>CM076581.1:842276877-842876877 GCA_034641835.2 Pinus albicaulis
TTGAATTTGTTTTTGGAAGGAAATGAAATCGAATTACGAGGTATCACGGGGAAGCCAGGAAAGATAATAAGCTCTAATGTCATGACAAAGCTTCTGAAGAAAGAACAATGAGGTGTAATTGCACAATTATGCTCAATAGAAGTTCCAACATCAAAAATCAATATAACCTTGTATTAGTATTGGTACACAGAAGGATGGATCATGGCGAATGTGTCCGGATTATAGGGAGCTTAATAAGCTCACCATTAAAGATAAATTTCCCATTCCCGTGATTGATGAATTATTGGATGAATTACATGGAGCAATTTATTTTACCAAGTTGGATCTTCGTTCAGGATATCATCAAATTAGAATGAAGACTGAAGATATTCCAAAAACAACATTTTGAACTCATGAGGGTAATTATGAATTTTTGGTCATGCCTTTTGGCCTTACCAATGCACCTTCTACATTTCAAGGGTTGATGAATTCCATTTTCAAACCCTTCCTTAGAAAAAAATTTCTAGTATTTTTTGATGATATACTAATCTACAGCAGGTCTTGGAAGGATCATGTTGAACATGTTGACAGGGTGCTCAAACTATTGCAGGAGAAACAATTATGTGAAAAAACATCCAAATGTTTCTTTGGAGTACAAGAGGTGGAATATCTGGGTCATATTGTATCTCACGAGGGTGTTAAAGTAGACCCTAACAAAATTAAAGCCATTAAGGAATGGAAAGTCCCCACAACCATAAAGCAGTTGCGAGGATTTCTCGGATTAACAGGGTATTATCGCAAGTTTGTTAAGAATTATGGGAGAATAGCAGCACCTCTAACAACATTATTGAAGAAAGATGCATTTTCATGGACTCATAAAGCAACTAAGGCCTTTGAACATCTTAAAGAGGCAATGTGCCTAGCACCGGTCTTAGCTACGCCAGACTTCACAAAAACCTTTATTGTGGAATGTGATGCTTCAGGAAATGGAATTGGTGCAGTTTTAATGCAGGAAGGAAGACCCATTGCTTTTGAAAGTCGTCCAATCAAAGGAAAGTATTTACAAAAACCTATTTATGAGAAGGAAATGTTAGCAATACTGCATGCACTAAAGAAATGGCGAACTTACCTAATAGGAAGACACTTCAAGGTAAAAACTGATCATGATAGTCTTAAACACTTTTTGGAACAAAGACTATCTTCAGAAGAGCAGCAAAAATGGGTCAAAAAGATGTTGGGTTATGACTTTGAAATAATCTACAAAAAAGGAAAGCTTAATGTTGTTGCAGATGCACTCTCAAGAAAGAATGAAGAGTTGGAAGCATTGCTTTGTGCCATTTCTATTATCCAACCAGATTGGATAACTGAAGCAAGAGATGAATGGAAGAAGGACAAAGATGTATGGATACTCATTCAAAAGTTGCAGCAAGATCCTAGTACATCTGATACATTTAGTTGAAAAAATGATTCCTTATGGTACAAAGATCGCTTATATCTTTGTAAGAATTCCCAACTAAAACAAAATATTCTTCTGGAATTGCACACTTCTCCTTTAGGAGGACACTCAGGATTTTTAAAATCTTACCACAAGGTGAAGAAAGAATTTTTTTGGGATGGCCTTAAATCTGATATTCAAAAGTTTGTGGCGGAATGTTTGGTTTTCCAGCAGAATAAAGTGGAAACAATTAAGACCCCAGGACTTCTACAACCTTTATCCATTCCAAGTCAACATTGGGAGGAGATTTTAATGGATTTTATCACAGGTTTACCTAAGTCCGAAGGAAAGAGTGTCATCATGGTGGTAGTTGATAGACTTACCAAGTATGCACACTTTTGTGCATTATCTCATCCATTTAAAGCAAGTACAGTTGCTACTACATTTATGGACAGAATTCAAAAGCTACATGGAAGCCCAAGGGTTATTTTGAGCGATAGAGATCCCATTTTTACTGGAAATTTTTGGACGGAGTTATTTTCTTGTTTGGGTACTCAATTAGCTCATAGCTCATCTTATCATCCTCAATCTGATGGTCAAACTGAGATAGTAAATAATTTTTTGGAAGGATATCTTCGTTGTTTTGTATCTGATAAACAAACACAATGGGTCAAGTGGTTACCTCTTGCTGAATGGTGGTATAACACTTCCTTCCATACTGCAGCAAAAATGACCCCGTTTATGCCACTTTATGGATATCATCCACCATCCATCACATCATCTTTAAGGGAAAATTCGAAGGTTCAAGCAGTGGAAGATCACATCGAGCATCAGCAAGAAGTTCTCCAACTCTTAAAGGATAACCTGAATTTGGCACAAAATCGAATGAAACAACAGGCAGATCAACATCGCAGTGAGAGAAGTTTTGAAGTAGGAGATTGGGTATTTTTACGGCTACAACCATACAAACAAATGTCCCTCAAGCAAGCTAAGAAGGATAATAAATTATCACCAAAGTACTATGGTCCTTACAAGGTGTTGCAAAAGATTGGTTCTATGGCATACAAATTGGAGCTTCCTGCTTCTTCGCGAGTACATCCAGGTTTCCATGTTTCATGCTTAAAGAAGGTTATAGGTGAAAATCTTCCAGTTCAAACAGTATTGCCAGAACTTGATGGGGAAGGGAAGATCATATTGGAACCTGAAGCAGTCATAGAAAAAAGAACTCGACAACTACGGAATCGATCAATTTCAGAGTATCTCATCAAGTGGAAGAACTTACCCACTGAAGATTCTACATGGGAGGATGACAATTTTATACAGAAGCACCCAGAGCTACTCAAGCGTTGAGGACAACACTTTTTTGAAGGAGAGGGGCATGTTAGGTCCCTATATTACTAGTATAGTCCCTTATTGTTGTTAGTGTAACCCCCTTATTGTTATTATTGTACCCTTGTAACCCGCATATTGTTATTATTGTGCCCTTAAATTATTATTGTTAGGTCGGCTAGGATTACATTGTGGCCCCATGGACTCCTATATATAGAAATGAGGTTTTGTAATTTGAATCATCCAAGAATTGTTCATTCATGTAATGTATTGGAGGTTTCCCCCTCGAAGTGGCTTATTTCTAAGGCGTTGATATCTCTTTTATTCTATTTTTGGAGCTGGTTTCACAACACTTTAAAATATATTCCAAATATAGACAAGAGTTGCTGCATGGCAGCTAGTCCCTGCCCTGAGAGGGGAGTGGGGCTTGAGCGGTTCCAATAAGCTTCTTATCTGTATATTATATTAGTAACATATATGGAAAATGAGCCCATCGATTTGACTATATTTTAACTCAACAAGCCAGTTTCTTAACTTTCTTATGGTTTTAATCATCCAAACTTCCTTTTTTTTGTTGTATCATTGCATAGCTAATGTTTTTATATATATGGTTGATAAGACATTGATATTAATATTGATGCTGATAATGAACCAACGATTTTTCTACCCAACTATAAGCTGCAAAGTTGATATTGTTGGTCACAATGGATGAACTATTTTGATACCCAAATTGATCGGCTAATTAAGCCACCTCTAATGAATCAGTGTGGTCAATCTCACCAATATAGACCAGCGAACGTTGGATCTTCCATTCACTTTGCCAGAAATAGACAAAGCTTGTTTCAATTAACCACAAGGGGCTTGAATGTAGCCACCTACCAATTTGAATTTCTATGTCTTCGTTGGGAGGGAATCCAGAGCAAAGCCGTGCTGATGACTCCATGCATGTTTCTTTTGTAGAGTACTTGTGTAGTGTGCATGCCAGTGATAAAACAAAATTAACATGAAAGTTTCTGAGAGATTCTTAAAAAAATTTGTCAATTGTTTTGATTTTGTGAATTGTGATCCCTAATCACGAAAATTCCAGTGTTGGCTCCAGATAATTTCAAATGTTTATAAATCACGATTCGGTCACCACTCTAGGTTTAAGCATATGACAGAAATACAGGCGCAGACCAGACATTGAGATGTTTCTTTTTGTAGTTGATGATTACTGTAGTCAAACGACACCACGAAGAAATAAAAATTAATAAAATTAAGATTAGAATTTGTGAATATGAGAGTAACAACAATTCCCCGAAATAAATCTAGGCACATCTTAGAAATCAACCACAAACATTTATTATAATTCAGAATGACAAATTACATTAACAGAGACCACGTGAAAAAATATTCGACCACATTAGACTGCAATCGAATGCGTATATATGTCTGTTTTCTTATCGGAATATGCTAAAACCTGTTATAATGTCACACTGGTGAGATTTACAATGTTACAAGTTATATCTTAAATCAAACAGCTGAAATAGAACCTAAATTACAGTCCCAAGACATGATATGTTAAAAGTTGTCAACTCGAAGGCTTTTTATGTTTTCAAATTAAATGAAATATGTTTAAAAGTGATAAATTAAATTTTTTACATGTAGCAAAAAGAGAACCATCAGGTGGACCCATCTCTGGAACACTTATCCATAGACATAACATGCCCATGCATGTGCTTCCTCGTGTCATTCATATTTATTCTTTTTCCAGACCTCTTTCCAGGCCTCTTTTGGCTAAATTTTCATCTGATACCTAGATCTAAACAGTTTGATACCTAGTTCGATACCCAGATCTAGATCAGCCAAAGAAGAAACAACAACACTTAACTAGAAATCGAGCAAGAGATCATGTGCGAGGTATTAATATCCAACTTTTCCTTTTGAAATCAAAATATTGTAGTTGTATAGATTAAAAAAACTAATAACAACTCATTTCGATCCAACCATTCCAGCTTTTTTCTATCCCAGCCAATCTGCCTCAATATCTAGACTGTATAAATCTTATACCTGACCCATAGTTGGGCCTGAACCATAGTTGCCATGACAGTTAAGTCGAAGCCTTCAGCCTCTTTCAGATATGGGATTTGCTGTTAACCCAATCAAGTTTTCTGAGTTGATGTGGGTTTAGAATTTGAAATTTCGACTGATCCCACCAATCCTTGACACAGGGGGAAGAAGATTGATAGCTGCATGCATGGACTTCAAACAATTGATAACAGGCAATAAAGGGATTCATTCCAGTCTATTTTAACCTTTCCTCTGGCGATATCCCAACACTACCCATTATAAAGGCTAGCGATGATCTTCATGGGTCGTTTATTTGGATAGGGACACCTACAGCTTCATTGTTTTTGAATACCCAAACGGGGATCGAATCAACCCAAAATCTATTTTCATAACATGCAAGAAATATATTAGCCGCAATGGAAAACAAAACACCATAAATAAAAGCTATATAAACCCAATTCATGATATATTCACAACATGTCTACTTTGTGTTTCTGTTACTTAAAGCACATACACGATTTGTTTCCGGTTCCAGAGAATTGAATAGTTATGGAAATCTGTTGTGGGATCAAACCACAGTTTCAATCTTTGCTCTCTATTCCCAACTCCAATTGCAAAGACATTGGTTTTTATACTGTAAGGTCACCCTAGCAGGTTTCCCAGAAATTCGAAGTCAAGTACATCGTGCTTAGAAGTTTCCGATGACATCTGAATACAAAATACCATATTTAATATAATTTTTTTCTGAATTTATGTGGATTTCATATGACCCCTTTCCTTATAGCTATATTATTATTCCAAAAATCTACAATCTAAATAAAAATACTCTATACTTCATAAAATATTGGTCTGACTAGGTGAAATCCCGAAGTTGGTAAACACTTTTTGGCGGATGGCTAGAATTTGGGTGAAATTTTAATTTCTTGTCTGAGAAAATAGTCAATTCAATTTCTCAATTGAGAGTTTTGAAAACTCTCGTCTGAGATATTTTTAATGTTTCGCCCGAGAGTTTGATTAGGCTTGACCGGAGTTAAAATACTCTCAGACGAGAGTTAAGTATTTACGAGTCTAAGAGTTGTATTGACATAAACTCTCAGATGATAGTTGTAAAAATCTCGGCATAGATTTTTTTTTAACTCTCGTCCAAGAGTTTTATTCTTATAAAAAAACCCCAAAACTCCTTTCTCCCCTGACATTCTGCACTGTCATTTTCGTTCATTCTGTCCAAGAGGTGTCATTTTTGTTGGACTAGAGTTGTCATTTTTACTAGAGCATTCGAGCCATCATGAGCATGAGCACGTAGATTCTTCTGGCCAGGTAAGTCTCTTTTCGGTAAGAATCCACCTTCTGCCTTGAAGATATTGAAGGAAGGTTTATGATTTATATTTGTCAGAAATGAAAGGCATGATTGCAAACACCCCATGCAATGGTACATTCTTCACTTGTTTCACTTGATTCATTTTCCTAACGCTCAATACAGAGGTCCATAATATTATTTCTACAAATTTCACAATTGTCAACCACAATATCCCATGTCCAAAGGACCATAACATTCCACGTCTTGATTTTGAACCACAATATCCCACACCAAAGGGCCACATCATTCCACTTCCTGATTTCGAACCACAATATCGCATGCCCAAAAGGCCATGTCATTCCACTTATTGACTTCAAACCACAATATCCCATGCCCAACGGCCCACAACATTCCACTTCTTGATTTCGAAATGTTTGGGCTTCTCGGTGGAAGTGCTTGGTCCGGTTTGAGAGTTGGAACCCTCGCCAGAGGGCACGGGAATCATATCTATGTATGTTGAAGCCATTGTCCGCTATAACAAATTCTAACAGAAATAAATGCTGGCAGCGGTGGTGGTAGCTGGTGATTTCACTCCGAGACCAGTGACTAGCTAATGTTCAAAATATAAGCTCATTTAGGACATAATAGTTCTTAACACATTGTTTGCGAGATCTCTTACTTCCTGAATGAGATTCCTCTTGGAATACCAACTTAGAAACCAAGGAATCTTGATTATGTTGTCCTGTATATAGTCATACAATATCTAATGGTCTTCATGTATCTCCAAGGTATTTTTTGAAGAGAATTTAGTTCTTTTTATTTTTTCCACATTGGAAAATGCTTGATCCTTTTTCTGTTCATCTTGGTTTTGTCTTTACATGGCCCTTGTGACCCTTCTACTATACGTGATGGGTTATTTTATTGGGGCTTGTGTTGGTTGAGATTGACGTGGAGGTATCTCAAATATTTCCTTTTCCTCCCTTGGGGCTTCCTTCTCCATTATTTTTTTTTACTCACAAATATTTTCAACAAACTGATTATCTTTGAGAAACTGATCCCAAGTCTTCTCATACTTCTCTAGTTCCCATTCTTGGATTAAATTGGTGAGGCCATGGTGATATAACATTCTCTTCTCATTTATGGGGTGCTTCTAAATCAGCTTTGTGATTTTGGTGAATCAAATAGTATGGCACATTTAACATTTTTTCTCCCTTAAAATGTTGCAAGATTCTGATGTGGTATAAGTAAATGAGGTTTAATCTTCCCTCAAAAGTCATATATGAACCAATAAGGTTAATTCATATCAAGGATGTTTTCACCAGGTGTTAATTGTCCTGCCATTTTAAACTTTTGTTTTCAATTAATACAAAATTTCATCCAATACATCCAAATGGTCAAAACTGAGACTTACACCACTAGATATTTTTGGGCACCATACCTGTTGAGATCTTCTATTCTCAGTTCCTTCGCATAGGTACCTAAATTATCCATTCATTTTGATGGAAAATTTCAACAGAACAACTCTAATGCCATGTAAAAATTTCATCTCATGGTAGTGGATCTGCACTCATAGAACTCCAGCTCTACAATTGAATTTGAAACCTTTTGAAGAAGCTATCAAAACTTCACATCTGCAAACATAAAAATGTTGTATTGAATATAATGAGTTTAAAAAATAATGGATTTATGTTTAGGGTTTCATTCTTTGTTTGTGTTTTTCTTTATTGTGGATTTAAAGGATATTTTAGGATAGCTTGATTTTTTTTAAATATTTTTGGAGAAACAGGGGTAGTAATGATGGCATTTATTTGAGAAACATGGAGGGTTTTCCCGAAATGTGATGACTTTCTCCCACAATACATTACCTATACAAAAGAAGGAAACACTTTCCAAATATGATGCTTTTGATGGGGTTTTTTTTTATGATTTGTTTCACCTAGTAGCCACTTTTTGACATCATGTTATCTCTAATGTAGCTTTTGAGCACAAATTTTGACCTAGAAAAACTACCTACCTCTTTGGTTAGGGAAAACCATCAATGTGATAAATCTAAAAAAAATGAACCTAGAATCCATTCATAATCTAGATTAAAGGGAAATAAATTTCTTAAATAAGTTCCTTTTAGCCCATGGGAGTGTGGTTCAACAACAATTTGGATGGTAATCACACTTGTATTAATGTTGTGACCTTGGTCCAGCATCCCCCCTCCCCTCAAGTGGTGTGGATGATGCCAAGGGCCAGTCCTAGGTGATTTTTATGGCACAAAAGTGTGTAAAAAATTGCCACTCATAGCAGGTCTGCTTAGCTGGAGGACCTTGACTAGCATCCTTTCCAGAACAAGTTCTTTGTATCTTTCAGTTGGCCTATTCGATGGCTATTCCTTGTCTATCACTTGCCTATTTAACATGGAGTGCATTAACTATGGATTCTATCTATTAACTTGATATTTAGTTATCAATTTTATGATTATTGGGGGTTTAGGGATTTTTATGAATCTATGATTGTGTTTCACATTCACTTATATCTTTTCTAAATTTGCTACTGGCTGATATAAAGAATTTTAGTATTTTGGATGTTTTTCATCTTATGTCATTCTCTTCTGACCATCTTAGATTTGACATTGAATTTTGAGATTATTTACATGATTGAAAATTTTAAACTCAGTATTGAAAGTGTAGGTACAATATTAGGAATAAGTAATTTCAGTGTTTAATGAAATGCATGGAATTATAGTAATTCTTCACTTTTTAATATTCCAAGAGTGCATAAATTTGATTTCAGAATTGAATGATATAAACTCAAATACACTGAGTTCGAGAGTAAATAGTTAAAGTGTAATTATGGAATCACAATTGCTAGTGTTTGAACTGGTCCCTGGAGTATTTGAACTGTGAAATGCATTGTATTGTGTTGGGTATAATGCGTTTCCATGCCTCTGTATTTCCATTTCAGTGATCTAATAATAATTTATAATGGCATTCAACGAACTTTTCATCGAAGTTCCCATTTCATTTCTCGGTTGAACATAGGACAAACAATCATGTTTTCTTCCTGGAAATTCTAAGTGGTGGCATACCTGAACTGTGCATTGTTTCATTCACAATGATATTTTCTTTTTACTAGTAAATTCTATCCATGTTTTCCCTTTCCACATAGGAAAAAACCAACCTGGCAACTAGCTCTAGCTCTAGTTCCAAGAAAAACGCTGAGGAATTCAATGGGTTTGGATGGAAATTACGTATACACAGTAATGGCAACATAAGTCGAAAGATGAGGGTGGTAGAGTATAAGTAAACACCATGCTTTTTTAACTTTCAAAACAGATTATAACTTTGAGAGTAGGATGTGACTTTGTAGAGTTCATATGGGCTTTCAATAAAGTCATTTCATGAGTGAAATTGAGGAAGTGCTATGAAATATCCAAAGTGTTGAATAGAGTAATGATATGTTGTATGGAAGTGGTGTTTAGTGAAGTAGTCAAGGTATATGTAATGATAGGATAGTAAACTAGTGGGTATTGATAAATACAATAGGTAGGATAAGATAGGTTTATTTGCAATAGTATTAAGTTAGGTTTTGATAATAATAAGTAGTAAAACAATAAATTTAACTTATTGCAAAGGAAAATAGGAGAGGTTTTAATTGGGATTGTAGATCAAATTTGGAAATTTTGAGGTTAATAACTAAAATTTTATGATATAGGAAATAGATATAAAAAAATATTAACATTAACTTTTTAGATGAGATTGCTAACAAAATTCCAGACATTGAAAAATTCTTACCATACTTTTTATACCATATAACTAATATTGTTGTTGGCTTAAAAATGTTGGAGCTATAGTACCTGTTATCCATTAGTTGATGACATGACTGTCAATTGATAATTTCTTTTCTAATTTGTTTATGAGGGGTAAAAATTTGATTTGATAATATAGCAACAATCGCATCAGGCGCGCCCTCCAGAGACCCCTCCATGAGAGGAGGATTATCAAGTACATTAGTCGTTTAGTTATGTCATGTTTTCAAGTAGGTTATATTTATTGTTCGTTGTGAAAAACTGATTAATGTGAATTTTTTTTGTCCTACACAGGTGGACGGACTCCTATAACTCGTGCACCCAGACATGAAATAGAACAAGAGGAGCCCCATAGAACTGTTCCCATTTTTCCCCAATTTGATAGAGCCCATTCTAAGGGGTATATTATACACGATATAGGTACACATTAGATCAATTGCTAGTTAAAATGTTCAATTTTACATTATATTCAATGTTGAACAGGTGAATTTTGTTTTCAAATGACATGTGTTTAATGTGAAAACATTATGCTTCATAGGTGCAAATGTAGGAGTTGGGGTTGACCCTATTACTTGTGAGGGGCAAAGGAGAACAATGTCTCAGCCTGTGGCATCCACCCCACACTTGGATATTTCTCCTTTAGGTAAAATCTAAAGGAAAATTTATTGTTTGATGTATGTTTAATGTGAAACTTATTCTGTGTCTCATGTACTTGTGTTATAAAACCATTTAATGTTTTGTACAGTGGCTAGTAGAGACGTTCATTCCTGAGAAGGGAACAATCCTAGTATGAGTGAAGAGGATGAGATGGTTTTTCCACGAGGTATTTTCAAATAACCAGACAAGTATTTTAAATACAAATTTTCCTTATAAATTATTTAATTTTGTAATATGTGAAATAATTTAACATGTTACAGGTGGTGGTCGTCACCCTCCTAAGGGGAGAGGTCGTAGGGTTCATGAGTTTGCTCGAAATCCGAGCTATCATCCCCTTTACACCCATCCCGGTGATATTCCTGAGAAGATGCCTTGGGAAGATACCATATCCTTACTTACCGTTCATGGGATGAGGGAGCATTCCATGAGATTGCGTAATTAATTGCAAAGTTGCAATCTCTCTTCCCCTAGTCAAAATTGTCTCCAAATTGTTTTGCACAATTTGGAGGGTTTGATAGAGACTTATCATGGGGTTGGACCATCAACCCAAGTTTTTTTCGACATGATGCATAGGAGGAGAGCGTCAGTGATTGGTATCCACTCCTACAATGAAGTTAAAAGTAGGGTCACTAAAGAAATGGCCTTGTCACTATTTGACTTGCGGCCTGAAGACAAAAAACATCTTAATATTGCAAGATTCAATGATCCCAATATTGCAACTTATATTTGAGAATTTCCTGTATGCATACTGGAAGTTCCCAAATAATTATGAGGTGCCGCAATATTTTGTTAGGATGTTGTTTGCTCAATTCCGAGAGCACATGGACCCTAACTATATAGATACTGGGTCAAAATTCTATGGAGCTGGAAAAGGTCATACATATGAATGACCTAATGCTATGCGAGATGTTGGGTTTAGGCCTCCAGCACCTTGACCACCTAGGGTAGTTACATTTCCAGAGGATTTAGCCCTTATCTCTAGTGTTGCATCACAGATGAGGGAGAAGATACAAGAACATATTGCAGTATTTTTAGGAGGGGTGGAAGTCAGCTTATGGACAAGCCAAGCTTCATCTAGTGAAGGAGTTCATTGATTTGTGAGTATTCAAGATGAAATGTTGAGGGAGATGGAGCGAGATGAGCTTATGGAGTATGCATCATCATGTAGAGACCACTATGAGCGATCCATTACACAACAAATTCACACCATGGGTGAGGTTTGTATAAGCACATTTTGATATATTTTAAAATACACATTTATAAGATGAGCTAGTGCATGTAACATGTTTTTTTGGTGTATAAATATTTATTCTCAAAAAACTTACGCCAATATATTTATTTTACTTATGCAGTTTACAACATTCTTAGAACAACATTGCCTTCCCCCTGATCCTCATTTTTTAGATCATGGACATGATCATGTATAGGTGCCACATTTATTACTATCTATCTAAATTTTTGTATGTTAAATTGAAAATGATTTTATGTCACATATTTTTATATGATATGAGTCTTAACATTATGGAATTTTTAGGTTAGCGCTACACATCAAGGGCTGCCTAAAGAGATTATTCATTCTCAGGTTCTAGTCGTGACACATGTATCGATACTTTTAGTTAAGCATATTTATTATGTTTATTATATTTCTTTTTGCAAACTTTTCTATTAACTATGATTTCTACCTTTCAGGCTACATATAATATTGAGATGATGCAAATTGAACCTCAAGGATATCGTGTAGGCTTTAGGTTAGAAAGTCTACATTAAACCATGGTAACCTCTTACCATTTCTTCGTTGGTATCATTGCCACATTATAAAAAGGTGATCTAGTGAATTTATAGACAGTTGAGAGGTTCCTTTATGTATCTAGTGAATGCTAAAACTATTATTTAAATTTTAGTAAAAACTTTGAGCCATAGTCAATTCACTAGGTTACTGATAGTATAGGTGATTCATTTGGCTTAGAGGAATACGCACATTTGTTTCCTTGACCATCTCAAACACTATCACAATGTTAATATGTCATATTTCCTACTCAAGTCCCTGCAAAATAAAGAAGCCCATGCACAAAAAGAAAACATACCAAGATATTTCATCTCTCACCATGGCCTTATCAGGTTACTCATGGTACAAGCTCTAAACAAAGCAAGAAAATCATGGGAAGAAGTCATTGCAACTCCAATGGTTGAAACTTCACTAAATGAGCCCAATGTTGTGTGACTCCACCCATTGCAATTGTGAAGGAGGAAGAATATAATTTCATGAATCACTTGGATACAAAGTACCTACTAATTCATATTAAGGAAGAAGAGACAAATTCTATTACACCATAGAGGGAAAGTGATATTAACATTGAGATAATTAGTACCAAACCAACCACTGAGAGAAGGAGAGGACATCAAAATAGGCCCCCTTGTGTTCCAGGAAAGAAGAGGACATGATACATTCCTACCACCACCCAAACCCCTAATACTCCAAAAAAACAAGTAAGGGCAGAAGAAATCCTAGAACACCAGGAAAACACTACCCCTATTAAAACATAAGAAATAGTAGAGTCAATGACCTAGGGTTGGAAGAATTTTTTCTGGTGGCCTTGCTACTCCATAATAACCAGCAAGGAGTTCTCTTAGGGAAGATTTTTCCACATTGATGGATGTTAATTACATTATTTGGCCATGGATATAGTTTATTCTAATCTCAAGGACATCACAGTTTCTATTCCCGCAAACACAATTGATGCTACTCTCAAGGACACAATTGTTGCTACTCCTGTAGGCACACTGATTTACACTTTTATCGTTGACCATGAAGAATAAAGTGCTACTTCTCCCATGGGTGCACCTACAACCACTCTTGTAGAGACCAATTTCTAAGAAGTGATTGTTTCCATTCCTACAAAGCATAAAAAGATAAGGTGATTGCCCTCTTTACCTCTGTATACATCACTTATTAGTAAAAATAAGTTACTTAGAATAAAGGTCTAGGAATTACAATTCAAGATTGATTGAATGAGGAAAAACTTGTACGAATGGAAATCCTTGGTTTTGAATGTATCTTCTTGGATGAAAATGACTAGAGATGGATTTAAAAGGAGGGAGCATGGAAAGCAATGGGAATAGTGGAAAATTTTCCTATCCAAACTTTGTGACAACTATAAATTTTTCCACATGATGAAAAAAATACATTCAACATTCATAAAAGGCTTGAATTCAATTCACATTCACATTGGTTTGTACCGCTTTGCTATCCTAGTAATTCTTTGGAGGATTCTGCACATTTTAATGATTAGGTCTAGGAGCTTGGGTATTTCATTTTTGAGGTTCTCTTTGGGTGTTCACAATGGGTTTACATTTTTCTAATTACTAGGAGTATGGTTCTATTTATCTAGGGTTTAGATGTAGTATGAAAATGTAAAAAACCAAAGCCACGACATGGATTTTTTCTATTTAATAGGCAAGAAAATGGCCTGATCTAAGGTTTGTGGCTTATCTCTCATCACTTAAAGCATAATATGCTCTTCAACCCTTAGTGAAAGCTTCTATCTAAGTCGCCTTAGTGAAATTATACTTAATTCTAGATTGAAGTTCCTACCATCTATTTTATTGTGCCAATATTGGAATCCTAACTCCCCTGTTTTATATTCATCAGCTAGGTAACGGCATTCCATTTTGTTGTAGTTAAATTATTTGACAAATTGGATTGGTGGATGAGGTGTCTAAACTAGTAAATGAAGTTAGGATTTCTATTAGTAAACCCGTTATGGGAATCAATGGAGATTCCATTCTATCCACTTGGACCTAGTCAAATTGGATTTGAAGGAAAGAACTTAGCCAACACATAATTCATTAGAAATATTTATCAGAACAACAAACTGATATGCTATTGCATGCCTCCTTCATATGTCATAATCAACCAGAATCCTATACTTGTCAGCCCAAATACAAACTTACTAATTTAGCAAAAATCAAAGCAAGATCCATTATGTCAACATAATAACTAATATATCCTTTAGAAGAATTTTCTAGATGTATTGACTAAAGTAAATCCTATAGAAAACACCTAATATTCCGATTAAAAAAAACGTATGCTAAAATAAATGTATGATGACTTGCTACTTTGTCTAATCTTGTGTTGTCATGTGCTAGTTCCTTGTCTACAATTCCCATGGCTTCTATCATCTGTAGCACTATGTTCTAATCCTTATTTTCCCCTTGCTTTGACATCCTCTGGTTGTAAGCCATCAAATTTGCATCTTTTATTGAATTTTTCTACCAAAATTTTGAGAAGATTACACTTTGTCTTGAGGATGGCCAATTGTTTCTTGACTTGTAAAGAGTGTTTATAATTTCTACAATTTGTGCCACTGTTTTTCATATTCATTAAAATTGGTAATGAGAGAAAGAATAGATGCTTCATTTCCTTGTACCATATCTTCATTAGACCTTACAATCCTCCTTGGCTCAAGTATGTTGCAATATTCCATAGTGTGCAAATGAAATGATAAAAATAAGGCTGAGAATTTACTGGCTTCCAAATTTAAATAAAAAAAGAAGGAAGATTAAGTTATTTCTGTCAATAGGTAGTCGGGCCTTTGGAATGAGACCTGTAGGAGAAGTAAGGAAATTTTCAGCACCAGTTCTAAGAGTCTCAGGGGAAAGAATCTTTCCTAGAAAATGAAACTTAACAGTAGAGGTGCAAAGTGAATGAATGTCATACAAAAAACGAAAATGAAACCATAAGTCTATCTGTGAGCCAAGACTGAGGTTGAGAGAAGACCAAGAGAATATAAAAATGGAACCAGGATGCGAGAACCACCACCTAAACCTTGGTCCTTTAGTTATCAAAAATTTATTTTGAAAATAGGATTGTTATGTCTAGAAAAAAACAAAGATACAATCAACCAAAATGTGAGCTTTGAAAGACTCATCTGAAATAGGCCAACCTGAGGAGAGACATGCAGAGGAGCTCACCATGCTCCTGTTTGGATGAAATCTTATTGATCATTATCCCATATGCCACGGAGAATATTAAATCCATGGCTTCAATACCTCCTGTCCCTGTAACCTTAGACATGTGTGAGGGGATTCTGGGTCTTGTCCTGTTTATGGTTGTCTAGGTGGATATGCCTGCATTTGAGGGACACATGGTATGTTATGATTGAGCCACTTGTCATTAAATCATACTGGGTGAATGATGAAATCTCTTGGGAAGGTAGGATCCCTTTTACCTAGAGCACTTATTTTTAATTTTATTGCCATATTAGCCATTGGATCAATTTTTCTTGTGGTTCCGGAGGACATGGAAGCAGGTGGTTTCTTGGAATTTTGAAGCCTCATATTGTGCTCTACTCAGGATTGAAGCAAGTCTGTGATGAGCTGGGATTTTCATAAAACATGACAATTATGCTTGAATCTCCTAAGATGAATATGAATGCGCATTTTTCTACTACTAATCTTAGTCCCTGTAGTAATGAACAAGCTTATGCCTGGTTGGTAGAGAGTGTTCCCAAGCCCCAAGAATAAGACCATTCCATTTTTCCTATCAGGTCAATGAGGATCTTCCCCAACTCCTATCACCATGCTGGTCAGGGTTATATCATTGTAAGTTGTAACTTTATTTTTGATTTAATACCACTACCGTTAGTCCTCAGGGGGTAGCTCAATTGGTGATGGCCGTGAAAATGAAGTGTAGTGACTATCCTACAAGAGGCATGATCACAATTGCCCAGTGTAATGTTAGCTAAAATTTCATAATGAATCGCAATGAGAGTATTTTAGTGAAGAAACCAAATTGAAGGTTCATTCATAATGAAAAAGTTGTGATCTCATTAAGGACTTAATCCTTCATGCCAATACTTAAAAATTGTATGCTCAATCTGGGCACAAGTTTTCACAACAAGTTCTTAGTTTCGTTGTCCACGCCTTGAATAGTGGTAGCCCGTTCTATTACCATGAAACCCTAGAGAAGATTGATATTTATTTCTTGAATTTGTTCTCTGTCCCATCTATTAAATTTGAAGGGAAAACTTGGTAGAGATGTCACATTGTTGCAAACTGGGATCCTTGTGTTCCATTTGTATTTCATCAATCTGTAATAATATCTCCCTGCGAGATTCATTATGCTCTAGTAAGACATTGTTGGGGATCAATCTCAAGTTCTAGTACAACTCGATTATATATATATATATATATATATATATATATATATATATATATATATATTAGTTTTGGCACCCTAACGTATGGCCTGAATCAATCACCCACTCAATCATAGAGTCCAAGACCTCCTCATCAACTTTCTCATCATGTTCAACACAAAAGTAAATATCAACATAGCTGATTTACTGTTGTATAGGAGCAGGGGTTTGGGAATGATATCTTCATTCTTCCCTATGAGCTTCAAGTGTGCATTGAGTGCTCCCTTCTACTTGAGACTAGGACCCTCAATAGGATTTGGCTCTTTGTTATGGCATTGGAGTTGTCAAGTAGGGGAGTAATCGAGTATGGGTATGCACAAAGGTGAAGACTTCAAATGGATATAGCCATGTCCAACAGGAAGGAGCTTCAATGGTGTAAACACCAGGTAAGGCTAAGCGTAAACAAATTTAAAGTTGGAGAGGAGAAGGTGTAGGGTTTTGGGCACCACTAAAGGAGGTAGGAATAATACTATGGCTCATAGAGGCTTCCCAAGGTGCAAGGGAGACCCAAGTATCTGACTGTGTAAGCAAAAGCCTGAGTTCACAACTTAATTTCCCTACTTTGACAATTGAAAATTTGATTTATTTATAATAGACTATAATAGTGGGATAAGCCAACCATGAATTAAGGTAATTTTGTAGACGCAATACTGATTGAGACCTTTGGTGCCACCACCTTGCAGACCTTTGGTGCCATCACTTGCGAACCCCTACTTCTTCATGGAATTTTTCCTCATAGGTTTCATGCCTTCACCACAGGGAAAGTCTACCCCCAGAATGAGCATGTAAAATTAAGGAACCTGGATGGTTATGGACCTTGGGAGTCCATATTGTGCAACTTAGGGAAACATGTTAAATTATTCATGGTAACCATATGAAATTATTGGCGTATGCATGCAGATGATCATTTGAGGAAAAACAGAGATAGGGGGTTGCCATTTGAGGAATATCACCTTGGTATTGAAAATGTTGTGTGGTATGGCCAGTGGCGTTTCCAAGGAGTTTTGGGCCTTGGTCATTTCTATAATGTTTCAGGCACTCTTTTGGAATTTTCCAAGTCCACCTAGGCACCGAAGATGGGTGTTAGATGCAGACCCATAGGAAAATATCACCCTGTGAATTCCAATGACCCTTTAAGAGAAAAAAATTTGGAGGTGTCTCTTATCTGAATAATTATGTCAGGTGCTTTCATTTCCAAGGTAATTTTGGGAATGACCTGCATTTATTGTTCAAGTGTTTGTCTTTTGAGTACTTTTTGAGAGAATGTAGATTTTGGTGCTCGACAAAAACACGAAATTCGTTTTTGAAGTCATTATCACAATTAGTCTGGCATGGATGCATTTTCTGTGACATTTACAGAATGATTTTGAGTTTGAAAAATGGGATTGGCTGACTGTTAGTAAAGATGAATTACCAACCAGTACCAAATTGGTAAGTATGATTTCACACATGCTTCTGTTTAACAAATATGGCAAAGTCACTATTAACTAGAAATAATTTTTGTTGGCCTTGCTTTTTTTAGTTGTGCAGATTGAATCTTTGGGTGTTTATAGGAAGGAATCCTGTATTTGCAAATTGTGCCCTTCAATTAAATTCCTTGTCATCTGTGTTGTTTTATCTTCAATTTATTTGCACATTATGGGGTTGAATCCTCTGTTTGGTGTTAAAGCTGCTCTTGCAGACAAATTTATTAACAAATCCTTGGAGTTCAAGCCAAAGTTGGTCATCCTTATTGTTCCGAAAGAAACACAGAGGTATATTATTTTTCATTATGGAAGGGTATTAAATTGATGAACTCTTTTAATGCAAAACTATAGGTCAATGAAGTTAGGTAATCATACATCTTGTAATAAAACCTATTACATTTTAAAGTTTAGAATTATACAAAATATGTACATCTTGAATCAATTATGTGGCCAATCAATTGGTTTTTCTCATTAGTTACTGCGTTGTCCCCCAACTGTCTATTGATCTTTTTCTTGTTGTTGGGATTGTCTCTTTTCAGATAGTGACTATTGCTAGCTTAATCTTGGTAGCTAATGAGGAGAATGTTACATCAATTTATATTCTTGGGTTGTTATTTTTTGTGTAATTGGTTATAGTAGATGACCAACACACCATACTAGTTGTCAACTCACCCTTTTTCCTTTTTAAATTTTCTTCTCCCAGTTTTCTAATTTTCTTGTCCAATGTTTTTTTTTTAATTTTATTCTCCCTGTTCTCTAATTTTGTTATCCAATGTTATAAAAAAATAGTTGATAAGAAAATTCACATTTTCTCTTTTTTTCTCAACTATCAGTTGCTATGTACCAATTTAGAATTTTCTGTTTTAAGAAACAATTTAAAATTTTGCCAGCAAGTAACCTCTCAATCTTTAGAATCTGTATCTCATTAGTGAACCCATTTTTTTCTCAAAATATTTAAATTTAAGAGAAAAATAATGCTTCAAAATATTCACATTTCTTATCCTTTCCATAAAACTTTGGTGGTTTAATATTCTTGTGCTCTCCTTTCAAATAATCTGACTCATCCCATCTCTTTTAATTCCTAATAGGAGACAAATTTGTGATGATCTCTAGCTATAAGAATGCAGAGGCTATTCTCATTGAATGCCCAGGTGAATGATAATTCCTACAATCACTTCTTGACTGCCTTTATCCTCTGTGACCATCCCTTCAATCGTGAGGTCTATGCTCTTTTGCATTTCTAGCATTAGAGTTACTCCTGATTCCCCCCTACAAATTCTTCTAACCATTTAGTAGTTGAGTATTTATTTGAATATGTTCTTCTTGAAATATTATTAATATTTCATTTAGTATTACAAATCTTCACTTCTCTTTTCAATGTGGAATTTTCCAACCAACTTTACTAGCTCCATTATGCCTCTATTCACATTGTACTCATTTTTTGCATTACTCAAATTGATATTTAAATCTTTTACTTCCTCTTCATGGCTATACACTCTTGTGAATCCTCCATACTTCTGGTCCTCATACTAAATTTTATCTATTCTTTCTAAACCCATAAATCTATAAATGTGCAAGAAACCATTACTCTTAGAAATTGTGCATAGTATAATTTTTTATTAATTAGGATTTGGGCCTTTCTTCGTTTCAATCAATGAACAAAATAGATGAAATAATCTGATTTCTCAAATTTCAAGTATAATATCCTATGAACAATTAGGCACTTCGCTGCCTCTTGGCACTGTTGACCCATAATCATAAGAAAAGTGTCAAGAAGGAAGCATTCTGGACCATCTCAAACATAACTGCAGGAAACAAAGATCAAATGCATGTTCCTTAGCTATATTACTTTATAAATTAAGAATGACACTTCATTGAATGTCTTATTCCTTGTAAAATGTTGTTTAAGTTCATATATCCTGAGTTTGGATTTGTTTACAGGCTGTGATTGACACAAAATTTATTCCTCCGCTTGTACAATTGTTGCAAAATACTGAGTTTGATATCAAGAAAGAAGCAACATGGGCGATATCTAATTCTACTTCTGTTGGTACACATGATCAAATCAAGTATGTATTTAATTAATATATACGATCAACACAAGCATATTGCTAAAATGGGTTGTATAGTAATGAATAAAGGGGTCAACTTACAAGATGTAATGTAATGAGATGTGTTTGTTGATAATAGTCAGTGTGATGTACAAATGTTCAATAATTTGTGTCAGTTGATATAATGGGACAAAATAATGATTCCTGCTTTTGGGTGCAAATATCTTGTGAATCAAGGATGCATTAAGCCTCCATGTGATCTTCTAGTCTCTCCAGACACAAGAATTGTAACTATTTGTCTTGAAGGGATAGAAAATATTTCAAAAGTTGGGGACGCAGAGAAGGTTTTGGGCAAAACTTGAGGTGTAAATCTCTATGCACAATATATTGATGATGCTGAAGGACTTGAGAAGATTGAGAACCTGCAAAGTCATGACAATAATGAAATTTATGAGAAGGCAATAAATATTCTTGAAACTTATTGGCTGGAAGATGATGAAGATGACCAAATGGTCAATTTTTACCTCTCATATTTAACATTTTAAGTGACCTACGATATGCCACCGATGGAGGGAACACTTACTTTTCCTACAGTTAGAGAGATTTACATACTCTATGTCCACATGCTATCAAATATCTCTTAGGTTAAACATGAGTAATTTATTTGACCTTGCCATCAAACTTATAATTATTTACTATTTTTGTGGAAGCTCGGATGGATTCTAGTTTCCCGAGTTGAAAGAGATTTCAAAATATGAGTCTTATGTTTGTCATCAAGAGAATAATTTCAAGTGTTATTCTAGCACTAATGAAATTTAATTTTGTAATATTTCTCCACCAAGCTATATAGATTCCAATCAATGATCTAATATTTCATAAGAGGCAAGTGATCTGTTCTAGAAAATGTTGGTTTAAATGTTTTGTTGCTTATCAATATCCTTGGTTGTTGATAATTTTCTTTAAATTTAATTTTAACTTTTATTTAACCCTTCTCATTAGGAATATAGAAATGATGAATCAAACACTAGTAGCAAACAAGTTTCTCCAAAGATCATGTCCATCATTTAGTGTGTCTTAATGTTATTTTCTTAATGGTAGAAATGGAGCCATATTTTTAGAGCATTTGGAAGCTTAACTTTTGGGTGATCATCATGACCATATTCATGGTGTAGAGTCTAGACATGGCAGTTCCTTCCACTGGCAAGTTTCTAGATGCAGGAGTTTTGCCTTTGTCTTCACAACATCTAGATTTACATGGAGGCCATGCATTTGTTGATTGTGTTCCATGAACACTTCCACCTTCTCCTACTCCTCTTCTTCATAAATCACAATAACAGAAACTCAAAGTTTCTCACGGAAAGAGGAAAGCTTAGTAGATACTAGACCATTTTCTTTTTCCTATTTAGTAATAGTCTCTAGAACTATCTTTACTATGGCTTATTTTATAAACATTATATGATAGTTTCAGTTTGAACTTTGAAGTTTTAACCTACCTTTGAAATTTTGCTTGAATCTTACAACTCATTGATAATGAATATGATGCTCTATTTCATTTCATGGATACCTGTTACAATTTGTTGATGACGAATTTTATATGTTGAAACTTGACGGTTGATGTTGTAGTCGATGATTGGTCATCCGATGACAATGTTATAAATACTAGATGATTGCTATTATATGTGTATTAAATGGTATATGCTTTAATGATCATCACTATTCTAGTAGTTAAATCTATGTTTTTATGTTTTCTACAGTTGGTTCAACATTTTGCATGGATTTTTTAAAAATATATATATATATATATATATATATATGCATCAAAATATACTGAAATATGTATTATACAAAAATCTCTTTTGAAATTATTTGGTCCTAGAAGCTTTTTGAAATCATGCTTCCCACTCCTGCTCCTACTCCCAACAGCCTTGAAGCTATCACCTTGGATTGAAGAGGCATTGGAATGATGGTGACATTATCAGAGGAAGAATTCTTGTTGTTCATGTATCATATTTTAAAGCTACCCTAAGGGTATAATCCTGTGCTTCTCTAGGGATATGAGGAGATGTTATGCCAAAGATGTTTTGTTATGTCCCTTCATCAGGTGTTCATTCCATTTTATGCCCAAAATCTATCATTATGTCAAATCTGAAGGGGTTAGGGCGAGTGCATTCCTGGAAATGCATTCTCATGTGCCAAACCTAGCATGATGGGGTCTCATTATAAGAAATCTTTCTCATTTTCGTCAGTTTTTGCATAATTTTCTCGTGCTTCCAAATACCTTTCTTTGGACTGATTCTTGTTTGATTCTTTAAGTCACTTGCAATTTGCATGATATTTAATGCTTGGTTTGATTATATGGTATTTGTAAATTCTTGTTCATAGATCTTACTGCTAAACTTTTTGAAAGTTTAGGTCCATAGCATATGACTATATATTTAATTATTCTTGAACATCAATTTATGTTTCGAAACAGTTATTAAATTTTACCAAGTATTTAGTAACAATTACAACATGTTGCAAATTATTGGCCCTTTCTGCTATCAACATGTATTTATGTGTTCCTATCATTAATCTCTCTATCATCAATTTCATTAACATGTTGGCCTTTGACATACAATGCATTTTTTTATGGTTTATAATACTTTTTTGAATCATCTTTTAGTGCAGTACCTAAAAATGTTGCAAAGGAAAGGCATTCTATTTAATGATTGAGGCCAAATCCTTTCAACACATTTGACATGTTTCTATGATTTAAACATTTCACATTTCACATTTCACATTTCACATTAAATTCATTCTTATTCCTTTAGTGATTTCAAAACCATATGTTACAGTACCTTAATGGAACAACACACCATTAACCTTAATCTCCCCCTAATTTTATTCTAAATGTGAATTTTCTCACCAATTTTCCTCTTGATTATGTTCTTTCAAGACATGGCAGTATTGAATTTTGGTGAATATATGCCTTAATGTTGTCTACATCAATCTGGAATTGATGCTATAAAGCTTCCTATGGGTAATGGTTGTTTAATCATATGAATGATAATGATCCTAGAGTCATTAATCATAATGATTGAATTCATTCTTATTCCTTTAGTGATTTTAAACCATTTTCAAAGTGCATATGCCTCTATTTGTTATGATTCAAATTTTATGCTCCATCAATAAAATATAAAAGAATAAAGCTAATCCTTCTTCCAATTTTTAAAATTAGGATACTTTGTTGAAGCTATCAATATGCTCTATAAACTAGTTTGAGTAAATTTTCTCCTTAAATTTGAAATTTACCAAACCATTTCTCTTCATCTATATTGAAACATTGATGAGAGTTGAGTCGTTTTCCTTTGGAAATAATAATTTCATCTAAAAATTTTAGATTTATTTCTACAAGGGGTGGGATATCTATCTCTTAATATAAAAGTGTGAAATCCATTACTAGTGAAACTTTCTAAAATAAGAATTAATTCATAGCTAAGCACACCGTTATGAATAGTTTTCTTATTAACAGAAAGAAAGAAGGGTAAACATTTTTTTAGATTTACATGATAATTGATGATTCTCTTGAAAACCCATTATTATGAGTAATAGCATGCTTGGTGTTAGATCCATAGGTTACGCTATTTTAAAATACAATATTGCATATAAAAATTCATGACACTTGAAAAGGATCATAAACAAAATTCTTTTTAATTCGTTGTCATCTATATTTGCTAAAAACCCCATTTACAAATGGTAATTATGATGGAAAAAATTGTTAAGGTCACAATTAAGATTTGAGAAATCCATTGGAAGTGCAAGAACGTACACATAACTTAAAATTTTTATATGGAGAACCATGATCAACATAAAAAACCCCACTAAAGAAAATCTGGTTATATGGTGTGGTTATATCTCAATAAAAAGGAGTTTCAAGGATGACAATGAAAAATTGTACAATACGCACTTTCTAGATTAATTCACCCATGCTCATGAGGTTGGATTATAATAATAATAGAGAAAAAATATTTAAAATATATTTGATACTTACATGATGATTGATGAGGAAATTGTTATTAGAAGTAACAACATACATTATTCATGTTATATTTATATATTATACTATTTAGAAATACAATTATGAATAAGAAAATTCATGATACTTGAAAAGAGTCATAAAAATGTTTCCAAAAGAAATTAAAATTGCAACGCCCAAGTAAAGGGAAATGGCTTACAAAATAGTATATAAGAATGTTTTCCATCCCAAATGTTGAAACTTTCAAAATATTGAGAAAAAAAAATATAGATTACAAGGGGATGTGTAATATGTAAACGATCGAAGATAGAATTTGGAGAAATAACTAAATCTTGATTACAAGATCTTGAATGTTCCTTTGTAGGATCTATGCCATGTTGTGAACAATATTTTCCAAGCACATGGAAAATAGAAACATGTCAAATGAACATAGAAACATTTGACATTTTACATTTGTAGGATACTTTGTTGAAGCTATCAATATGCTCTATAAACTAGTTTGAATAAATTTTCTCTTTAAATTTGAAATTTACCAAACCATTTCTCTTCATCTATATTGAAACATTGATGAGAGTTGAGTTGTTTTCCTTTGGAAATAATAATTTCATCTAAACACTTTTGGATTTATTGCTACAAGGGGTGGGATACCTGTCTCTTAATATAAAAGTGTAAAATCCATTACTAGCGAAACTTTCTAACATAAGAATTAATTCATAGCTTTAAACACACCTTTATGAATAGTTTTGTATTCTTGAATGTTCCTTTGTAGGATCTATTCCATGTTGTGAACAATATTTTCCAAGCACATGGAAAATAGAAACACGTCAATAGAAAATAAAAGTAGGAGACCTCCATCATGAGAAGAGACAATAATGAAGAGATTAGCCACATCAAATATAAACTAATCTAAACTAATGAAGAGATGCAAATATGATGACATTTGATATCAAAACTAAACTAACGATACAATAATATATATATGTAATTAAATATTCATTCATCACCATCATATCCATGCAAAAAAAGGGGTGAGTTAAGATCATCTAGGAGTAAACATCATGGACACATTAAATCACCATAACTTAATTATCTAGCAAAGCACCCTTATCCAGTAGATCATAATATATTGTTCATACCAACACACATCTAACCATCCACATGTCCATTTATTTGAAATAAATCCACAATATAGTCTTAAACTATATAAAGTCCAATGCATTGTAGCAATTATATGTTCTAACCCTAGAATCAAAGTTCATTGTTCATCTTGAACAATGTGTTCCACTCATATGAAATGTGCTAGTGGCAAATTTTTTAGAATGGCATCATGATCATCTATCGATAACCTCCATTGTAGTTGTTTTTTTCTACTCTTCACTTGCTTCAACTGCAATCGAGTTGCTATGACCAAGTGAATATATTGGACATAAATAACCTCAGGCTAGTAAACTTGAAAAATAATATGATCTTTACATTTCTTTACTTCTTCAAAGAAATGTCCCATTCACACCGTTGAACTGATTGGGTATGTATAATTTGATGGATCATTATACTCTTGCAGCAACATGGATTTAGACATAGTGCATCGTAATAAATAATAATGCACTTTTTCTTGATTATTTTCTAGTGCAATGACAACGAAGACATCACCTTCTCTAACCATATTAGAAACACGATCATAATCATTGTCAATCACAACCACTTCATTGTCCATTTCCTTGTCAGTGACATTTCCAAAAGGGGCAATGGTGTCAATTCTTTGTGTTTCCATGGTTTAACAAATTTCTTAATTTGGTTTTCACAGTCATCGATGGACTCTGTCTGATCAATAAATGCAGAACAAAAGCAAGAGCACTTTCATTTCTCAATGCAATGTGTATTTGTCATGTTCTTACTCCTAATTGAGTGTAAACTTCTTGTTTGAGGGATTCCAAGGCAATTAAATGGCGCAAATCTATCAACATCACCCATTGCAATATTCCAAAAGTACCTGCTTAAGAAACACACACACACATGTATGAGTCAAATTTTGAACAATATTTAATATTTTTTTGATAAAAAAATACACACATATATGTATACACATATATATCTAGACATGTATAATATATTGTTAGTTAAATGTGTACGCCTACCTGTGCACATCAACCATCGTTGGGTTCGATACATGACTTAAATTGTCTTTAGACCAATTAACAACATCTATAGAATTTGCAAGTCGGGAAGCTGAGTGATTCAATTGATGCCTCCTAAGTGCACGTTTTACGCATGTCCCAGCTCCATCGTGCTCTCCTTTTCCATGCCCTGTCTCAAATAAATTCCATGTATGTCGAATGTTGGTTCTCTTATGAAGACGAGACAACCAAAAGAACGATCTTGCCGATTTAAATTGACAAGCACAACCATCTGAATATACCCAATGTTCTTTAAAAGTGACCCTTCGTTTCAAAAATTCATTATAAATAACATTAAAACAATGCTAAATAAAACATGTATCATGTGTTCGATCATCACTGATGTAGAAATGGTACTCCTTAATCACCTCACAATTATTTTCATCGCTATCAAAACCATCGATAGCAAGCTCTGCATGTCTATACAAAATATGCACAAATATAGATACTTGGTCTGAATGATAATACTCACTTTGTATCTCCTTTTGTGGACTAAATGTGTAATTCTCAGCGAAATCAACCACTGATAATATTGTTCCTTTTGGGAACACATCATGTGATTGCTTGAACTGTAAATCCTGCCATCGTGCTATATGACAGTGCTTAATATATTTATATATTTGCACCTTGAACTTCTCCATAAAAGATGTCACTGAAATGTCATTGTCAAGTAAAGTGATTTTTTTGATGTTGTGTTTGAATCCGCAACAAGAGTGTAAGTAACATTTTCATATCGCTTCCAATTTAGATTGAGATTTGACAGTCTGGGATCATTAGGATAAATGGGATACTTTGCATCGTAGAGTGTCAAATGAGAACATTCTTGGAATTTTCTTCCACCAACACATTCTTTTTTATGAAATAATTCATTATTCTCTCGTGCACATAATATCTTCGATAAAAATTCATGAACACTTGAAGGACGGGGGTCATTTGACCAATATTTCATGCCAAAATTTACAAATGTCTCATAAAATAATTGGAATTCTACATGGTATCAACAACAACATGTGTCTTGAACAGTGATAGGCCTGACATACCATGGTTTAATCTTCACAAATGTGCTAAGGGAAACCTTCACATCAGTATTACTCTCCATAAAGTTCTGGAATAATTCTACTTGACTGACCTATGTTATATGTTTGGCATGAGATTCATAAACTCCCTTAGATATACGACATCGCACAGTGTCTTTTTCATTTGGCGACACACGACAATTCAAATCCAAAAACTCTTTTACCCTATCCCTCACACCATTAGGAAGTCTATCATGATATGGATGTCTGCAGATATTAGCCCAACATGCAAGTTCATCATTCTCATCTAATTGAATTATAAATTTTTTATGCCTCCATAAACTTTTTCTTGATGTTTTAAACAATTTTGAAGTTGCTGACATCAACCGATGTGATGAAGTTCATTTCGCGACTACACCTGTTAAAAGTTATCTACGCATATTCTTATCAACTTGAGATTGCTATTTGGGTAGTGTGGCAAGCACCGACGTCACATTTTTTGATACCATTTCATTTGCTAAAACCTCTTTCTCACTTTTAATGCTCAATAATTCCACAGTATTTCTGAGAGATTTGTGCTTTAAAAATCTATGTAACATCTGAGCTTGTGCTATGATAGATTTAACTTCAAAAAGATGTTTCAACCCCCAATTTATTTTATCTTGAATTGTCCTTTCAGCCATTGGTGGTCCCAATTCTTTAATTTTAGTTGGATCCATATTTTCTAGAAAGTTGTAGTCGTATACAACGTTCTTCGAACTTCCAATTAATTGCAGTGAGATTTGAGGTGTGGTAGTATCTTCTTGTGGTTCTGATGTTGTCCTTGCATAAATTCAAACTTTTCTCTTCCAAGTGCTTTGGTGAAGATATCAGCAGTTTTCTCATTTGTGGAACAATGATGTAGATGAATGGTTTTGGCCTGAACATGATGTCGAATTAGATGGTACTTTGTATTGATGTGCTTTGTTCGATCATGGAACTTTGGGTTCTTGGTCAACTTTATTGCAGAAGTGTTGTCGATCATGAGTGGTGTGGAGTACATTTGTTTCATCTGCAAATCTTCCAAGATTTTTCGGAGCCACATAATTTTCTTTGTTGCTTCAGCTGCTGCCACATATTCTGCCTCGGTCGTGGAATCTGCTGGAACTGACTGTTTGCGTGATCTACATGAGACAACTCCTGATCCAAGACTCATGGTGTAACCTGTAGTAGACACCCCTGTTTCTTTGTCGCCATCAAAGTCTGAATCAGAGTGTCCGATCAAGCTGAAGTCGCCTACCTGTGTATATTTGAGTCCAAAGTCTTGAGTCCCCTTCAAGTACCTTAGCACTCTTTTTGCAGCAGACCAATGTCCTTCACAAGGTTTTTGCATGAACCTTGAGAGGATTCCAACAGCAAATGAAATGTCAGGTTTGGTGGTGGTTAGATAGATAAGACTTCCTACAAGTTGTCTATACTTAGTTGCATCCTCAAATTCCTTCCCTTCAATAGATGTGAGCTTCAAGTTTTGTTCCATTGGAGTGCTTAAGGGTTTACAGTCATCCATGCCAAATTTGTTCAAGAGATCTCCAATGTACTTTTTTTGAGAAAGAAATATGAATTTAGGATGTTGAATTACTTCAATACCCAAATAGTAATGAACATGACCCAAATCAGTCATTTCAAAACCTTTCTTCAACTCTTTCTTCATGGATGCAATATAGCTCTCATTGTTTCCTGCTATCAAAAGATCATCTACATATACCACAAGATATACAACTGTTTTTCCAACTTTCTTAACAAACAAAGTTGCATCATCAAGATCAAAATGTTTGAAGTCAAGTTTCAGAAGATGCTCGGTCAATTTCTCATACCAAGCTCGTGGTGCTTTCTTGAGGCCATACAAGGATTTTACAAGTTTGCAAACTTTTTGTTCTTGACCCTTTATCACAAATCCTTCTGGCTGGGACATATAAACTTTCTCCTTTAGATCTCCATTCAAGAAGGTTGTTTTTACATCCATCTGATGGACTTTCCATCCATTCTGAGCTGCTAAGGCAAAGAGAGTCCGGATGGTGGTCCATTTTGCTGTGGGAGAAAAAGTTTCTTCATAATCGACTCCTTCTTTTTGTGCAAAACCTTTTGCCACAAGCCTGGCCTTGTGCTTGTCAAGTGAGTCGTCTGCTTTGTACTTGTTCTTGTAGACCCACTTACAGCCAATTGGTTTCGTTCCCAAAGGCGGATCAACCAGCTTCCAAGTGCCATTATTTATCAAGGCATCATACTCCTTCTGCATCGCTTCTTTCCATTCATCATGAGAAGCAGCTTCTTTGAAGGAAGTTGGTTCATGATCTGTAGCCAAACTCAATTCACAGTTATAATCAATATCCATATCAACAGGAGAATCAGAATCATATACATCACCTTCGATTTGTTGAGTGGAACTTCTTGTTCCTGTTTTTCCAACCTCATCAGGATGAACATTCTCCAGTGTCTTTGTCAGCCATTTGGGAGGACCTTTCTAAGATGGCCCAGGCTGTTCACTTGACTGAGTTGGGATTGATTCAAGATTCAATCTCCCAATTCTGTCAATCACATCATCCAATGTGTCATCCATGGTTGTTTCTTCATGTGGGGGAGAGAGTGCTTCAGGACATGATTCCACAGTTTGATTCAATATCGGAATCCCCCTTCAAGATGTGGAATCACATTATCAAATTCTTGGAAGGACTTTGCATGTGTGAATCTATCCAGGCGATCAAGTTGCCGCTCAACAACCTTGTCACTCTTGGAAGATTCAAGAAATATGACATCTCTTGCTATTACAAATTTCTTATTTGCTTCATCATAGAGACGATATCCTTTGGAGGTATTGGAGTACCCCAAGAAGATACATTTTCTGCTTCTAGCACCAAGTTTGTTCCTTTGACCCTTGGTATCAAGGCATAACAGGTGGACCGAAAGACCCTGAAATGCTTTACCGAAGGAATGTGGCCATGCCACATTTCAAAAGGAGTTGTGTTTCTAATTGAACTTGAAGGACACCTATTCTTTATGTAAACAACACATAGAACTGCATCAGCCCAAAACATCAATTTCACATTCTTGAAAAATAACATGGAGCGAACCATATTTAAGATAGTTCTGTTCATTCTTTCAGCTACACTGTTCTGTTGGGGATTATATGGCACTGTTGTTTGATGTTTTATTCCATGTTGACGAAGATAATTTTCAAATTCGTTTGAAGTGTATTCTTTTCCATTATCAGTACGTAGAGAGCCAATATTTGTTTGTGCATCATTTTCAATCCATGCATGAAAATTCTTGAAAGTTTGAAAAGCATCAGACTTATTCTTCAATAAGTAAATCCAACACATTCTGGTGTAGTCATCAATAAATGTCATCATGTATTTATTCCCATTTGCAGAAGCAATAGGCATAGGGCCACATAAATCTGAATGAACAAGCTCAAGTTTTCTATGTGCTCTGGAGTGTGAATCATGAAATGGCTATTTGCTATGCTTTCCTAGAATACAAGCATCACATTCCTTAGGTTTTCTAGGAATTGTAGGCAATCCATTAACACCATTTTTCTTCAACAAACGAAGGCTTTCATAGTTTAAGTGTCCAAATCTAGCATGCCATAAAAGACTTCATGGGAATGTACCTTCATCATGATGTGAACTGAATGCAAAGTTTTGAGCATGAGCAGATGAACCTTTCAGCTTCAAGAGTCTCCCTTCTTCTATTCCCTCCATGACAAGTGAGTGATCTGATGCTTTTCTGACCTCTGCCTTGCCATCAAACAAGTGAATTGAGTGTCCTTGCTACCGGATTTCGACCAGAGACATCGATTTTCTCTTCAACTCAGGGAGGTATAGAACCTCATGGAGGATATGATCTGGAAGACCAGGCAACTTAAGCCTAACTGTGCCAAGCCCTGATGGCTTGAGTTTGGATTTATCTGCGAAATATACTGCTCCATCAACTTTGTCAGTGAATTCTTCAAAAAAATCTTTTCTAAATGTTATGTGACATGTTGCTCCTGAATCTAGCAACCAATCATCTCTCCATGAAGTAAATGAAACATCAAATAGGTTTTCAGTTACTCCATTGTTACAATGTGATAGAACAGAATGAGCTGATTCAGGTGCTTTACCTTTGTCTTTGTCATTAGTTTTACCTTTGTCTTGATTTCTTTGCTGCTGAGTTTTAGATTTTCTAGCCCCCTTTTCTCCGAAGTTTCTTCTTCGTCTTCTGCCATCTCTTCCTCTGGATGAATCTGAAGCATGTCTCTTTTCTCTCTGTGCCAAGTATGCAGCCTCTTTAAAAGATGAAGGGACTGTCATCTTCTTTTGAAGGAGGAGAGAAAAAAAAACTTTGCTGGAGAATCTCTTTTGAAAGAGAGAAAACAAAAACACTCTTTGCTGGAAAATATACTCAGTTTAAAAGGAAAGAAACATTGCTAAAAATATGAAGACTGAATTCTGCACCAAAAAAAATATGTATTTTTTTTTTTTTTTGAAGAAAAAAAATGTATTATGTGGTTGGGGAGGGGGCGGTATGATATGAAGGAGATGGAGTATAATATGGTGGGCGGTATAATATAAAGTGGAGGGGGCGGTATTAAAATAAGGTGGAATGGTATTAAATAAAAGTGGAGGGGGCGGAAATATATCGACAGACAGTGTTTTTATGAGGGCGTAAACTGTATGGTGGGAGGGGCGTACCATAGTGATATTATATGCAGTGGGAGCGTTGTATATTGGACAGCGTATATATGGAGATAGAGTGGTATATAGCAGAGGAGGGGAGCGGTATAGAATGGTTGTATTAACGTATGGAAGGGCGGAAATATAACGTAGTAACGTATGGAAGGGAGCGGTATTAAAAGTTGGGAATGGGAATGCGGTATTGTATATTGGGATAGTCGACAGAGCGTATTGGAGTGGGGCAGTATTGAATGGTTGGGATTGATATGCTGTATCGACAATCAGCATATATATAACATCGTATTATATGGACAGAGGTAGCGTGGATAGCATATCGACAGTCAGCATCGTATTATATGGACAGAGGTACGTGATAACTGTAATGGAGGGGACAAGTGTGGTAGAGTTTTCGTAGAGGCCGAAGGCATTGGAGAGAGCGTTGGGACAAGAGCCGAAGGTGTTGGAGAGAGCGTTGGGACAAGAGACGAAGGTGTTGGAGAGAGCGTTGGCCGGATTTAAGAGCTGCTATGAGAGGCGTAGATTGTAATATAAGTGATGGGGTGTATGGACAGCGCTGTATTTCATGGTATGACAGAGCGGAACGGAAAGGGGAGAACAGCCGAGTGACAGCGTATTGCTGGAAGAGATGTATTGTATTACGAATATGGAATAGCGTGGGACTGTGTGCAGCATAAATCGATAGGCAGCGTATTGCATAGGCGGGATAATGTTCTATGAGGAGGGGCGGACTGTATCGACAGATATCATATATATATGACAGCGCTATGTATATTGAATGGAAGTGGTGTATGCGTTGGGAAGAGGGTAGATATGGAGGTGCGTTGAGTAGAATTCGTTGGTGAGTTGGTGTGGGGAGAGGAGCGTGGATGGGGGAAGTGTGAGAGAAGGAGGCCGAGAGGCCCGTTGCAAAAAATCTGGAATAGGATCTTTGCAGGACTGCAGAGGGAGGCTGCAATTTGCAGTGTTTTAGGAACTGCAGGATTGCAGAATCTTCAAGAGCTGGAGGAGCTGCAAATTTCAGAGCTATGCCGAGAAAAAAAAATGCAGAATAACAGTATAGCAATAAGTAGGAGCAGCAAAAACTATTATTAAAAACTGACTGAGCAAAGGAGAGGGAGTTACACCACAGGCAGAAATGCCAATAGTGGGACTGGCTTTGATACCATGTCAAACCAGGAGGTAAGTCCTCAAATCAGAATGTGTACTAGCTGAATAATGCATATGTATTTATACATGGAGGTGAGGCTATTGGGATTCATCTCCCAATGACTCTTGGCCTTCCTTATTTTGTAATATTAAATAATATACAATATTACATGTGCACACCCATCCCATAGGATTAGGTGTCAACAAAAAAAAACAATATTAACTTCTAATTTTAAATGGACATACACATGTTTTTAATTTTAAAACTATCTTGAACTGCAATGTTAGAAAAAAAAAAAAAAAATTGAAGAAACTTTTGACTCACCAGTGAGATCGATATCAATATTCTCTTGTAAATTTGAAAAAATATTAACTTCTAATTTGAAATTGACATATACATATTTTTAATTTTAAAACTATCTTAAACTACAATGTTTTAAAAAAAAAATACAAAATTCAAATTGAAGAAACTATTGACTCAACAGTGAGATCAATATCAATATTCTCTTGGACATTTGTGTTTTCAATATTCTCGTTGACAAGTTCCTCAAAATTTCTCATTTCCTCGTCATTTTCATGCACCTCTACATTTCTTTCACGATGCTCTACCTCCACATTTATTTCATGGCTTAATCTTTCCCTTTCCTCTTGCCTTTTTTTTTTGTAATCTCTCATTGTTATCCACTGAATCAATTATTTTTAGATCATGCCTTGATAGACAATTCCTTTGGTTTCCCATGTTCACAAAATTGGAAACCTAAAATCCAATTTAAATTAAAACAAATACCCAAAAAAACATAAAGACTTCATAATAAGTACTTCATGCTTTCAATAAGACAGAACATTAAATAAATAATTAAATTCATAAAGACATTTTGCAAAAATACTTCATGCTTTCATAGAGACATTTTTCAAAAGTACTTCATGCCTTCATAGAGACATTTTGCAAAAATACTTCATGCATCCATGCACCCCAAAAAACTTCAAAAAACAATTTCTCCAAAAAAAAATTTGCACCGAGAAAAACTTCCAAAAAAAATTTCGCCAAAACAATTTCACACCCAAAAAAACTTAATTTTTTTTTTTTTTTGCCAAAAATAATTTTGCACCCAGAAAATATTTGCACCTTGGCAGAAAAAGAATTCGTACCCTCGCACCTTTGCAATTTTTTCTGGTTCAGAATGGTGTGTGGAATTAATGTTTCGAACGAGAGTATTTATATAGAACTCTCGTCCGAAATATTGCGTCGGCCGAAAATCAAATGTTTTGATTAAAATTTAATAAACTCTCGTTTGAGAGTTTAATAAACTATCGTTCGAGAGTTTATTAAACTCTCGGACGAGAGTCGGCCTTGGGCAAACTCTCGGGCGCAAACTCTCGGCCGAGAGTTTAGCCGCACGGTTAAATGTAACATGTGGTGGTTTAAACTCTCGGTCGAGATTTTGAAAATTCTTGGTCGAGAGTTTAATAAATGTCTCGTCCAATAAATTATCTCGGCCGAGAGTTTTTGGTCAATGAAAAACCTAGAAAATTCTGCAATTTTCAAGAACCTGCAACTTTGGAGGGGCGAAACACCTACAAAAGAAAAATGTTATCTTTCGGACCTGGTACCATTAGATTCATCTCTGAATATAGTTTCTAATGATGTAATATTTGTGGAGTTTCATTAAAAATTTCAATTTGTTATTAATTTTATACTAAACTGTGTGACTGTGGAATTTCATTGTTTTGAAAATTGCACTGAATGAAAATTCAATAACTTTAAAATGGCAACACCAAAAAAATTAGAAATATCATATTGCAATTCCTCTCTCTGTCTTCTTTAAAAGGGTATTCTCATTTTTCTTATTGACGATCACATTGAAAATAAAATCTAGGGCTCATAAAATGTACTAAAAAATCATCGTTTTTTTGTCTTCATCCATTTCAAAAAATAATAAAAAATAGTGATTTAATCTGAAAATTACCAAAAAATTCAGTGCACTAGTGCAATCTATGTATATTATGATGATATGGTTTATTTCCAAAAAATGAATAACCTTCCCTAAAAAAAGTTAGGGTTCAAAAAGTGATTATTTATGTTTGCCTGCAAATTTCAAGTGTATGCAGTTAGTAAACAACAAATTTACCCCTCTATATGTCAATATTTTTTTTTTTTTAAATATGAGTATGGAGGTAAGACAATTTTCATATGAGTTTATTTCAAAGCATAATTTCCATTGAAAATGTGAGTTTAATAGAGTTGAAGTTGAAACAACATAGAAAATTACAATTTTCAACGTCAAAAAAGGGCAAAAAGTGTTTCCTAACTTCACATTTTCGGGTTGAAGTATTGTGAATTGATAATAAAACTCCCTGAAAGTTTTTGGGCTTTCTTACATAATATGAAGTGACTGTTCCTGCGGGATTCCCTGAGATCATCTTAATTCTCATGCTCATGCTTCCGAAGAGGTATTCCTTTTTGGACTAAAAACCAAAACCTAGTAAAACGATAATTCTTATTACAATTATATTCATATAGAATTCCAATACAGTATTGAATTTTCGATGCCCATAAAAAAGAAATATTTTACCTCAGGCTTCATCCATAGTGAGCTGAGTTGTTTGGCCATTATTCAACAATATAACATTTCCCCATGAAATTTCGAAATTGTTGCTAAAGGTGGCCTCCACTATGCATAAATTCAGAATGATGAAGAGAATCAAATATAGCAACTCTGGTGAAGATCTTCTGGATTCTAACAGGCCTACATGGCTCTTCATGGTTGATATGAAAATGAAAAGACTCGATTATCTAAAGTGTCCTCCCTTCTCAGAGCAGACTGGTTGCAAAGTACATCTTTTGTCTGGATTGTTCCAGCTTGCTCTAGCCCTTGCTCTGGCCTATTCGCATGACCCTCTATTGTTTTTTTCGTAGTGTGGCTATCTGCCTTTTTTTTGTTAGTCCAATGCGTTTTACCTGGTTCTGACCAGGTTTTTTTGTCTGTTAGGTCAAGCTTTGTCATTTCTCTGGTCCTAATTTCCAACCCGCTGGTAACCTCCTGCTCGGGAGGTAAGTGTTTGAATGAAATTGTAAAGGTATCCTTGTAATTTGGATAGCTATAACAATGATTTAGGAACTTAAAGCCCGTTTGAAAGCCAAATACAGAACCTAAAAAACTTCCAGCAACCAACAGATCCTCCTGTTCGAGTGCTATAGCCCCGACATCGCTTGTGAGCAGTCGAGGATTGCTCCATCGCATTTGGAGATTGCTCCATGGTGTTCGGGAACCAGAGTGAAGAAGAAACAAAAAAAGCAAGAACCACAGTGCGCCAGCACCGTAAGGCACCTCGCTTGGTTCTAGAACCTATTCTTCCATGGATAATGAGAGTAAGTCGGTAGGTAAGCCCATGACACAACCTTGGCTGACAGAAATTTTCATGGCTATGTAGGTGGCAGTTACAAAGCCACTCACCTGGCAGAGCAAGAGAGAAAATAGGTGCCAGTCGTCATAATTCAGTTTAATCAACAACAAAATGATAAGCAAGTAAATGATAAACATCTAATGCTAGTCAACTAATGTTAGCATTAATCGACTATGAACTCCCACAACATAATTTCTAGCTGCTATTGACTAATTTACCTAAGGAATTGAATCCTTCTCTGGCTCTCTCCCTCGAGAAGAGGCCAATAAGACCACAAAGCTAGACATTGGCCAAAAATGACGGTGCGAGTAGGTGTGAGTAATCGATTGGCGATTCGAAAATCAAATTCAAAAATTCTTGCCAAAAACTTTGGTTACAGACTAAAAATATCCTAGCGAACTAATACTAGATTCAATAACCAATTACTATAGTCCCTTATCTGCTTGCAGGGACTAAGAAGTGAAACCCTCCATGGTGAGGGTGGAAGGAAGAGCATGGATGAGAGCTATGAATAAGCTAACATTCTCTAAACCTTTGCAAATTGAAGACTTTATTGTAGGGTTAGTTGGTGAGTTTTATAAAAAGGTTTTCTACACGTCAAATTAAGCCTGGATTAAGCGTGGGTTAGTTGGTGATACCCTGATCACTAGAACTTTATTTCATGAAATCTAAATGAAATAGAAATATATGGTATATATGTTTCAAGTTCACTTAAATTTTAGGATATATATATATATATATATATATATAATGAACGAGTTTCATTCCATAAAATATATGTAAATTTGAAGACTTATATAATAATTTTATTAAAAAAAAATATTTTATATAGTTTTATTTTATTTTTAATGATAAATTTTATATATAGTTTTTTATTTTATTTTTAATGGTAAAATATATTTATAATATAAAAATTGTATAATTAAAAAATATGGTGAAACCATTAAAAAAATGTGTAATATTCAAAAAATCACCCATTAAACTTTTAAACCATTCAAATTATTTGATAAAAATCCCAAATATTGTTGTTAATCTTCAAGTTTTAATCTAGGTGGTAGCTGGCATGCCAACGAGGCTTTCAACAAGAGTTGTTGGAAAGAGATTCATCATCATGCAATCCGGAACCTAATCCAATATTGGTAGATGGGAATGGGCATTTCACCTCCAAATTTCACTATCAAATCTAATCATCTTCAATCCAATCATTATTACATTCCAAACTCGTAAAAAAGAAACCCACAAACTTTTTGATTTGTCATCCAACAAACAGGTCGATAGGTGTGGGAGTCTTAGTGCTTCGATGAAATGATACCGTAAGGACTGGTCAGATTGGGTAAAGCATGGATGCTATGAGGCACTACATAATGATATACTGCCTAGGGTATTTGTATGGGGATTCTGGGAAGAGGGATGGAATTTGATTTTTTTTATTATCTATTTTATATATATATATATATATATTTTGATGTTTTGGGTTTTTATGTTTCTGTTTAAAATTTTGTTTTTGGAGTAATCCATTTAAATCTTTACTAATAAAGGATTGACTAAAAAATTATTTTTCAATAACATAATTATATTAATTTTTTTATAAAAAGAAAAATGACCATATCACAAAAATATCTTATTAAATATTGAATCTTAATATAAAATTGCATGAAATACTTATAATAAGTAAATTTATGTTTCTTGTTTAATTTTCAAACCACTACTACTCTACTATATTAACATCTTTTGTGTATCATGTTTTGTGTTTCCTAAGTTCTATGTGAAAAGAGACGAGACTTTATTTTCAGACATAGGGATTAGAGTGATATTGAAATGGACTATCAACTTTGTTTGGAAATGTTGTAATTAATTGTTTATATATACTCCAATACTTAAGGTTTAGATTTGGTTAGCTAAGTTGATTAAATTTTGAAAGCCTAATTTATTTCATTTTCAGTTTTTTTTGGTACATACACTCATATTCCAATGCAAAAGCAGAATTCTTGAAGATGTGAGTTGTGAATATGTGTGTTTAGTTGTTGATAATGATCTTGACCACATTGTTGTATAGATGACTATAGTTGTGAATATGTGTGCATGGTTTTTGATAATGATCTTGAGTACAATGTTGTATAGATGACTCTTGATAATAATTTCCTATATAACAACATTGTCCTATTTTTTTTTTTTACTTTTGATTTAAAATATAATTAATAATAATTATAATTTATTATAAATAATTTAATAAATCAATTAAAATTTCACATTTTTAATAAATAATTTTAATCATTATTTCAAACTTTAGAAAACAAATAATGATGAGCCAAGAATTATGAAAAGTGAAAAATTAAAACTTAAATAAATAGACTTCCACTTCTAGTTTGAGGAACACCAGGAAAGCAACATCTACTTCAATATGGCTTTGGATGGGAGCAAAGAATAACATCGGGCTTCATTCTTATATAGCAACTATATATTTTACATTTAAGCTAAAGAAAATTACATGACCAAGTTCAGCCTATCATATCTTCTCCAAAAATTGAATAATAAAACACAAAAAATAATAATAAACTTAAATAATTATATAACCAAGTAAGAACAAATTCAACCTATCAAATTCTAATCGAGACATCTATTCTTTTCTTAAACTTCTCTACTCATCTTAATTATTTAAAAAAATATTGCAGTCTATATTTAATTAAAGAAAACCAACATTAACATACCAAAAAAATGCATTTTTCTTTAGATGTATCAAATAAGGGTTTGCACTATTTTTTAATGTTTAATGATAAGTCTCAAAAACGAAAAAATAAAAAATAAAAAAAAAGAAATCATATAAAAATATATCAAATAGAAATCTCAAAATAATTATTTCAAATTATTTTAACAATTTAACAATCCATAGTCAAAATTATTAAAAATCATTTCAACTATCCATGGAAACTAAATTTATAACTTCTGAAATTACCTTTGGAGGTCACTTCGTTCTTTGTATAGTTAAAAGTAAATTTTGGCTTTCTACGAGTCTGCGATAGGATTATTGAACCGCCCTCCTCTTTCGAAGCTATTCCTACCAACCAGATCTTATCCTCGTACCTTAACATATGAAACAAACACGGTTCCTGTCCCTAAACAGACTCTGTATCACGTCTCTTTTTTCTGTGACTGGTGCCATAGTCCACTTGGCCTATGCTAAAAATGGAAAGGGATCTTACTCATACAGTATCAGTAATCACTATTACTTGGCACCGGGTATAACCCCATTTCTAAAGTGTTTTTTGCAGTAACCTTACCCTCCTATTATTGTTATTTATTTGGAATTGATGATAGTAAACATCGAGAGATCAACCCAATCTTACAGCTTGCATTTCCTTTAAAACTGCCATAATCCATGTCAATATTCACCTAATCATTTGATTTCAATAATTTATTGTACTCTTTCGATGAGTGAGCTCGGCAAGCCATGAAAATAATTATTTTTAGAGTTGGAAGTAAGGTACAACTGTGACTTTATTTGAAGTATTTCTTTTCGTAAAGGCATGTGGTATATGCATCATTCGTTTGATAACTGAGAATTGGTATATATATATAATTAATTGTCATATCAAATTGTCTGAGTAGGGTTCAAAAATGCACCTGTGATTTTAGAGGCTAAAATATTGTCTTTGCCGCCCAGATTTTTCTGCTTGTGTTTGGATTGCATTTTGATCTGAAGTTGGGAGGAAAAGCCCAGACAATGACAATAATAATGAGAGTTCGGCAACATGTTAATGAATCTGTCACAGGTGAGAGAGACGAAATTGTTGATGGATGGTCCTGTTAATATTTAATTAATTAGCAACAATGGCAACATGCAAGCACCATGACATGTCTAGTCTTCTCCCTTCACTGAGCCGAGACTTCATGTCCAGAAAGAAAATATCTCTTTTTCCTTCCTTATTCTAGTATTCTAGAGTATTTCCTCGAACTCATTTCGTTTGACTGCCCATTGACCTTAGCGGTGTAACCTTCTGATATGGGTTTCTTTCAAAATCATAAAACTGCGTGAAAGGCCATTTCAATGTGCTTTATCGCTACTTTAACCCCTTGAAGGTGCACAACTTGATACCATTTCTTTTATAGAGGCTTACTTTTACAACCGCTTTCAAAAGCAAGGGAAGCATTTTAACACGAATGGAATACGCCTTTCTTTCTCCAAGTTGCAGAGTTCCTTATAATAAGCTGAGGTTCTTCATTGGGCGCTTGTTTATTCATATGGGGAAACATATTGTTTATAATATGAAAATTTTTCCTTCATATTGTACATCGAGGGCAGCGGGAAACCATACTGAGTTGGGTGGAATTAGCACTCTTTATAGGAGCACAGTAATAGAAAGACCGATTTCCATGAACCAACTCCTAAGAAAAAATAGAATAAAATGGCAAAAATAGAATAAAATGGCCATAAAGTGTTGGTTTTCTATAGAAATAAGAGGGCGGGCCTGCCTTGACCTAGCGTTTATATAAATTCGAAATTTCTAATTTATAAATTGGAAATTTCTTTGGCTCCTCAGAATGGGAATGGGTATTAATGACGTTTTCGGAAACATGTAACATGTCAATAATACGTTTTGTAAAGTTCTGAGCACATCCAAAAAAACGGTTATTAAAAATACATGATACCCTATGATACCCTATGATACACCTTGCTTTGCTTCGTTGCCCTAGAAAGTCTGGTCCTTTGCAACCCTTAACAACACATGATCTAGCCTTTTATTGCCTTCTAGGATCTCAATATTGAATCTGTTGTATCTCTGTATTTTAGATTCCCAATATGCGATTTTTGGTTTTGTAGTAGTCCTCTAAGTCTTCTTTCCAATTCCATAGGTCTGACCGAATTTGGATTCTTCAAGAGAGAGTTATGACCAAACTCTCACAATGACCTAATTATGGACTAGTTCAGTAGAGAGAACTTGTACGAAGTACAACGTGTCACTGTTTCTTCATTCAGCTCTGAAATTGATATAAAGAAAACTACAGTCTATGTAATATCTGCCGCTTTTTAGAGAATTCCAATCCGATACTCAGATAGAGAGTTATGATGATTTTCCCAAGGTCACTTCTTTGAGATTAAGTTGAGGAGCCTGCAAAAACACTGACTTCCATAGATCATATATCCGAAAATATTGCGCACCTTGATTTGAATTTTTTACAGGAACTTCCTCAAGATTTCAGCTTCATCTCATAAAAAATTCAGCTTCTTAACCTTCGTAGAAGAATTTTAGAGTGAAAATTCCACAATGAAATGTTTTAGGTAGCGAAATCCCTACATGAGGAGGATATGAGGATCACAATTTATATAAATTCTTAGGTTGAGAGGGTCTAAAACAAGTGAACATGGGAGGGATTTTAGGAGCTTAAAAATTATTAATTATTTTCTTTTCAATGACCCATGCCACAACCCCATGGGGTTTTAGCCCACTAACTCGGGTTACAAACTTCAAACATGAATATCTCTCAAACCGTGAAGAATTACATGGTGTGTCATATATCAATGGAAACATCTAGACAAGTAGAAACCAATAATAAAAAAAATTCTTGACCCGGAATATAGTAGTTTGGTAGGCAAAAATTCCCATGCAAGATCAGGGTAGCCCCTAGTGTTGCTTGGGTTCACATCAATGACAACCACTGATCAACAGTAGTCAACAATTGTTTTAACTGTTGGAAGTTGGTCTGGAATTCGCTAGTCCATTTCAATGCTCGCCATTTTTGCTACAAGGAGGTTATGGGAAAGGAAATTTTAGAGAATCCCTCAATAAAATGTCGATAATAGCCAAACAATCCCATGAAAAAACATATTTTTGCTACGTTTTTAGGTACCCTCCATTCCATAATAGTCTTTTTTTTTCAGGATCTATTGCTATAGCTTCATCAGAAATAACATGCCCTAAATACTGGATTTGTTCTTTGTAAAAATCACACTTACTGAATTTGGCATAAAGTTGATGATATCTCAACATTTTTAATATCATTCATAAATATTCCTTCTATTCCTCCATGGTACTTGAGTAGATTAATATCATCAATGAAAATGAGAACAAATTTATCCCAAAATGGATTAAAATGCCATGCATCAAACTCATGAATGTTGCTGGTGTGTTGGTTAATCGAAACGGTAAAACCACGAATTCATAATGCCCATATTGGCTACAAAAGGTTTTTTTATATATGTCCTCATATTTTATACATATTTGATGATACCCAAATCTTAGATCTATCTTAGAAAATATAGTTGCCCTCTTTACTTGATAAAAAATATCATCTATCTGTGGCAGTGGGTATTTGTACTTAAGAGTCAATTTGTTACGCTGCCTATAATCCATACACATTCACATTGTGCCATCCTTATTTTTCACTAACAGTACCAGTGCCCCCTGGAAGACACACTAGGACAAATATATCCCTTATCTAGCAATTCCGGTAGTTACATTTTCAACTCAATCAGTTCAGGTACACTCATTCTATATGGTGCTCATGACACCGGTGCTGCCCCTGGCATTAATTCGAAGGTAAAATCGATATCCCGCTTTGGAGGTAGTTGTGGTATGTTTTCCAGAAACACATCCATGAAGTCTTGTACCACTGATATATTTTCCATCATAGGGGTCTTATCTTTAGAATTAGTGAATTCCACTTGAATATCATAAATTTGACATCATTTTCTAATGTATTTCCCTAGTTGAGATGCGGTAATGGGACACAACTGAACTGGTTTCTTAATTCCTTGCAATTCTTGGCAAGTTCCATCTTCAGCCCTATAATAGATGATTTTCTCTTTGCAGTCTACCAGTGACCAATGCACTTCCGACCAATCCATTCCCAGTAATATATCATAGGAGCATAAGGGTAGAATACTCAACTCAACCTTTATATGCTGGTTTCCAACCTCTATGGGATAGTTGGAAACTTTAGCATTAACTCTTCTCTCTTCCCCAGTGGCCAATTGTAGCAGCCAGGGATTTTTAAATTTTTGGCTCTGCAAATTACATTTTTCTACTATCCGGTGGTTTACATAACTTAAACTCAAACCAGGATCAACCAAAATAGAAATAGTTTGGGAATACAACTTACCTTCTAGTTCTATCATGTTTGGCGAGTAATCTGCTTGCCGATCTTCTAGTGACGCGTTGATTCTTGGTATGTTTCATGCAATATCCCCCACCGTGGATGCCTCTTGCAGATTAGCTGTAGTTTCATTTCTCCCATGGTGAGGACAATTCATATAATAATGTGCCCGACCACATCCCCATCATTGTAGTGGGCTTCTGGACCTGCCCATGATCTTATCTACTGGATGCTTTATTAGGTCGTTCTTCTGTTAGCCACTTGGGTTTCTATTGGTTTCTTCCATGCTGTCTATTTGATATATTTCTGGTAGCATTTCTATAATTTCTAGATCTACTTCCTTTAATATTTGAAATAATTTTATGCCCTTTCTTTGGCGGCCAACTCCTACCAGCTTCTCCTTTTAACTTGGACTACTAATAGAAAATATGTTCTTTTCGAATCACCTCCTCCATAGTATTTTGGTTCACAAATTTTATCATCTCCTTCATATGAGTAGGTAGCCTACTCAAGAATCATTGTACTTTTGCCTTTTCATTTCTCAAATACGGAACATATGTTAATAAGGAGGTAAATTTGGTTATGGACTTGTCCATAGAGAGTTGCCCCAATCTCAAATCATGAAATTCCGAAGATTTTTCATCATAAAAGCCCTTTTTAGGTCCTTTTTCATCCCAAGTCACATTCTGGTCCTCGATTCCTCACACATTTTTAACTTCTTTTTGCAATATGTGGATTTTTCCCGCATTTGGTATATTTCGAAGTGAGCCTTCAGTTTGCTTCTATATTCATCAACTTGAAAATATTTGTTCATGTGAATTATCCATGCTTTTGCTACTTCTTCGGCTTCTCCACTGAATGTAGGAGGTTTGATTTTCCAGAATTAATCTTACAGCTCCACTTTCTGTTTTTCATCTCCTTCTCTTCTGAAACATTTCCTCAATCTGCTTCGTTATAAGTCCTGTTTTCATTACCTCACTAGGTATGGCTACCTTCTAGCTTATCATTCGTTTGGTATTTTTGTTCACCCTCTTCTTGGGTATCTCTTTTGGGCTTGGCTGGGATGTACCTTGATTCTTCCTATTGCATATGATTTTAAGAATCCTCTCCTCTTCTCACATTAAGCTCTCATTATCTCTTCTTACTCGAACCATCTCTTCTTGTAATTGTTGCATCGTATCCAGGAGTCTATTGGTTTGTCTTTTTTTTTCCTCGAGTAATCTATTGGTTTACTTATGTTGATCCATTCTAAGTTGCACCCATGTTTTTGGATTCATACCTGGGTTAGACTGGGGGTGAACTTCCCCTGTAGCTTTGGGAACTTGATATACGAACCCCCTCCTCATTGCACCCCGTCAATCCCTTCTTCCTATTTTTGTGCACAATTTTACACATACCCAATGTTATTAATGTGACCCATCTAGGTCCCAGCTTGTGAACGCTGCTCATATACCACCTGTAACATCTAGCCATATAATAAAGAGATAAAAAAAAATTTACTTTTCACTTATATTCCTATTCTTGTATTTTATGTAAAAATATATGCCAAACAAATCAAATAACATTACAAAGTATTATTGTTAAGAGTCAACTTAACAATCATCCTACCGAATGCATTAAAACCTTTATTACATCTCAACACCGTGGACTTTATCATTGGAATACACAACAAATATATTAAGTTTGTAATTGTCTATAGTACACGACATACCGTAACTTTAGAATTCAATTATGATTTTTGGAGAAGAACTGATTGTTTGATTTTTGTAATTATTAAATTCCATGTTGTTCCATGGCACATTAGTAACTTTGTGACTTATTGTTCACATATTAATAATATTTTTAAACAATTCTTCATAGCATCGAAATTTGTTATCATTTAAGTGGTTGGCAACTGAGTTGATCTACACCGTTGGTGAATTCTTTGAATCTACGACTATGATGAAGGTTGAGATGGTTAGGGTAATAACCTGTCCCCCAAACCATAACCATTCTTCATATTCACTGGAAATGTTAGGCAACCAAGCTCTGCAACTTCTTCTTTCAACGGTGCCTCCTCCTTTCGCTCTTGGCTTGAGTATGTAAGTAACGCTGCCATATTGAACCATGGCCATTTCTGGTATTATGTTTTTCTTAATGGAATTATAATCATTTGAAAAAATATGAGGCATGCAAAACACTGGTTTCTCTCGCAGCCTTGCTCAAATGTATCAGAGTTACCTCACACGGGGGTTTGCGCACATGAGCTATCGTATCCAGTATTCATGGATTTTTGGCAATTCATGAGGCTTATCTTTGACAAGGGAGAATATTGTCAGCACCAGTGTGGCCAGAACGGGTATGTGTGTTCCTCTACATACAGTTATACAATTTGGGGCTTAGAGTAAAACTTCTCATCCTGATGTTTAGCTATTATCCCTGTTTTTAAGTCTCCATGACCAACCCCAATGCCTTAGAAGTTATTATGTGTTTAAATGTTATACTGTGAACTTATTTTTGAAAGCATGTTATAGTTCAATCTTCAAAGAATCCACAATGTTCTAATTTCTTTCTCTCTTCCCTACAGGTACTTATAAAACCCCAAATTCTTGAAAGCATTTTGGTTTTAACAGGATGCCTTCTTCAGTTTGTGACCTTCGCCTGTTTTTTCAGGTATTATGAGAACCTCCAAGAGTGTCTCCTATGAGACGTCTCAGAATCTCATCCTAAATAGGGTTGTTGATCTAAATCTTAATGTTAATTTTTTTTGTGTTAATTCATCTTCACAATTATAAATAACTTGTTGATCTTTTGCTTCATGCGCATAGGTTTCTTGAGGTGCTTGTGAGTGTTAAATAGGTAAATCAACTCAATTTTATGTAAAACTCATGAGAATAAAAACATTAAAACATAATGTTGAACAACAACAATAAAATGTACAACAAACCATCAAATGATCCATTAACACAGTGTTTTGATGAAGGAGTTCACCCCTCCTCGATTACATCTCCTTGGTCCAACTTTCATGGCTTGGGCCTTTTTATTAGCTCAAATGTTAAAAAAAGTGTTGTTAACATTCATATACTACTCCTGAAACCTACTTCAATGTGTTCAGAATTTCTAAATCATCCAAAATAGAGTCTTTTTGCTCCCAATTTGGTTGAATTTTGAAAAAGTTATGGCCTCCCCAATTTTAGCATAGGAACCCCACTAAATCTGGAGATAACTCTAGTTAGGGCCGCAAAATTCGGGGTCAGTGCCGAATTTAGGGACTCCAAAAAATAGGCCACCGAATTAAACTGGAGTTAATTAATTTTAAGTGTGGTTTAAATATGGGATTAGTGCTAAAACACAGTTTAAACAAATACATATTACCACAGTTTAAATATGAGTTAAGTGTTAATTAAACCCACACTTAACATAATCCTTCACACATCAATATAGCGCTCTACCTTTGGTTATGGTCAAGGGTCATATGAGAGGGGGATGTCCCCCTCCTCCTCCCAAGAATCCCATACATACGCTTCAAATAGTGATGGAGTGCTATGACTATTAAGGCATAAGTTGTGATGTAATGGTTTGGAGATGCGCTTGGTTGGGGGAGGTGATGGGTTCGAGCCCCAACATCTGCCCTTCCTCCGATATATCTTTTTCCAATTGAAATATTACTCTGCCACCATATAGTGTATAGTTTGACCCTTTGATATATTTAATCAATCCCATTGAAATATTTAATCCAACCATGCAATATATATAGTCCTAAGAGTATATAATAATAATAAAATGCAACCATAATAAAATGATTTCGATGATATAATAGTAATTCGGACTTGACCATAGTTGGACCTTGGAAGGGGGCAGATGGTGGCTTTCAGGCTAGCCATGTGTCCTCATGCCATTGTTTCTTCTCCCCAATCTAATGAAAAACACAACAAATCACCCACTTCAACAACCAACAATAGATTGACACTTGCCATAGTTTCATTGGGAAAAATTGAAGGAATATTCCAAGAATATCCTTTTTTGTTAACTGGGCTGCCATGTCATCATTTTGTCCTTTTCTACAATTTTTTTAGTTGTTTAGGAGAATGAAAAACATGCTCTATATTCCTCATTTGGAGTCAGTTTTCGATGAAACGAATTGCGCTAGATTCTTGGCAATGAGCTCTTCGTTGTCATTTAGTTTCCATTCGATTTTGAGTACTTTTAGTTATGAGCTTTAACACTGACCACCTAAAAATTCCTCCCCACTAGAAGCCATTTGGACCCAAAAATCTCTTTGATTACTGATTATGTGAATGAGTGTACAATTCCCTCACCCTTCCAATCTCAATCCACTGAAATTTTCCCATTTTCATCAACTTGAGATTTTCACAAAAAGTAATCTTTTTCCTTGACTCTTGAGACCCTCTCTTACATTTGTAAACATTTTCATGCTAAAATTTACCTAAATTTTAAGAGTGGCAAGTTGTTCTTGCAGAAACAAACTTGTTCCCACCTCAGTCAGCAATCAAAGGAAGCTTAAAAATTGTCTCACCTTGCACACTATCATCATGGTGATTCTCAAATGATATTTCTTTGTACTTACGTCGACTCTTGACCAAGTATTTTCACCATTTCCATGTACCTTTTGGAAACCAAAAACAAGCACTTTTGGAACTTATGCCTTCTTTGTAAAAATTATTTGGCACTTTCTCTTTGACTTTTGCACTCTCTTGCACTGACATCTTGTTTCCAACACTGTTCAACACTGATGTTGACTGTTGCAAATCTGTCACATCTTGTTTACCTCATTTCAAAGGTAACATGTTAGACTCCTGAAACATCTCATTACAAACATAAGCAACTTTAATGAAGTCAAATTTTTCATTCGATGCATATTTTTGAAAGGTTTGATTCAAAACATCTCTATGCTTGATCATTAAAAAGTCAAATTTTGACTTTTATTCACTATTCTCTTCATTTCTCCTGCATGTATAAGAGAAAAAAATTTATTCTTCTTATGAGCTCTAACTATGTACTCAATTCCATACTTAAATAAGTGATACTTATTTTCATGGCAATGAAATACTTCTTTCCCATCATAAAGATAAGGATTTCCAAAAACAATACTTGATATCCCAAGCGGCACCACATCAAGTTCAACTTCATCAAGAAAATTCGAATTGATGGCAAACCTTAGTATGCACTTCCTTACCTGCAAATTTCCATTTCTTTCATATCCACCCTAAAGGATAAGGTCTTGGATGTATAATAGTTTCAAGGTTTAGTTCCTTAACTAAGTCTTTGGAAATAAAATTAGCTTGAGACCCACTATCAAATGATGTGTCTATCTCGGTATGTTTAGAAATGACTCTAATATGGAATAGTTCAATTCTTGTATCTTCATCTTCAGTGAAATTGAAACAACTTGAAGAAATAGTGCTTTCTATGTTCTTACCTTTCAAACCCATGCCTGTAATATTTGTTTCATCTCCTGAATATGAACCTAAGTCATGTTCAATTATTCCAACAATTTTCCCCTTCTCTTTGGCTTTCATTTTTTTTTGCTTCAACTTTGGATGAAGTTACCAACAATGGTCTTCATCATGCCCATTCTTCGAACAATGTTTACATGTGAGTTTCTCTTTCTCTCTTTTTATTGAGCTATTTATCTTTCCTATTCCATTAAAATTTCCCTTTCCTTTACCCTCATACTCAAAGAAGCTATCACTTTTCTCATCTACATTCAGTTTCCCTCTTGCTTCTAAATGTGTGGCTTGAACACAAACCTCATCTAAGTTTGTAGTATTGAACATGAGAATAATGTGCCTAAGGTAACTGTGTAAACCCTAATATACTTTAACAAAGTTTCCTGAGAATACAAATTAATACCCAAAATAAGATCCCTTCTCCTAAATTCATGAGTATAATATTACATGCTTTTCCCTTTCAATTGTCTAAAATTATGCCAGTCCATAATGGCTTTTTCCATGTAAGCTAGAGGATAAAATTTCCTTTTAATGGCCGTAATAAAACTTGAACAAGACATTGAGATCTTACTAGAGTTTTTAATATCTTCTTGAGTCCTTGCTTCCCACCATACAAGTGGTTATCCCTCAATCCTCAAGGAAGCCAATTGAATATTTACATCATCTGCATGAAGGTTCTGAATTTTGCAATAAACCTCCAATTGAAGAATCCAACTGTCCAACTTATCTGCATTTACCTCGCCATTATACATTGGAAGCTCAAATTTGACATCAAGTTTGAGTAAGGGAGTTTTTACTTTTGTGGTTTTTGAGTGCGTATGGGTGGTTTGGGCTGTGGAAGTGGAAGATGATGATGATGGTGAAGATGAGGATGATGATGAAGATGGTGGAGATGGAGGAAGTTTTCCTCCACTGCCCTTTGATTCCCTCTCTTAATTCTTTTTGTCCCTCTCTTCAAACAGGATCCTAACCCTTTTAGTCAGTTCATAGAAAGCCTTCTTGAATTCTTCCTCTTCTGAAAGACCTTCAGTCTCTCCAAGATGTGACATGATGGCTCTGGATTCAAGCTCAGCTTCTAGTGAAACTTTTACCTCTTCAATATCAACTATATATAACACTTGATGTCCTTCAAGTGCAGATATGAGTGACACTTTGGGTGGAGATGGTGCCCTTGTGGCTCTCCTTCTTCTGGTCCTAACCTCGGGACTAGAAACCAACAATTTCCCTTCTCCTCTCTGCAACTTCAACCTTGTAAGAATCAAAAATTTACAACCATTAAAACCCTACTTGTACAAAACTCAATAAAATAAAGCAAATAACCCTTTCAACCAGGCTCTGATACTACCTTGATCTGAATCTAAATGTTAATTTTGTTGTGCTAATTTCATCTTAAAAATTATAAACAATTTGCTAATATTTTGCTTCATGTGCATAGGTTTCTTAAGGTGCTTGCGAGTGTTAAACAAGTAAATGAACAATATTTTATGTTAAATTCATGAGCATAAAAACATTAAAACATAATGTTGAACAACAATAATAAAATGTACATCAAACCATCAAATGATCCATTAACACAATGTTTTAATGGATTTTACCCCTCCTAAGCTACATCTCCTTCATCTAGCTTCCATGGCTTGGGCCTCTATATTAGCTCAAATGTGAAAAAAATGGTTTTTACATTCATCTACTGCTCCCAAAACCTACTTCAATGTGTTCAGAATGTCAAAATGATCTAGAATAGTCTCCTCTTGGTCCCAATTTGGTTGAATGTTTTAAACATTCTGGCCTCCCCAATTTTGGCCTAGGAAACCCCACTAAATCTGGAGATAACACCAGTTAGGGCCACTAAATTTGGGGGCAACGCAAAATTTGGTGGCTCTGCCAAATAGGCCGCTGAATTAAACTGGAGTTAATTAATTTTAAGTGCGGTTTAATAAGACATTAGCGCTAAACGTGTGGTTTCAACAAATCTAGATTAGCACGGTTTAAATATGAGTTAAGGGTTAATTAAACCCATACTTAACATAATCCTTTGCACCTTAATATAGCACTCTGACTTTGGTTATGGTCAACATTCATATGCGAGGGAGCTGGCCCCCTCCACCACCCAAAGATTCGATACATATGCCTCAAATAGTGATGGAGTGTTATGATTATTAAGTCATACGCTGTGGTGTAGGGTTTTGGAGATGCACTCACTTAGGGGAGGTTATGTGGTTGAGCCCTGACCTCCGCCCTTCCACCGAAATATATTTTTCCACACAAAATATTACTTCTCCACCATATAATATATAGTTTTACCCTTTGATATATTTAATCAATACCATTGAAATATTTAATTTGGCCATGCAATATATATAGTCCTCGGACTATATAATAATAATAAAATGCACCCATAATAAAATGATTTCGACCATATAATAATAATTCGGACTTGACCATAGTTGGACCGTAGAAGGGGGCACGTGGCAGCCTCCGGGGTAACCACGTGTCCTCATGCCATTGGTTCTTCTACCCAATCTAATGAAAAACACAACAAATCACCCACTTCAACAACCATCTAGAGATTGACACTTGGCATAGTGTCGTTGGGAAAATTTTAAGGAATATTCCAAGAATATCCTTTTTTGCTGAATATTCCAAGAATATTCCAAGAATTTCGACGACCTTACTGTGTACATAATGATTAGTTCTGTTTTTGGTTTAAGAATAAGTGTTTAATCCGAGTAGGTTAGTGAACAAAAATACTATATTCACTTTTTTTTTTTTGAAAAGGGTTTAAGGAAACTTCTCTGGTTCTCTTTGAGTTTTTTATTCAATGTATCGCTGGTCTGCAGTTGTATTATATTCATCGTAGTTATATATCTTATTAAATCTACTATGGATGTTGTCTTTGATACTCTCTTATGGTCTTTATATAATCATTAAATGGTTCGGGTGCTCCTGCCATTTAATTCATTGCACCATGAATATATTTTCAGTTTCTTATTTTTTTCTTAAAAATACATTGCAATTCCTTTGCTATTTCCATGGATATGGTAATATCAAGACAGAGCGCTCGTGCTCAGGCCTTCTCTCTGTGTAGTGGAAATGTACAGGTTATTTATGTGTATTCTCTGACATAAGGTTTTACCTCCTCATGAATTTTTTATGTTTAAATTGTCTTTATCTTGCTTATGTCTCATGTCCTTCAGAAATAGACGTTCACTATAATGCTATTAGATGTAAACATCTTTCTTGTACTTGTTTTAATTAATTTCCATATTAACTCTATAGTTTCCGTTCCTATTTAGTTTTTTTTGCTTTTGTTTAAGTTTACCATTTTCTTTCAAGTAAAAAAGAAACTACAGATGTACAGACCATCACTCAATGGTGTTTATTTCTCAACCCTTAGTCCATGTAATTTTTTCCTGATTCTTGACAAGACAGATTGTCCTATGTCAGGCATCCCCCCTGGATGGAATAATTTTCCCAATCCATTCATTAGTTTGCTACAGAGTCTAGTTTTTTTCCCCTCTATTGTTCTTGGTGATTTTTATCGTTTATCTTGAGTTTCTCTATGCATATAAATATGTTCTATTTTCTTAACTTTATAAACATAATATATATAATAAATATTATACAGCCACCTTGAACTAAGCATTTAACTCTAACATAAATAGTCTATCCAACAATCCTGTAGAAGGGGATAATTAAAAACTTACTGTAATTCAATTTTCATAGTACAAATAGATAGTTTACAGAGTTGAAGTACTTATAAAATGCATGATAAAAATCCTTTCCTTCCACCCTATCTTGGGTTTATAATACTGATCTCAAATAAGTAAAGCTGATGGTATCCTCCCAACCATGAGAGAGGCAATTACGTCCTCAGCTCCCCCCCGTGCTCATCACTACAGTAGGATTGAATAACAGTTCTTCCGGAGGTAGACCTCAAGGCCTCTGTCCAGCCACTTCTCCAATGTAAGGTTGAAGAGTTCCACTGGTTCATACTAGTGCTAGACACTCTCACCTTACAACCCTCTCTCTGTTCCTTTTCCTTTTTACAGAACCCCTTTTCCTCTCTAGGATTTTCCTTTTATCCTGAGAGGAAAGGTAACTGTAAATAACTGCATTAATCTAACTACTCTAGAATCTTGGAAAATTTTTTACCATCAGTTTATGGAAACCACACCATAAATTAATATTTTATTCAAAAGAAAAATAAATCTTCTTCATAAATTGATTAACCTACTCATTAATCTTGTTTTAATTAAAAATTCAAATGTATAATTAGAAATACCATAAAGAAATTAAATAATGGTATGATAGTCAATCTTCAATATTTTGGGTATCCCAAAGGTTTTTTATGGTGCTGAATCCATTGCTCCCATCAAAAACATGATTTAAATAGTGCTACTACTAGATTTTTTGAAACTTTTTTGGTTAGAATGGCCACTTTTGACCATTGTAGATGATGTCTTGTGTGTTTGGTCCTTTCATTTAATGTTTTTTGGTTTAAAATATTAATAAGAAATATTATTTTATGAAGGTATAGATAGTAATGAAAAAAATGAATAAGTACGTGTTTTTTTCACTTTTCCAAGTAATTGGTTGTATTAAGTATTTTGTTTGATGTTAATAACTTGGAATAAAATTGAAGGTAAAGTAAAGGAAATATTATTAAAAAATGATTAAAAAATATTATTTTAAGTGTTTTGATGTCTATGAGGGTTTGTCATTCATTTAAAATTTTTGGATGTGCTTTTTAATAACATAAAACCAACATAGATATATCTTAAGTACATATCTAACATGAACCCACAGGGATCAAATTTCTTGACACTCAAACTTTTTTAGAGTGAAAAATGCAATGTGTAATTTTTCATTGTTTAAGTTGTATTTTTGAATGCTATGTAGAGTATATATATGGCCAAATAAATATTTTAACCATAAAAACTTTTGTTTTGAGTGTATACACATAATTGTTTTTAAATGAAATATAATATATACATAATTGACATTAAAATATTTTACACAACAAGTACAAAGAGACATTTATCACTGCAAATTAGTTAACATAGATCTTAAATAGTTTATTTAAATATCCTATTGAAATATTTTTGAAAGGATAAGGTTTAAGAATCTTACGCATTTTTTTTTACTTCTAATTTCTTTACAACATATGCATTTTTTTATTATAGTAGACATTTTTTTTCTATTTAGAGCATGTGTCAAATCTACCAATGGATGGACAAACTTATAAATCCCCTCATATTGGGTTGTAGAATGAACCTCTCCACTCAACCAACATAGATCCATCTAAGTATGACTCTAACATGAGCTGAGAGAGATAAATAAAATGTGTAATTTTTCATTGTTTAAGTTGTATTTTTGAATGCTATATAGAGCATATAAATATCACCAAATAAATATTTAGCCATAACTTTTTTTATATAAACATAATTTTTTAAAAATGAAATATAATATATACATAATTGGCATTAAAATATTTTACATAATGAATACAAAGAGACATTTTATTACTGCAAATTAGTTAACATATATCTTAAATAGTTTATTTAAATCTCCCATTGAAATATTTTTGAATAGTATAAGGTTTATACATATTACACATTTTGCTGTTACTTCTAATTACATTACAACATATTCATTTTTTTATTATTATAACCTACATCATTTTACTTCTAATTAAATTACAACATATTCATTTTTTTTTATTATAACTCATATTCATTTTTTATTTATTTATTTAGAGCACATGTCAACTCTGGGCTATAGAATGAGCCCTCTGGGATCAACCAACATAGATCCATATTAAGTATGAGTCTAACATGAGCCTAGAGGGATCAAATTTCTTCACACGAAAACTTCTTTAGAGTGCGAAATACAATGTTTAATTTTTCATTGTTTAAGTTGTATTTTTTAATGCTATCTAAAGTATGTATAGGATGATATAAATATTTTAACTATAATTTTTTTCCATAAATACACATAACTTTTTAAAAATGAAAAATAATATATACATAATTGACATTAAAATATTTTACATAACAAATACATAGAGACATTTTATCAGTGAAAATTAGTTAACATAGATATTAAATAGTTTATTTAAATATCCTATTGATATATTTTTAAAAAGCATAAGGTTTAAACATATTACGCATTTTTTTTCTACTTCTAATTACTTTACAAAAAAATCATTTATTTTATTATAACTGACATTATTTTTTTGCACGTGTCAACTCAACAGACAGATCCACAAAATGATGTTGGAGCATCTTAAATATTTACATTCTAAGGCATCCTTTTTTTAAAACAACTCTCCTAGCTGCCGCCCTATCCCTCTATGCACCATTGGATCAAATGTTAGACGATTGAAATGTTTTAAGCCATTAGATCCATGCCTCCTTCATTTACCCTCTGATAACTACCTAACTAACTCACCTAAGCCCTATCTCATCCACCTAACTATGAAATAAAATATGAACTCTAAGATAAATATTAACGGAAAGTCCCAAGAAAAAAAAGCCTGTTGCAACATCACTAGTCATTGATCTTCACCGAAAGCCACCGAAGGTTATTGAAGTAGAAATGAAAAACTTCAAGTAGCTAGTGAAAAATATCACATGCAAGGATGATAACAATGAGAACGAGAATGAGAAAGAAGACATTGGTCACCAAGAATGTGGTGCTGGATAAAACAGATAATGAATTAGAGTCTTTAACTGATCTTGCAGTTCGAAATCCACTAGTCGAACCTGCGCCAAATGAAATCCACCAGTCGGACCTGTAGCAGCACTACCAACCATAGTAGAAGATAATTTTGTGCATCGACCTAATTGTGTTGTCGAGCTGCCTGGAACCCAGGATGGGAAGACATCGAGCCGCCAAAAACCCCGACTATCCTTCCACGAGTAGGTCCAAACACTGCCTATGATATTGTTCCAGGGATGAGTGAGACATTCAATCTCTGTGACGATGTTATGAAATACACATGATTTCTGTAACGATGTTATATCAATATTTTAGATCATAATAGTTGTTTCTGATTGAGTGATCTCTCGTTTCTTTTTTGCAGATGACATGAAAAAAATATTTCTCTTCTCGTTTCTTTATCATTGTTTGTAGAAATCGATGTTTCTCTCGCGTAAGACTCAGCCCCGCAGGAAATAATTGGAAGACTGAAACTAGATTTTTTACACTGGGATGGCATATCAGACTTAAATTTTTTGTTGGAATTTTCCATGTTTGATGTATTGGGTACGATTTTTTCTTTCAAGTTTGCAAACCCTTGTTCTTTATTAGGGATTTTTCCATGAACCTCATTGTTGGGGTTATCAAGGTGGAATTTTCTCTTTGTTGGGGCTCCCTTGGATAAAGATTTAGATGCAAGTCTGTGTTCTACCTATCATATAAATAAAAAAATAATATGATCTCAAAAAAATTATGGGTATTAACCACTGACCCTAAACACCAAACCAATCACTAAACTGGCATTTAGATTCTTACATTCTGGAAAAATGTATACCATTTTACTTGGGTAGTCTATAAAACGGTAATACAATGGTAATACAATATTTCGGCATGGCACTAATATACTAGTCTGTTACCAAAAAATATTATTGATTGAGAAACTAATTTAAATATATTAGAAATTTGAATATTCGAAAGACTGGTGTTAGCATTACCAACACAAAATGAGTATTAGTCTTACCAGTCTCACGGAAGTCATAAAACGATCCTATCGATAACGCTGAATTGGTGATGATGATATTATTATGTTTTTCCCTGATATTCAAATTATTCAGAGTATTTGGAAAGTAACCCATTTTTTTTAAAATACATGAAAGGGAATTATCTAGAACATGACTTCGTACCCTTCGGCTGGAATAATATAACTTCTTTCACTGTCTAAATACTCGATTGTCTCAACGTGAGTTGGTATGCTAAATATTGCTGATATGTTGGTGAAAGATCTGAAGTATTTTCAATATTTAATGAAGATATTGTAAAGAGGAAAGTGTGCTTCTATAGTTATATAACTTGAGGTAAATAATGTGCAATAAAAGTATAGTTAATCCTGTAATAAAGATAACTTGCTAGTGTCTTTATGTATTATGTAACATTATATCTTAATAAATTTAAGTTACATATATCTAATATTAGTTGGATTTCTCGGAATTTACTCATATATTTTAACAATATTAGTTGGTATCTTGGAAATTTACTCATTTTAACATTTTTAGTTGGTATCTTGAGAATTTACTCATGCATTTACAAGAATTTACTCATACATTTATGTGTAATATTATTTGGTTATGATAAAAAATGTTTGTGCATTTTTAATTGCTTTAAATTTCTATTCATATTTCAATATGAAGCCAAAATTTGAAATCATAATTGAAAAGACACCTTCTACCACCAAATAACTTCAAGTAGCTGTGAGTGCTTGTTGTAATTTTTATAACTTCAAGTAGTTGTGGGTTGTTGTTGTAATTTTTATGTGCATTTATGTTTGAAATCATAGTTGCCAACTCACCTTCAAACCCTAGATAACTTCAGTTAGCTTTGAATTGTTGTTTACATTTTTGTGTGAGTTAAAATTTGAAATCATTCTTGAGTGCATATATTATTATGAGGTAATTTAGTTGTTAGTTTAATATTTCTTTTGAAATTAGCTTTATTTCTCACTCATATATTAAACTACTTACTCTATTTATAGAGTTTACACACCCCATCATAGGGTTTAATTGTTCACAATATCAAAGACCAAATGTGTTGATATTCATTATTTAAATTTACCATAATTGTGGTCGAGTATGGTAATTTTAGATTTTCAACATTCTTGAGTTCAAAAGATTCATATTTTGTCTTCAAATTGATATTTTTATAATTTCTCTAAAATCATTCGATGCATATCATTCTGATTTGTTCCACATATTTATTAAAAAACAGAATGATACAAACATTTGCTTTGAATTAGGGGACCAATGTAAATGTATTTAAATGAAACTCATGAGAGTTATATCAATTGCAGGAAATATTGAATCCCAAATAAATTTGGCATACACAAATAGGGTATGTATAAATTCCAACCATTAAAGTAGGTTAATGCTTAAAACATAAGTATTTCCAGTGAAAATACATAGGGATGTTTAACCAAAAGACCAAATCAAAGTCTTCTCGTCAATAATTGCTAAGTATAGAGATCTTTGTTATATCTAATGTATGTTATTTAGCAACTACCATATATAACCAATAAAAGAGAACCTAATACTATGGATACTCTTTTCATGTCGATGATGCAATTCCCGAGATCCTGAGACCCCCTCTTTAATTAAGATCCAAAATTCCACTTATAATATTTGAAAACATCTGGTGAAAATTTCAATGTCATTATGAAAGAGTAATAATTTAATTCTACTCTTTACTACACAAGTTCCTTACGATGTTTCCTTTGCAATATCTGGTGCAATTACTAGTTTTATTCTATGTAAATTTTTGTCCTATTTCTAGAAGCTTAAGTTAACTAAGTGAGTGACGAGATGTTTTGTTTTTAATAAATGACTTATTAAGTCAAATGAAGCTTCTAATCATCAAACGATTAGAAGCCAATTGTTTCTAGTATTCATTTTATTATTTTGGTGAGCTAGATCCTATTATTATGGATCTGAATAAAATATTATTGTAACCGAACTGTGGCCACATTAATATAATAAGATATTTACTATGAGGGTAATAAATGGATATTGAAAAAATAAATTCCTATCTTGGTTAATGTTTTTTTATGATCACAATTATCATTATTAAAGGGTAGGTTGAAATTTAATTGCGTAGAGGTGATTGGTAGGATTGTGTATTTGTTGTTCAAAATGAGTTTGTTGTTCACAATTATTGATTGATTAAATACTAGACACATTTTTTTAGTTAAAATAATTGCATAGAGGTGATTGGTAGGATTGTGTATTTGTTGTTCACAATCATTGATTGATTAAAGACTAGACACATTTTTTTAGTTAAAATCGGACTCTTCCATCGGTGATCAATATAAATTATCTATGATCTTCTTGAGTGCCTTACACGAAACCTCACTACAATTTCTCACAATCTCTCCCACTGGAGCCACAAAGGTGTCGATTAGTGCCATCAATTGAATGTGCAGGCATTGATGTAAGTATTGCAGTGTGGATCCTTCTTCTCTACAAATCATAGTATGTCATTGATAAATTGACCTCTACGCATGGATTGTGTATCAAAAGTCGAAGGAATGTAACAAGGCTTGGAACTCTGCAGAGTTTAATGTGGATAGTGCAACATGATCGGTTTTTCTTCACATGTGAATGAGATCCTTCAATAGTTAAACAATGGCGTGGTATTCTTGATTCTAGTCACTTAACGAAGAAACCTATTGGTAGTGTTTTCAACTGCGGTCATTTTGACTTATTTTAAGTTAAGTGTGAAGGCACAAATTTTGTTTAAACATATATATATTTTTTAGATCCTTGCTTATACATAATGGAATTATATTTGAGATAAATGTCGGCATCAATGGTTATTAGAGCAGTAAGCTTCTCTCTGGAAATGGAAAAAAGGAATTTTATTTCATTGAATTTTGAAATTGACTTGTTTATTGAGAAATGGCACTTAGAATTGGAAGAGTTAGAGGTCGAGGAAAAGGTCAATCGACTGGAAATGTGAAATTGTTAGATTAAGTAAGAACTCTTCGATGAATGCTGGAAGCCATGGAGGCTACCAGGCATCATGATAACACATGGGATACCAATGAGGAAGAATAAATTCCAGAAGAAGAATAAGAAGAGAGAGTTGAAGAACCCATTGAAATCAAATTTCTAAAGTCAATTTTTGGTCCAGGTTTTGGGTCGAAGGCAGAAGTACCTACATATAGTGGAAATTTAGATTCTTGGAAATTTAGATGCCATGAATAAGAATTATGAATATGTAAAGTTTATGGAAGAAAACAAAGTCATATTTTTCGTTAAGAAATTGAGAAGACATGCTACTTTATTGTGGGATGGAGTGCAAGAAGAAAGGGGTTTCAAAAACAAAGCCAAGGTCAAGATATGGTGTAGGATGACTGCTAAACTGAAAAATTAAGTTCCTCCCTAAAAATTATCAATTTTATTTTTATAAAGATGCAAAATCTTTAGCAAAATATGATGAATGTTAGGGAGTATATAGAGGAATTTTACGAAGTAAACGTTAACTCAGGATACATAGAATATAAACCTAAGAGATTTGTCACATATATCAATGGATTAAGGTTTGATATTCAAGATGAATTAATTTTAATGTATTTGAGATCTATTGAGGAAGAATAACAGGTTGCATTGAAGGCTAAGGAAACGTTGATGAGAAATCAAGGTCAGAAAAGAAGAAAAAGGAGAGTTAGAACAAATAATAGCAGCAAAAGTGAGAAGCAAGCAGCTCAAACCAACATTCACAACTTGAGAAAATTAATGATGCTAGAGGAAGGAGAACTCCTTCGAGGGGTCGAGGAAGAAGGAGAGATTATGTGAGATGTTTCACTCATGGACAATTAGGACATTATTCATCTCAATGTCGAAAAAAAATTGGAAAAAAAAAAGAGATAAAATTAGCACAAATCTAGCCAGAACCTAAACCTTTGAAGGCAGTGAAAGAATGTGTCAACCCACCAGAAGAAGGAGATGTTTTGTTGTTGAAACAAGTGTTGAATGAAGATGAAATTGTGCAAGGAAGAAGCTTATTCAGGATTACATGCAAGCCAAAAGGTAAATGTTATAAGTTAATTATTGATAATGGAAGCACAGATAATTTGGTTTCTACAGAGATGGTGGAGCAGTTGCAACTAGATATAATGCCACATTCTACACCATGAAAATTTTCATGGCTACAAAAGGTACAACAAATATAGGTGAATCAACAATGCCAAGTGGAGTTTCAAATTGGTCAATACAAAGAACGTGTTGATGCCAGGATACTGGGTTAAACAGATCCTAGAATGTAAAAACTCATGTGCTTCTTTTAAAATTAAAATTCTTTGTTGAATACACAAATATGTTCAGCTCAAAAAAATACATATGATGGAATGAGAGCCATATAAATCAAAATACTGATATAAAACATAAAAACTCTTCATCCAAATATTATAATGGGTAGCCTCTTGGCTCTCGGCCCTTCAAACCATTCCTCTTACTCTCTGTATTCCTCAACTCTCCTGACTTCTCTCTATCTCACTTTTTTTTCTTCCTCACACAACCCTCCTATTTATACATAAATATAAATTTATTTCCTCCACACAAAACTCAACTTAAAATCTACTTTAGATTTATCTTTTTTTGGACTCAAATAAGTCTCGTTTATAGAATTCCTCATCCCTAGATTATCTACCTAATTCAGTCCACTCATATCCTTAATTATTTAAGGAATATTTACAATAATCCTCACAATTATATTTTCTCTCCTAATTTATTAAAAATGAGCAATTTAATTAATAAAATATTTAAAATATCTCACCCCTTAAATCACACAAATGATTAATGAAAATTTAGCTTTGATGCTCCTGCATCAGACTCCCCAAGTAGAGAAGTTTCCATAGACTCGTGTCTATGAGGTCTGTCGCTTTTCTGTAACAATGCGACAACCACAAGTCTTGATGACTTGCTCCCTCCAAGATTTCAAACTCTGTTATGTCGCTGGTCCTTCAAAGTATCAACTTGATTTGTTAACTCATCACTCAATTTTTTTATTAGATTCCATCAGCTCCTCCAACACTTTATTTTTCTAATTCCTCATAGTAATTCCTCTTTGTCAAATTATTTCGTCTCCAAATGAGCTAAACACTCAACTTTCTGCAATGAAAAATAATCAAGAACTCCTTCTTGATTACAACTATAGTCTTTGATTTCTTTCATAGCAATAACTCTCTCATCTGGTGTTGTACTTGCATTCACCAAAAAACTGTTAATTTTAAAAGGATAAGACCTTTCGGTCTCTTTTGATGCTTCAGGCATCAATATCCGATCACCGACTTTCTGGACTTCAATAGATTCTGTTTCGAACTACTGGCTGCTTCCATCTTCATCCTATTGGATCAATATTTTTGTCTCCTTTTTGTCTCTGTGGACACAACTCCCTTGCTATACCTGATGCTCAACTTCTATGACTTCAACATCATATATGCTAATGTCGCTTTCTATACATACACTTACATTATTACCTAAACATTTATAACATTCATTCAACTCTATAAACATTTCATCTCTATCATATATAGTAACTGTAATTTCTTCTGGATCAGGTTCTGCAAGTTTTACTTCTCCATCAGGTTCCTTAAGCCATCATTCCAAGAACTTGATTTCCATATGAAATATTTTTAGTACTTCATCACAACTTTACTTCCCAGCTTCATTCTTCTTCTGGCAATATTCCTGAGTTGTCTTGTTTTCTGTTTCATCACACTGCAAATTTCTGTCAGCAATTTCATTAAACAAATACATTTTTTTACCTCCTTGGAATATTTCTTCAGCATTTCCATTCTGCTCCTGCTCTATAATAGTTTCAACTTGCGGTCTCATACCAAACAAGACTCTATTTATGATTTCTTCCTATTGTAACAAATTAGTACCTTCCTCCTCTAAAAGGCATTCTCCACCAGACTTCAGCTCAAAATTTTCCTTCATCTCTGTGACAGTTCCATCAAACTGTCCACCATCTATCATACATCCTGCAAACATACATAAACTGTGAGATTTAAAAATGCAAGGCTTCATAGCCTCATCTGCTTCTCTTACCAACACATCTTCAAACTCTTCTAAACTATCCCAAATAGTTCATGAGATCTTCCTCATTGATCTCTTCACCCAGAATTTCACCCTATTCTTAGCCACAAATGGAAACATCCATTTTTAACTCAGCCTCTCTTAGTTCTTCACACCTCAACATCCGCTCGAGCTTCCTTAGCTCTTCTGCCAACTGTATTTTTACCTCATTTTCCCTCTTTGTATGTAGTCTCTGCCACTTCACTTTCTTTCTCATGGTCCAACCATGTGTCTGGTCTTTCACATTTTTTTGCAACAACTTCATTAAAAATTCAAGGTGAACTGTTATCTCAGCCTTCTCCTAATCTTACTCTTCATCCATCAACTGCTCACATATGCTACTTAACTTGGAATTTTCCTTCTTCTTCCTTCTGATGTAGTCTTCATCAAATCTTTGGAAATGACTGACACTAGTCATATTCTCTTCCTTTGTGAACTTCATCTTTTCACGTGTGGATTTCATTCAATCCTCCTTTCAGAAATCCTTCACACTTTCCATTCATCAAAAATGAAAGTTCTTCTCCTGCGCTTGGCTTCTCTTGGTTCTGTATCTTGAAACCAATATTTGGAAACCCTCTTGCTTCACTTTGCTGCAAACAACACTTTAGTAACTCATGTGTTATAATGAACAACTCTTTGGGTGTCAGGCTCTGTCGATCATGCACCCCATTACATTTAGACTTTTTACTTAGATTACGACTCTCTGACTTCAGACTTACACCAATTCTTCATCTTGGATGAAAATACTCAATCTTAACTCAAACTATCCAAACTTTCGTTTGACTCTAACATCTGTTTTGACTTCAAGCTTTTCCCCAATAATAATGATAGTGGATATTGTGACTTAATTCAAGTTATACAATCCTCCAACAAACATACACCCCTAATACATTTTTAGGATGTAAAATCTTCACTCTCTTTCATACTTCATTCTTATGTAAAATCATCAGTTGCCCTTATGATTTCACATGATACTGAAGTCTTTAGTCACAATGCAATTTAGGTTTTTCAAGATTTATTTTAAGGTGAAAATAAATAAACCATTCAATCTTCAATGTTCAAAAATACCTTCCTAAATTATCATATCTCATGTTCCTATTAAGGTTATTAATAAACCTTTCTTTCTGCAATCTCAATTCTATGGTTTACATTCTTCTGTTCCGTCTTTGTCACTATAAATACTCGGATGACCACAAGCTCGTCATCTTGATGCAAACATTACCCTGCATTTTTATGCACCATACAACATCAGTTCACATCTCTTCACTTGTGTATATAGAACATGTTTTTAACCTCTTCAATTAATAATGTACAACTTTTACATCACGTCCATCCTAAATATCACCTCCTTAGACACCACCACATTATGGTAAAACAAAGATTTTACAACATCGAGAAATTATGTTTTCAATCACAAATCAAAAGAATTTTCCTTTTTCCAACTACAAGCTTTGGTCCAAAATGACTACACCAAAACTATGAAGAATCCACATTATGCATAATAAACCCTCTCACATAAAAATGCATGTTTCACTTTATATCACCCAGGATTAGCACATTTTCCCATTCATTTTCCATTCATTTATACTTCCGCATTTGCAACGAGTATGGAAAGGAAATTTAATCATCCAAATTTTAAAATACCTCTACTCAATGAATATTGATTCGTTGAATGAGCACTTACCTTGAATCTTCTCGCGGTTGAAATGATCCAACCCTCCTCTTGCATATTCTTTTAGGAAAACATTCAAGCCTCCACAGATTTACTTTGAATGTGCAAGGTCCATTCTCTAACAATCTCTCCCCTTAGTTTAAGCCAAGTTACTTCATCTCAATATTTTCGATTTCAATTTCTTTCTTTGAAAACATGAAATCCTTTAAAGATTACATTCTCCAAAAAAACGTACATGAATTTTTCAAAATTTTACCTCGATCAATCCCAGTGACCTTTTCTTATGCTGGAAGGTGGTATCGTGGAAATACTGGATCCATACCTTGAATGTTCTGCTGGAGTCATACCTCTTTCACAAGCCCCACACATGCCTTTTTTTAAGTGCCTTGATATGACTAACTTCCAAAACTTGCTATAGAAAGAAAATTTCCACTTTCAAAGTAAAATATTCAATTTGAATAAGACCTAGGTTAATCTTCACTTGATGCAATTGATTCGTTCTTCGCCACCTACTGTGCAATTACATACTCCATTGTATTAACACATAATATTTATATGTCACAGCATAATTTCATCTCCACATTTCAATAATAAATGGATTCTTTTAGGGACCATTTTATTAATAATGGATAATCCAAAGTTAATCATTGGAGTCCACTTAAGAAAAATTGGCCAACATACTTCTTGATAAAACAAAGGAATCAAATATGTTGATTATAACATAACATACCACTCGTAATTCGAATCCACAACATCATCCCTCCATGGAAAATACGCAACAAGGATAGGCTTAATTCTTGCTTAATTTCTCAATGAAGACTTATGCATTGAACCATGGTCCACTCAATTCAATACAGGATTTCAAACAGCTATTGACCCCATTGTTAAACCTCTACGCAGTCTAAATACAGTCTACACAGAAATCAACCCATTGTAATATCTATGCCGGATTACACACAGCAAAATGAATTGATTGTTTCTGAATTTAACTCAACGTGACCAAACCTTGCATTGTAGATCATAGTGTTTATTTTGTTCACGGTATTCCACTAGATGCCGGCAACCATGCATCTGACTAACATGTCTTTTTCGGTGTTAAAACTTTGTCAAGTTTCAATCTCCTTCCCTCATAGCTGCATTAATTTCTTGCTACTTCCTTAATGGATCTGTTGTTGTCTTCATCCATTCTTCATACCTTTAACTCTAGCCTTTGTTTATGATTCAAGAAATTTGAGACTGCTTCTTCTACAAGCATCGTCCCCAATGTAAACTGTCCGGGAAAAATTCTCTTTTGTTCCCAAACGAGCTTCTCCACAAGCTTTTCTCAATCGATCACTCTAGCCATTGATCCTTTGTGCTCAAACCTCCACAAACCACTTGAATATCCCAAAGATGGTAATCAGATGAATGGCCACTATGCTCTCACTCACAATTCAATCCAATTCATTTATCAACTCCATTTAGCTCACATGGCCACAAAATGTAATTTTCTTGAGCAGTGATCCATGATATTCTCAACGCACAATTTAAAGGTACCTTCACAATAAATTCACCGTTCAACTCACTTTCCACACCGAAAACTGCTCTGCGTAGTCTCCTTCATGCCGACAGAATGGATCCCAAGCAACACCAATGGATCGGGTCCTTCAAACAACGCCTTCCAATCCTATCCTGAGGCAACTCCACCACAAACTCTGATCATTCCCACAATTGAGCCATACATATTCACCCAACTCACTCAACTCAACAATCACATCTGCACCATTTCAAAAATAATTCCAAGGGAAAAACATAAACTTGATTCTGCCTCTGCGCAATAAATTTTGACACTCGTGCATTAATAGATGTACAACAAAAAATGAGGCCCTTAACCATTAGCTCCGATACCAAAATGATGATAGGATACTAGGTTAAATAGGTCCTAGCATGTAAAAACTCATGTGCTTCTTTTAAAATTAAAATTCTTCATTGAATACACAAATATGTTCAGCTCAACAAAATACATATGAAGGAATGAAAGCCATATAAATAAAATACTGATATAAAACATAAAAACTCTTCAGCCAAATATTACAATGGGCGGCATCTTGGCTCTCGGCCCTTCAAACCTTTCCTCTTACTCTCTATATTCCTCACCTCTCCTCACTTCTCTCTGTCTCACTTGTTTTTCTTCCTCACATAACCCTCCTATTTATCCATAAATTTAAATTTATTTCATTCCATAATTTCCTCCACACAAATCTCAACTTAAAATCTAATTTAGATTTACCTTTTTTTGGACTCAACTAAGTCCCGTTTATGGAATTCCTCATCCCTAGATTATCTACCTAATTCACTCCACTCATATCCTTAATTATTTAAGGAATATTTACAGTAACCCTTACATTTATATTTTCTCTCCTAATTTATTAAAAATGAGCAATTTAATTAATAAAATAATTAAAATATCTCACCCCCTAAATCACATAAATGATTAATGAAAATTTAGCTTTGATGCTCCTGCATCACGTGTTCTCCATGATATTGTGCAGATGGATACTTGCCATGTATTGCTAGGAAGACCCTAGTACTGAGCTATGATGGTAGGATGAACATTTACAATTTTGAGAAGGATGGACAAAATCATGGGTTACTACCTATCAAAACTAAAGGTACTAGAGAGGTAGTAGATCCAAATATATTGTTAATAAGTGAGAAACAATTGGTTACCAATAGTGAAAAAATTAGAAAGTAGGATCAGTCAACGGAAGTAGAGGTGACCAATCTACTTTCAAAAAATCATAATTCATTTAATTTTGAAGATTAATCAGAAGTGATTTCAATGGCATAAAAGGTCATGACAATAGAGATTCAACATTATAAACAACAGTTCATAATACTAAAGAACTATGGACATGATACTACACATGATAGAGGAGGAGGGAGTCTTGAATAGAAAAACAATGCAAAACAAAAAAAACTAGCATGCATGGTCTCAATTGATCCTTTCAATTTTATGGACTTTAATTTTCTCTATAATGAAAAAGAGGATATGCTCAATTAAGGAAAAACAATTCCAGGAAAATTAGGTGGAAAATTCAATTGCAGTCAATAAATCTACGTTGGAAGAAATGGATGAGAGGATTATTTAAATGGGGAACCACCTAAAGAAGAAATATTGGGTATCTACTGCATGGTTACAGAAAATAAGTAGAAGGAAGCTTCATAAATAGGATTATATGAATAACTTGAAGCTTGGGTGTATGATACAGGAGAATCTTAAATATTTTTACTCTATGTAATTTTTTATCCTATTTCTAGAAGCTTAAGTTAGTTAAGTTAAATAGGAGTCTATGAAAAATTTCAAGCTTGGTTGTATAATGCAGGAGCATCATAAATATGTCTACTCTATGTAATTTTTTATCCTATTTCTAGAAACTGAAATTATTTAAGTGAGCGATGATTTGATTTTTTTTTAATTAATTCCTTATTAAGCCAAATGAAGCTTCTAATCATCCTAAAATTGGAAACTAATTGTCCTTAGGATTCCTTTTCTTATCTTGGTGAGCTAGATACTATTATTATTTATCTGAATGAAATATTATTGTAACCAAACTGTGGCCACAATAATATAATAAGATATTTCCTATGAGGGCAATAGGTGGTTGTTGAAAAAAAAAATTCTTGGCTTTGTTTATGATAGGATTTTTAGAATTTCCTATGAGGGCGATAGGATTTTTAGAATTTTATGATATTTGAGGATCATGTTTTGATCAATTTTTACTCATATATTTCTAAGGATATTTGGAATTTTCTGATATTTTAGGATCATGTTTTGATGGATTTTTAGGATATTGGGACGGATAGATGATTTTCTACATTTTGGCACTTGATTATTTACACGCTTGCGAATTTGTAACTTCATATTTTAGTTTCAGGCTATAGAGTAGCATCATTATTTCACCTAGTTTACTTTTCAATAGATTTTTTGGTAGGATTATGATATAATATTTGTTGAATCATTATAGGTTTCACATGCATGTCATTTTAGAAGTTATATGATTGGAATTTGAATTGACATTGTTTTCTATTATATGGACTATCAACATTTATTTTCAATGTTGGAATATTTGAGAGTAGTTTTATGTACCCAATTTTTCATTTGAAAGTCTTCATATTTTATAGCGATGGTATTTTGACCATGAATAGGATAGATGACTCTTCTACATTTTCACTTGGAACATTAGATTCTTAGGTTCCTTTAGGACTTCTAATGTGTTGTACTTGAAACCAATTCACTTCTCATTAAGGTTTGGTATCATTAAATTTTGGTTCACATTAACAAATACTTACATATTATCTAGCCCATTTTTTACATAGTTACTTTTCTATATTTTATTTTTGGTTTCCACTTTTGGTGGTTTTATAGGTGAACCTTCGACAATGGTCATGATATTTCAAATTATAAATATCGAATTAAAAACTTGGGTTCATTATAATATTTTTCACTAGTATCTATATATTATATAATACACTTCTATGTACTTATGATGATCTATGTGGATATTGGTTTCCACCCAACTATTCCATTTGGACCCGCACCATCTGTTCTTTCATTTTTTCAGTTTCAGCACAACTTACTACTTTTTGTAGTTTTTTGGGTCATAAACATCCAGAGCTGTTTTGAGGTCCTAATTATCTAGGTGGGTATTGGTGGCCACCCACCTATTCCATTTGAACCCCCAGCATCAGTTCTTTTAGTTTTTAAGTTTCATCACAACTTACTATTTTTAGCATTTTTTCGGGTCCTCAACCTCCGGAGTCGTTTTGAGGCCCTAAACGACGTTTTTTTGGGAAAAGTAGGAGAAACATGGGCCTGTGGATTGATATTTTTCAAACCAAAAGTTTTATTCCTTGGCTAGATATTTCTAACGAGGTATTGACCACGTCAAACAAAGATCGTATGTCAAAGTTACGTCCCCGGGAAGATTGATGTACCAATTTACCCAAACGGGGCCCACCATTTTTGCGCTTCATCTCCTAGGGTTAGGTTTTTGGATTTTTAGGTTTTCTATTATTTCTCAACAATAGATAGGCCTTTGAGCCTCATTGTAACACAGTTCAGAGGCCTGTAGATGCCACATCTCTTCTTAGAGATAAGCTACCAGTGCCCTAGCTAGTTTATTTCCATTATGTCTGTAAGCATATTTCTGTTATTTGATATAAATTAAATGAAGTATTATTTCCACTACATCTATGTGTCTATGTCTATTTCTATATTTTATTCTATTCCTTCATAAATCTGTATTAGTGGTATCAGAGTGGTCTTCTCTTTCTCTTTTTTTATTTGCATGTCCCCAACAAGATCAGGGTATAAGGAGTTATGGCTCGATGTGGTTGAACCCCTACAAGATCAGCCTCGCAAACCCCGACGACCTCCCATAGTGGAAGAAAAGAAAGATGAGTGAGTAGGATATCCTATCAAAATATTGCTCGAGGAGGCTCTCGATAAACAAAGGAACTCAATGATGGATAAATTTTCTAAGATCCTTCAACAGCTACCCACCTACAGCGCATCTGCATCCAACAACCACCCTGGAGGCACCACTCCCTTGAAGGTAGAGTTGAACTTTGACATTCCTATATTTGAAGGCCATATAGATGCAGGCATTGTAGATCGATGGTTTAATTTGCTGGAAGGGTACTTCTCAGTCCATGATTTCTCTGACTGAGAAAATATTATTTTTGCACTCCTCAAAGCCATCCCCCATGTCAAAGATTGGTGAGAAACCTACTGTGAGCAAAAGGATGAGAGAGAACCCTCTTAGTTATTAGTCGCACCCACTAGGAATTTATTATGAGACGACATCAAGAAACAATATTACCCCGTGGGTAGCTATGAGGAAAAGTACATCCAATGGAGAATGGTGTGGAAGAAAAGGGATCAAGATGTCCATGAACTAATGAATTTTCTCCATACCCTACGCACAAAGTTGGGTATTAAAGAAACAGAGATAAATTTGGTGCTCAAGTACCATAGTTGTCTACATAGACACATTCAAGAGGAAATGGAGTTCCTCAACTTTACCTCACTTGGCATGACATATCGCTATGACACCAAGATCGAGCTGAAATTTAAGCAGAAGAAGCGAGACTTTGGATCTGCAAATTCGAAGCCAGGGAAAGGTGCCCCAAACCATAGAAAAGGGGGAAAATCCTAAGAGGGGAAACTCATTACATCACTACACATCCAAATAAGGACATGGGGAAGTGCTATGAATTTCATAACATTCCCACTCATAGCACAAATGAGTGTAGGGCCAAATAGTCCTTGGTGGCCGAACTAAAGGCACCTAAATCAGATGCATGTTCTGATCCTGAGCCAGAACCACACAAGGGAGATGAAAAAGGGAAGTAGATCATTGATGCAGACCCCAGTGCCATTTTTTCCACCACCAAGCTGCAGAGGGAGGATTCCAAGGATCCAGAGGAGGGGGATCGCCTCTTCCATTCGCAGATGTGGGTGAAGGGTTCCCCACTACAATTCCTTGTCGATAGTGGAAGCCAAAAGAGACTCATTTCCAAAGAGTTCGCGAAGCGGTTCGACCTACTAACCATAGCACACCTGCAACCGTATACCATCAGGTGGCTTCACCTAGGTGGAGATCTCTTCCTTCCGCCATCAGTTTTGCCTTCTGTAAAACATGAAGCCATTGACGGATGAGGTATTGTGTGATTTTGATCCTCTTGATGTAGGTGATGTATTATTGGGATAACCATACTTGTGGAGATGAAATGCTGTGTATAATTATAGGCCTCGTTCTGTTTTTATTACTTTGGGAAATAAATTGTACAGGATATTGGAGTTAGTACCACCTCCTGCGATCTCCTTGACTATTGAAAAACAATGTAGTAAGATTGTTTCCCAAACCAAGAAATCTATTTTCCTTACAACTCACTCATAGGGAAAGAATAATATTATGGCCATAGACTCAAAACAGGGCTCTTCTGCACGGCTGTAGAGAATGGGAAAAGTTGTGGAGGAATACAAGGACTTTTTCTCCTCACCCACAGAGGTTCCTCTACACTATCAAGACAAGCACTCCATTGATCTGACCCCTAGCGCACCGCTGCCTAATGTTTCCATACCTCATGAAACTACACAGATAGAATCCACATATGTACTTTCTGAGGCAACCAAATTTATTGAACTCATCTAGCACGTCCTCCAGCACATCCACAACATCCTGGAGAAAGAAATCCAATACCAAGTTCAATAGAATTTTCCTCTCATGGAGGAACTTAGGATAATGGGGACCATTTCTTCCTAAGGAGGGAGCAATGATCTAGGTGGATATTGGTGGCCACCCACCTATTCCATTTGGACCTACACCATTAGTTCTTTCAGTTTTTCAGTTTCAACATAACTTACTATTTTTAGTAGTTTTTTTGGGTCATGAACATTCAGAATTGTTTTGAGGCCCTAATGATATAGGTGGATATTGGTGGCCACCCACCTCTCCATTTGAACCCCCACCATCAGTTCTTTCAGATTTTCATTTTCATCACAACTTACTATTTTTAGCAGTTTTTTAGGTCCCGAACTTCCGGAGTTGTTTTGAGGCCCTAAACGATGTTTTTTGGGAAAACCGAGAGCAACACGGGTGCATGGATAGATGTTGGTCACACCAAAGGTTGTATTCCTCAAATATATCTTTCTAACAAGGTATTAAGCGTGCCAAATGGATATCTTCTACCAAAGTTACATCCCCAGGAAGATTGATGTACCAATTTACCCAAACGGGGCGCACCATTTTGGTGCTTCATCTCCTAGGCTTAGGTTTTCGGATGTTTAGGATTTTCTATTGTTTATAAATAATTAATAGGCCTTCGAGCCTCATTATAACACAATTCAAAGGTCTATAGTTTCCACGTCTCTTCTTAAAGATAAGATACTAGTGCCCTAGCTAGTTTATTTCCATTATGTCTGTAAGCATATTCCTATTATTTGATATTAATGAAATGAAGTATTATTTCCACTGCATATCTATGTTTATGTCTATTTCTATACTTTTTTTGTTCCTTCATAAATCTAGATCATATGATTAAAGTCTTTTTTGTGTTAAGAATAGAATCATAGAGAAATAAAATAAAAATGAATGTGAAAATAAAAGGTAGAATAAAATAATACAAGGAAAATATCAATATATGTGGTTTACCCAATTTCGTTTACATCCATGGAGATATAGCCAATCCTTCCTTTTATTCCATCCAACAAGATAAAGAGATACAACCTAAGTCACATCTTCTACAACCTCCTGTTCTCTTTCTCACATTCTCCTCTATCTCTCAATAATAAATAGCCACAATAAAATTCCCTCATAAATAGAGGGTTTCCTTATAGGGTGAAGAAGCCCACACATAAATCTACTTTTTGATATGTGTCCTAATGATAAAAATCTATATTGAATAAAAAATCACAATATTTTACCAAGAAAATTTTCCAAAAAAATTATCAACAAATGTGTGGCCTCTGAACCCCCATTAGGGGGGCAGGGCTACAAAGAATTTTCTTCGTCCCTCTAGACCCCCTAGAAGCATAGTAGAGGGAAAGCCCCACTACAGCCCCCATTAATAATTGGGGTCCAAATGTGGCTAAAATAATACCTCTAAATTAGGAATATAATCAAGCTCCATAGCCAAGAATATCCCACTTCGAGACTAATTACAAGAACTCCACTACTACTGCACTTACTGGATTATGCTTCAACTCAAGACCGAGGTAACTTCTCAAATTCATCATCATTATTCAAAACTAGTTAAAAATAAGTATAAAATTAAATTCTCCTTAGTTAATTCTGTCATTGATAGGTCTACATGATTCTATCTAATTTGTATCATTTCCAAGTTAAATAGTTCATCTTCCAAAATTGATCATATGAAATGGTACAAGTTGTATATTATTAGTATTATAATTGAAGTATGATTTCTTTGTAAGATTAATGGAACTCTTACTATCGTTACACAACTTGTTATTCTGTCGATTCTTTATAAATTCTTCCATGAACATATGTAACTAAAACATCTCTTTACAAGCATCAATAGTAATGACATACTAAAATTCTTTTGTTGAAAGTGCAACAAGCCTTTGGAATTTGGAAATACAACTTATTGTTGTTCCACCTATAGTAAAAAAACACCCTATGATGCTCCTCCTACTACCTATATCACCTATTGTATGTAAGTCAAAATATTCATGTATAACTATTTTTGAAGCTCAAAAGAATAAAATGCGAGTAGAAGTATCCCTCAAATAACATAGAATTCAATTTGATGCATTCAAATGCTCTTTACTTAGATTTTTAATATACCTACTCATAACTCCCATTGCATGTTAAATATCTAGTCTTGTGCACACCATCACACACATAAAGCTACCAATCACTAGTGAATATGGAACCTTGGATATGTATTCTATCTCATTATGTGTCTTGGAACACATATCCTTACTCAATTTTCAATGAATAGTCGAAGCTGGACTAGTATGTTTTTCGCATTTTATTTTAAATATTTTCAATACCTTTCTATGTACTCACTCAAAGAAAATGTTTACTTATGCCTTTTCCCGTCACTTTTTATTTTCATACCAAGGATTTGATTTCCAAGTCCTAAATCCTTCATAGAAAAATAATAAGATAATTTTATTTCTAGCACATTTATGTCCTACATATTAGACCCTACAACAAGCATGTCGTCTACATATAGTAATAAGGTAATATAGATTCCAATATCTAATGTATTAAAATAAACATAATGGTTAGGCTAACATCTACTATGACCTTATTCTGTCATAAACTCATCAAACTTAAAATTTCACCATCTTGGAGCTTGCTTTAAACCATACAAGTTCTTCTTCAATTTGCATACTCATTTTTCCTTCCCTTTGACATCACACCCCGTAGTTTATGTATATAAATATATTCCCCCATGTCCCTATGGAGAAAATTTGTCTTTACATTTAGCTACTCAAGATACAGTTATTCTATTGCCACTAAACTTAAAATAGTTCTAATTGAAGCCATTTTTATAACAAGAGAAAATATTTCTTCAATATATATACAATTTTCTTATGGTGTTCCTAGAATTATCTTCTCTCTATGAATATCATTGTATGAATAGTAAATATCAAACACCTTGCTGTAGTATTTTCCTCCATTAATTGATTTGAATCACCTCAAGTTATTTCCAGTCTCATTCTCAGCCAAATATTTCCATTTCTTAAAAGTAACAAATAAATCATATTTTCTTCTAATGCAATAAACTCGAGTTTTCCTAGTTTCATCGGTAATAGAAGTAACATAATAATAGATCCACAAAGAAATAACAGCTATGCCAATCTCAATACATCTATATACACAAGATCTTGATTTTTACTCTTCATTTCCATCCAAAATTTTAGAAATCTATCTCTTTTCCATTTTCCATAAACACAATGCTCAAATAGGTCTAAATAAACCTTCTTCAAATATGGAAATAATATCCTTTGAGTGGAGAAACTACATCCCCTTCTCACTCATTTTCCCTTGATCTAGGTGGATATTGGTGGCCACCCACCTACTCCGTTTGGACTCCCACCTACTCCGTTTGGACTCCCACCATTGGTTCTTTCATTTTTTCACTTTCAGCACAACTTACTATTTTTAGAAATTTTTTGGGTCATGAACTTTCAGAGCCGTTTTGGGGCCATAATGATCCAGGTGGATATTGGTGGCCACCCACCTATTCCATTAGAAATGACACCATCATTTCTTTCAATTTTCTAGTTTCAACACAACTTACTATTTTTAGCAGTTTTTCAGGTCCTAAACTTCCGGAGCCGTTTTGAGGCCCTAAACAACATTTTTGGGAAACCCGGGAGAAACATCGGTCCATGGATCAATGTTTCACTCACCAAAATTTGTACTCCTCGGATTGATATTTCTAACAAGGTATGGTGTGCATTAAACAAAGATCATATGCGAGAGTTATGTCCTCGAGAAGTTGAAACACCAATTTACCCAAAAAGGGCCCATAGTTTTAGCGCGTCATCTCCTAGGGTTATGTTTTTCGATGTTTAGAGTTTTCCATTGTTTCTAAATAATAAATATTCCCTAGAGCCTCATTGTAACGTAGTTTAGAGGCATGTAGCCGCCGCATCTCTTCTCAGATATAAGCTACCAACGCCCTAGCTAGTTTATTTATATTATGTCTCTAAGCATATTTCTGTTATTTGATATTAATGAAATGAAGTATTATTTCTTTTGCATCTCTATTTTTATGTCTATTTATGTATTTATTGCATTCCTGCATAAATCCAGATCAGTGGTATTATATCGATCTACTCTTTCTATTTTTTTCCTTACATGTCCCCAACATGGTCAGGGTATAAGGAGTTAGGGCTCAATCTGGTTGAACCCTTGGAATATCAGCCTAGAAAACCACAACGACCTCCTATGGTGGAAGAAAAGAAATATGAGGGAGCAGGATATCCTATCAAAATATTACTAGAGGAGGCCCTCAAGAAACAAAGGAACGCGATGACGAATAACTTTGTTCATATCCTTCAATGGCTGCCCACCTACAATGCATCTGCATCCAAAAACCACCCTGGAGGTGCCACTCCCTTCAAGGTATAGGTAAAATTTGACATTTATTTATTTGAAGGCCAGATAGATGCAAAAATTGTCGATAGATGGTTAAATTTGATACAAGGGTATATCTCGGTCCATGATTTCTCTGACTGAGAAAAGATTGTTTTTTCACTCCTCAAAGTTATCCCCCATGTTAAGGAATGGTGGGAAACCTACTGTGAGAAAAAGGACGAGGGGGAACCCTCTCTGTTCTCGGCCACACCCACTTAGAATTCGTTTCGAGATGACATCAAGGAATAATATTACCTCGTGGAGAGCTATGAGGACAAGTACATCCAATGGACCATGTTGCGGTAGCAAAGGGATCATTGTGCACGAACTAACTAATTTTTTCCATACCCTACGCAAAAATTTGGGTATTAAATATTTATAGAGAAATTTGGTGCTCAAGTACCACAACAGTCTGCATAGATACATTCAGGAGGAAATGGAGTTCCTCGAAATTACATCGCTTAGCATAGCATATCGCTATGCCGCCAAGATCGAGAAAAAATTAAGCAGAAGAAGCGAGACTTTGGATCCACGAATCCGAAGCCAGGGAAAGGTGCCCTTGAACTACAGAACAAGGGGCAAGGCCAAAGCAGGGTGACTCTGAACAAAATAACAAATCAAAATAAGGACATGGGGAAGTGGTGTGAATTTCATAACACCCCCACTCATAGCACAAATGAGTGTCGGTCCAAACATTCGTTGGTGGCCAAATTAAAGACACTCGAATTAGATGCATGTTCTGATCTTGAGTCAAAACTAGAAAAAGGAAATGGAAAAGGGAAGAAGATCATTGATGCAGATCCCAATGCCATTGTTTCCACCACCAAGCTCCAAGGGGAGGATCTAGAGGAGGGGGAGCACTTCTTCCATTCACAAATGTGGGTGAAGGGTTGTCCACTACAATTCCTTGTCGATAGTGGAAGCCAAAAGAACCTCATTTTAGCAGAGGTCATGAATTAGCTCAGCCTACCAACCATAACACACCTGCAGCCATATACCATTGGGTGGCTTCACAAAGGAATAGATCTTCACATTCACCAGCAGTGTCACCTTCCAGACAACATCAATCCATTCACAAATGAGGTACTGTGTGATGTTTCTCCTCTTGATGTGTCTGACGCATTATTGGGTCAAACATACTTGTGGAGGAGACATGTTGTCTATGATTCTAGGCCTCATATTGTTATTATTACTTTTGGAAATAACTTGTATAGGATACCAGAGGTAGTACCACCTCTTGTCATCTCTTTGACTACTAAAAAAAAATGTTGTAAGATTGTTTCCCAAACCAAGAAATTTATTTTCCTTACAACTCACTCATAGGGAAAGAATAATATTGTGGCCACAACCTTGAAACAGGGCTCCCCTGCACAACTATAGTAGATGGAAAAAGTCATGGAGGCATACATAGACATTTTCTCCTCACTCACAGAGGTTCCTCTACACTGTCAGGACAACCACTCCATTGATCTGACCCCCAACGCACCGCCGCCTAATTTTTCCATAATTCATATGACTACATAGAGAGAATCCACACATGTACTGTCTGAGGTTGATAAAGAAACCAAATTTACTAAACGCATCTAGCAATTCCGCTTGCAGGTCCATGGCATCTTCAACAAGTCTAATACCGAGTTCAACAAAATTTGCCTCATGTCATGGAGGATCTCAATGCAATAGGGACCATTGCTTCCTAATGGGGGAGGAATGATCCAGATGGATATTTTTGGTAACCCACCTATTCCATTTGGATCTCCATCATCGGTTCTTTCAGTTTTCCAGTTTCAACACAACTTATTATTTTTAGCAGGTTTTTGGGTCCTAAACTTCTCGAGCCATTTTGGAGCTGTAACGATCAAGGTGGATATTGGTGGCCACCCACCTATTCCATTTGAAATGAGACCATCAGTTCTTTCAACTTTTCAATTTCAGCGCAACTTACTATTTTTAGCATTTTTTCCTATCCTAAACTTCTGGAGCCGTTTTGAGGCCTTAAAAGATGTCTTTTGGGAAAACTGGGAGCAACATGGGACCCATGGGTCCATGGGACCCATGGGTCCATGGACCCATGTTTCTCACACAAAAATTTGAGAGATATTTCTAACGAGGTATGGTGTATGTCAAATGGAGATCGCATGCCAAAGTTACGTCCTCAGAAATTTGAAACACCAATTTACCCAAACGAGGCCCATAGTTTTGCTGCTTCATCTCCTAGGGTTAGGTTTTTGGATGTTTACATTTTTCCATTGTTTCTCAATAATAAATAAGCCCTCAAGCCTTATTTTAATGAAATTAATAGGCATGTAGCTGCCACATCTCTTCTCAAAGACAAGCTTCCAGTGCCCTAGCTAGTTTATTTCCATTATGTCTGTAAGCATATTTCTATTATTTGATATTAATGAAATGAAGTATTATTTCCATTGCATCTCTGTGTTTATGTCTATTTCTATATTTTGTTGCATTCCTGCATAAATACAGATCATCTCTAGCCTTTGATGCCACAATGTTTGATATGATCCTATAGCTCAACTAAATAAATAAAATTGTCAACATTAGTAGTACATACATACAATGTACCAACATTCTCTCATTTTTCTATACCTAGAGATCCTCTACCTTCCATGAATTTTCTATAAATGGAAGTGTACAACCCTCACTTCTCAACTTCCCTATTGAAATTAGGTTTCTTATTAAATTAGTAACATGCCTTACCTCTTCCAACAACCATTGCTTTCCACTCTATAATTTTATCCACCTTACACTTTTTAGAAATTTTACATGGTTCATCATCAGAGAAATAAACTTATCCAAAATCACATTAAAGATCATATTGAAAATATTTCCTATGGGGTGTGGCATGAAATAATTTCCGTAAGTCTATCATCCAATTATTTTCAATATTATATTTTGAAAGGATTAAAGCACCTTTTAACACATGAACCACTACATTTCCTTCCTTATTATTCTCTTTATTTCCATCTCATTTTTTTTCTTTTAGAGACCAAATGTATTTCTTATTGTGCCCTTTCTTCCTATAATTCCAACATCCTATCCTTTGTCTAGATTTGGATGTCACATTCCTATATATTCCATGATTCTTGGTCACTTTCATATTTCCCTTTCTCTTCCATGTTATATATATTCAAAGCATTTACTGAAATATCACCCATACTTTTCATCACATTTCCTCGCTAAGGATAACACTAACAACATCATTAGGCTTTAAAGTGTTTTAACTAGAGAAAAAATTACTCACATTTATGACAAAGTGATTCTAGATTTATAGTGATGAGAACAAAATAAAAAACCCCTAAAATAATGATAAAAATCTACTCCTAAATAACCTAATTGAGAGAAGCATTAAATCCATTTAAATGATTATAAATAGACATGCATGCTAACATCTTTGTATTAAATAAAAAATTCATAAGAAATACATTGTTGGAAGATGATAATTTTTTGTATATCTTAGTCAATTCATTTATCAAACCCTTTATTTTCCTTTCTTTAGAAATATTGAAATTCACCAATGTCATTACATAGAACTATATTATTACACATCCATTTATGTCAATAATATCTCGTTCTTCATATTTCATAGCCATTGACTTATTTTTTATTCTATCCAATGCTAGAAAATGAATTTTTTTTGTATAGATAATTTTCCATTGTCATCTTCCATATTTGGTAAATGTGGCCATTAAACTTCTCAACCCTAAATGTTTCCATTTCTCCCACGTGAACCAAGAAGCACCCTTTCCTTTGAGTATTATTAGCAAAAAAAACCATTGTCTATGATACTAGTTGTTATGAGTGAAAATAATAGAACAATAAAATAAAAAAGAATATGGAAATAAAACATAGAATGAAACAATACAAAGGAGAAACCAATATATGTGGTTTACCCAATTTGCGTAATGTCCATGGAGAAATTTCCAATCCCTCCTTTTATTTTATGCATCAATGCTAAGGGATACAACTTGCATCATGTTTTCTACAACATTCTCTTCTCTCTCTCATAGTGTCGTCTCTCTCAATTATAATTCTTTCTAAATAATACACAGTTTCAACAAAATTCTCTCATAAAAAGAAATGGGGTCAGGAACTACGGTTCAGTTCTAGTTGAAAACAAACCTTGTCAGATCAAGAAGATAATATGGAACCACAACCAATATCTTGTTAGAAATTATCTCTAGTCATTAAGTCCTAAGACCAACTCATTCTCATATTAAGATGTGTTAGCCACCTATAAAATTTGTTATAGAAAACGGTGGCTAAAACTTTTGGAGCCTTAAAGGAACAAATTTTATTGCTAAAAAGTGTTTGCTCTTGAAGACTCTTGAAGGCCTCATGCCTCTATCCAAATCTTCACTATTGTTTCCCTTTTTATACTCAGGAATTCTGCTGATTTCATGAGAAAAGACTGTTGTAAAATCATCATTTTTCCCTCCTCCCACTTCAAAACTAATCTTCATTTTTGCTCCCCTTTTTTTTCGATAAAAAATCCTCTATTTTTCATGATTCCTCTTCTTCCATGCATGAAAATCACTTTACATAGTTTAAAACTCATTTTTTAAACTATATCGAAACCCCCAAATCCATTGCAAAACCAGAGAAAATCATAAAAATTCATATTTTTGTGTAAGGGTTTAAGCCCCCTTGGGCCAAAATCACAAACCACTTCCCCCAAATGCAAACACCCTAAAACCAGGTGCTAAACCCCTGACAGCATTTATCGCATCGCAAACATCCAAGTGCGCAAGTCTTTTTGCCATTTACAAAAACTCTGATGCGATTAATCCCTGTGTTTATAAACCCCAATCATATTATTTTTCCATATAACCAATGGGCCCGCCTTCGGTGCTTAAAACATTGAAAAAAATCCATTCCCGATCCATTTTTTCCTTTATAAATACAAAAAAACCTTTTATCCAAAGTTTTGGTCTAAACGCGTCAATACAATGATTTTGAAATAAAAAATGGTTAGATTAAAAAGACCCAATTGTGAAATCGCATTGGAGAAATTCACAAAGGGTTGATTGATAGACACGCATCAAACTTTTTGATGCAATTGGGTCATATATATATAAAACTCCACCCCCTCCACTTCATCCATATAACTTTCACCTAGGACCAAGTGTTAAAGATCCCAGGCGCTAATCGCATCACAGCATTTTCACCAAGCGCGTTAAACTTTCCTCCACCTCTGATTGACATCTCCCGATTCTTTCCCACGCAACATCGCATCGGCAATTTTTGTTACACCCTTCCTCTCTCCCTGATGATTATTAAGCCCCGATCGCCGATCCCCGATTCACTTTCTGTCGTTGATCTAATCTGCAGATCGACGGTCAGCGCTTATTCGCATCGCAAGTTTTCAGCGATGTGCAAATTCTTTCCCCGCCGATTGAATGCCTCCAATTGCATCTGGACCATCCGTTCGATCTCATCTGAAGGCTCGTGTTCCTCCTGAAACCCATTTCGATTTTTAATTGATTTTCCCTCTACCTAAGGTTTTTTAACCTGTTTTCTTTGTATTTTCATTATTTCTCTATTATACATCCCGGATCGGTCCCAACTGTCGATCTCTGTAGATCGACGGATCTAACTTATTACTTCCCTCTGCTCTCCTTTTTACCTTCTCTTAGCTAATATCCATCGTTGGATGCTGCCATCCAACGACTACGCTCCTCCCCACACCCTCTGAAGCAGTTTTTCCCCAAATACGCAGGATTTTATAATATTTTCTTTATTTTTCAGGTGTTTGATGGGTTTTCCATTATATAAAGGCCGAAGGTTGGGAATGATGATTCCTGTGCCTTCAATTCATAAAAGAGAACCATTTACGGGGCTCTACTCCACATTTTGTCAATGTTTCATGAGGCATTGATGCCATATGAGCCCTGCGTGGCCTGCACATCAACAAGACACTGTGTTATTAAATCACAAATTAAAAGAGTATCTGTGTTGAAGATAGAACGCAGCAAAATAGAAGATTGAAGACAAATTTGGGGATTACGGCTAAGATTGATCATCAAAAGCCTAATCCTCCAAATTAAATCAGAGTTAAAGGAAATCATAATGATCTACAGACAAAAAGGCCTCCACCGCCACATTTGAGGCAAATTGATTCCTCCCAGCTACCACAAGTGCCACCTGTAGCCATAAGCATTTAAACAAAGGCCGAAGTTATTGAGAAAAATCAGATATTCACCTCAACGCAGCTAGAGAGTTACTTCTGCAAGGAACTTAATGCAAAAAAAATATCTGTAGAGTTACTCCAACATGACACAGAGCCTCAAAAGTCAACAAAAGCTCCCACCAAACTTAAATCTTAAAGTGTAAAACAGTTAATACAGACAGAAAATCTGTAAAATTCTTCATCGAGCCCCTCAAAGGCCGAGAAGCCATTAAGACTGTATTAATTATCTTGGGAAATATTTTATTGAAATCTCACCTCCTCATTTTTCTATAAATACTTCTGTAGAAGATGAGAAACTGTTGGTTGCGGAATTTTGAAATACATTTGAGCTTAAACTTCTGATTGTAAATAGTGATCACTGGCCCTTGGAGCTCTTCTTGTGATAGATAAGTTAGGCTGAGATGAGAAGATGACTGCTGAACTAAAACATTGGACTTGAAGATTGTAACTGGTTTGACATCAATAAAAAGCTTTTTCTTGGGATCCTAGTCTATATCACTGGTGAAGTGCGCCTTCCTTTTTTATTGTTTTTCCTTCTATGTATGCCATATTGTTCACTATTCTCTGATAAAGAGCAACATTTATAGAGTTAGGATTTACTGTTTACCAGTACCCTTCTCTCACTGATAAGCTTTATCTCAATGTTTTCCTCCAATTTGTTTATTTAAGAATGATTCAATACAATTTAAGTAGTTAGGAATGTTGGCGTTCCCTCGTCCTACTGTTTGCTTTAAACATTATTCTTGAAAGTTATTTTCATCATTTGCTTATTAAAGTTAGACTAGAAAAGCCATGGTTTGCCCTGTTTCTAGTTCCTATTCTCCAAAGGCAGATTCTGAAGGTTTCCCTTGGTGTTTGCCGAAAGCATATTAGGTTTAAAAGTACCTTACCTGATCTTAGGTTACATTTTGTTTCTCTTATGTGTTTTCATACTTTCTGAAGGTAATTATGCGGATTACTGGATTGTTTGTCAATTAAGCTGCTTTAATACAAACTTGCCCAAGAAGTTTATGGTTAGCCCTGTTCTTGGTTAGTTTTAAATAGTTACTTAAGAGGCTTTTCTTGTTTGGAATAACTATAAATCCCTTGTGAAATTATTATCAGTTTCCTCCCCTCCAACACTTTATTGTTTCCATTCCATCATTTTAATCTCAATGATCTTGTGATATAGATGACTTGCCCCTTGGAACACTCTTGATGTTTTTGCTCAATTAAAGCCCTAATATGACTCCATAGCCCAATGGACTAAAAACCAACGTTATATCTATATTTTTAGACAAAGTTGTTCTATTCACTTGCAACTTATCACCTTTGAAACTTTTTTCACTTAGAACTTTCTCCTCAAAAAATAATCATGCTCAACCATCCAAAAAACAAAACAAACCCTTGGCCTTCATAACTAGCCTAATATCATTACCCCAAACTTCAAAGACAAATCCATCTTTGCACTTACTGGAGAGATCCCTCTCTGGATTCAGGAGGGCTAGATCCTAGAATCCCAAAGTGGTTGAAACAATGTTGCTTCTTTAGTTTTAGTCTCACCAATCTACTAAAATTATAGATTCCTAACAAGATGTATTCATTATCCTAAGTAAATTATTGTTAGTTATGAAGATAGCTAAATGTGGCTATGAGAAATTTGTACTATATGTATTGTTCATTTTTCCATAGTTATTTTCCACTTAGTCTTCATCTTCATGATGCTATTGTTCTTTACTATATCTCTCAACCATTCTCAAGAATATATATACACTTAAGAATATTTATGTACAACATATGTGTTAATATGTTGCATAAACCCCATTGGACATATATGAGAATTATAGGATTTAACAGTAAATTGACAAATATTAGTTTTTATATAATTAGGAGTTATTTAACAATGCTAGGTTAGATAAAAATTGATCTATAAACTTTGATTAGAACCAAATATCTCTTCTTCATATTAATCAACCAATAAATACATACTCAAGAAGAACACAATGAATGTCCTTTTATTTGACCCATTTTCCCTTGGCATCTGTATCCATATGAATTTGTATTAGAGCATACAATATTGGGACCTCCTCAAACATTTTTCGTTAAGAAATAATTACTCTCTATAAACTATGCCTGTCACAAATGTAGTTACTTTTAGGCATGCCAAACTAGTTATCCTAATTGGCTTTAGCTATCATGTATAATTATGGAACTAATTCCTCTTCGATATTAGCTTGTATATTTTTAAACCTAGATCATCGTATAATTGTACTTACGACCATATATGCATACAATGATGTTAATGATTGGCCCATTTTATAAATTTCTCTAGCACCTTCTAGACTTTATGGGAATGTGCCAATAGTGCACTAATTCATTTGTCAGGATACTAGCATGGTTAATGTATAGGAAGATAAATAAGGACCATTTCCTATCAAATTGTTACATGGGGAAATAAATTCTTTCAATTCCATTAATTTTAGGCTCGAATTTTATGATAACATGAAATTTAGGAGGAAAGAGTATTTTTAGTTATAATTTACATGGTTAAATTATCAAAAGACTAAAGAAGATACTTGAATGGATTGCAGTGTGTAATGGTGGATGAGAATAATTCATTTTATTTATATAGGAAATGAATTTATACCTTTGCAAGTTTTGAGTGACACCATTCTCCCAAGCCAAAAAACTATCATTTTCATTATTTCATGTGCATAGCCCATTTTTTAAAGACATGTGCCAAATTTTCTCTATAGTTGAGGAGAGAAAATGAGAGTGTAATGTTAGAGAGAAAAGAAGAAGGGGATAAAGTTCTATAGAAAGACTATAATCCACAGGTCTTAAGCTATCTATAGAGAGAACCTCTCACTTTATACTTTCATATTTCCATACAAGAGAAAAGATAACAAAGAAACCTCACCTTTTAATTGGATTCTCTCTCATAAGGGATTCGAAGGAAAAACTTATGTCTATTGTGGATGTGTGTGCATATTTTCTTTCTATTCTATATTTCTCTACTTTTTTATTTAAATATAATAATTTGTCTATTAAATAATATGAAAGTTATCGGAAGAAATGACTTATATAGTAAAAAATTTAGAATTTTATAAGATTTGTTGTGATAAATTGTCCCAATAGAATATTTGTGGTAGTGTAAAGATCACATTGATACTGGAGCAGGCTTCTTTGGGGTATTTTGTGGGAAGTTGTATGGGATTCAAGAATTGGTTTAAGGAGAAAGTTGCAAAACCCTAGCCATGGTTGATGAGTCTTTTATAAATAACCATAATTATTTGAGGAAATATTAGTGGGGCCAGAAGCACAAGTCACAAAAATGAGTTGCAATTTTAACCTCCTCATGGTGGATTTCGCAAGAAAAAATAGACTATTTGAAGAGGTTTGAGGCTCTAAATAAAAATTTATATCAAAGGGGAAATCGGTAGATCATGAAGACCCAAAAGAGGAGTTAAGGAAATAGCCCTAGAAAGAGCATCCGATTTCAAGTGTCGTTAACCATTCACAATCCATTTTCAACATGGAAGTGGAAGTGGACATAAATTCATACCAAGGTGAGATTGATTAGATAAAACTGAATCTTTATTTATATAAATTACAAGTTTATTTCAACATTCGCCATATAGATTAAGAAAAAAATATATCGTTTGCTAGAATGATGTTGAAGGGACATGCTCTAACCTAGTTGGAAATCCATACAAAAACATCTAGGTCAGTTTTTAGAAATATAAGGGAGGACTTCATAAACCTCATTAAGTCACAAATTTACCCTATTTTATAAATAAGTTATTTTATATGTTCAACTGGAAAATTTTATCACACCAAATCAATTAAAATTACTAAAATTTGTACTATGTGGGATAATTTTCCTTTAGATTTTAGATTATTTAAATAAATGAAATGGATAAAGTTTGAGAAATATATAATAGAAATAAATACACACATGCATCCAAAATAGACACAATGTTTTCCTTGGGAAACTCTTACAATAGAAAACCCAACTCTAAGGTGAAACTACTTGGCTCTGTTTTCTCTAGTATGGAAAAATGCAAGTATAAATGAACAGGTACTCAATATGGAGTTATCTAAGATATGTGTCCTATAAGGAAGCTACAAAACCTTAATCCCATCTATTCTACTCTCTCACCTCACACTCCTATGTTCTTTTCTTAGTTATGGAAAAAATACAAAATCATAGAATGTAACCCTTACTCATAGAAATTTGGTATTTGACATAACCCAATAACCAGCTAGTGGTCAAATTTGACTCCCTCAACCCCAAAAAAAAGTTAAAAAATTGGACTTTATATAGTATTATTGAAATTACACACATGGGTATCCTCATATGAATAAGTAAAAATGCTTGGTTTTTCATCCTATCATACCACGGTGGTCAACATGATAGGTCAAATTAATAACTAAGTGCATAATAGCATCAAACGTCTCACAAAAGTTAAATTTATTTTTATTCCCAAAAAATATCATTCATTCCCTCAAAATGGTGCTAGAAGGTATTGGACACCAATTCTCCATACTAGGATCCATTATTAAAATGACCCTCCATATCGACTCCTCCAATATTTTCCACTTTGAAAACATAGAGATAAATGAAATATAATATTGTGATCCCATGAACCTAGATGTACTCATCAAGTATTTTGGGGGTTTTAATATCCATTTGTGAATGAAAGTGTTTCTTTCCAAGTCAAGTGCAATAGACAAAGCATGTGTACATTCATAGTCTCTAGAAATCAAGGGCCTAAAGAAATGGAATCCAAATGGTATGAAGTAGAAATAGCACTAGGAAACTTCTGAGGGGAAGAAGAAGTCGAAATGGTGAAATAATAAGAATAAAATAGAAACAACACATCAATGCAAGGATAATATCAATCATTATAATCATTGCACCAATAATGGTCACACTTAGGAAAACCTAAATCTAAAGGTAAACCCACCCAAACCCAAGAAGGATGAAATTTTTTTTTGTCTAGGAACATATTTGAAAAATCAAGTTAAAATAAGCTCCACTTTTTACAATAATATTTTCTATACATCAATGAAAAATGAAGTGAATTTGACTAGCTTTCATCAGTAGGAAGCGAAGGATATGGCTAAACACTTCACATTAAGATCTAGGTCAATAATTACAAGATAAATTCTCTATTGAAAAGATAATATCATAGCAATAGATTTGATAAACGAACTTGAATTTGAGGTTCACAATAAACTTAGCCTATATCCATTTTTATGGGTAAATAAGGATTCAAAGATAAAGGTAACAAAGTGTGTGAGATTAAATTTGTTGTAAGTGTTGATTATATTGATGAAGTAGAATTAGAAATAGTACCACTTGATGTAGTGAAGTCATGTTTGGGAGTTTCTGATGGATGTATTTTTCATGTAAGAGCCAATAATTATCACCTCATCAAGGATGGTAAAACCTTCATCATCAACAGACTTAAAGGAAAGTCAATTATTTCACTAGTAAGTGCCAACTAAGCCAAGAAGTTGATCATTTCTAGAAAGAAATATGGTTTAATTTTCTTAAGCTAAATCAATGTAATGATTATTCAATAATATAAAGCCATACATTATCTATAATCTAATATGTATATTCCACTATAGCGTTTCACCACAAAAAAAATCATAAAAATACTAAAATCTATACAATGTAGGTTAATTTTTCCTTATATTCAACATTATTGAATTGTGTTTTTTTTCTTCTTAAATAAATGGAATAACTAAAATGTGATAAATAGAGAAAATAAATAAAAACAAACACACATCCAAAATATAAATAATTGTTTCCTTGGGAAAATATTACAAGAGAAAACCTAGCTAGAAGGTGAGGCTACTCTACTCTCTTTCCTTTGGTATGTAAAAATGAAAGTACAAGGGAAGAGATACTCTTTATAGGGTTATCTCAAACATGTGGTTTCTAAGGTGATACAAAACCTCAACTTACCCATTATACTCCATCACCGCCCATTCCCTATTTATTTTCTAACATATGGAGAAAAATACAATGGCATAGAAGGGAACCCCTACTCCTCTGAGTGGTCGAGTATTTAACATACCTAAATAGCCAACTAGGGGTAATATTTTCTCACACAACCCTCAACCAAAGTTATGGAATTGGAACTTATAGAGTATTATTTAAATTCCACACATAGCTAGCCCCATATGTATGAGTAATGGGGCTAACATGGCATGCTCTCATACCATGGTGATCAACATAGTATGTCAACTTGTGGGAGGCATAAATTTTTCATACGAACTCCATTTGATGTGATTCTTACACCATTGTTAAGATCTTCCATGGATGTAATGGTCACTGATATTTGGGACCAAGAACCACAAGGACCTAAGTGGACAAGGACCTAAATTTGGGTTAGAGCTAACATTTTTTGTATCTTCTGTGGAATCTTGACGCACCCTTGGGTTTCTCCCATATCAAAGTAGTTTATATGGTGTCCTAGCCTGAAATTTTCCCATAACATTCTTAAGAAATATAGAGGTAACTCCCTATTATAATAAGGAGGTTTATTAAATACCATGAATCTCATATCCATCCAATGGTAATGAAATGGTTGGTATGTGCATCAATCGATACAAATGTGTTTTTTTTACTCATAAAGGTTGGTCATTCCTTGGGTAAATGAAAAACAACAAAAAATATGATTTAGAAATGTTAATGTCTCTAATTTGGTTTCTATTGATACCAGTTGTATAAGGTTCATACATACTATCCTATAATTAGAAATATTGCTTAACTAGCACTATCCATTGGAGATGGATGATACAATTGAATTTAATGAACTTGCAAGAGACATTTGAGACAGATCTCTATTGTTTTGGAGATCATGTATCAGTACCCTCAAAATAGCAAATGATAGATCCATTTCATCAATGGAATTGTTTGTTCTTTGTCAGGGTTTGGTTATTCTAAGTCGTGGTTTGGCCATCGCGGGTTTGGGTTCACACTAGGTTTGATGGTAACCGTTTCTCTTGCAATTCAATATGGTGATTGTGTTTAGGGTATCATTTAAGAGTTTCTAAATTTTAAACTAAAATTTTAGGAAAAGAAAAAAGAAACACGTTAGAATTCTTACTTGGAACCCAAGGAAGATGTATGTCATTTATTGGTAGATATATGTAGGCTAAGGATGAATAATGTTTCCCAAGAACTCTTAAGAACATATGGGTAAAAATTTGAAGGTGGGTTACACTTCATGAGAAACTAGTTTGGAAAACATTTTCACCATAGTTCAGCAAAAATTTCTAAAATTTCAACCAAACTTCTAGAAATTTTGGCCAAAATTTTGAAAATAATTTGGCTGAGTTGTTTCTGTCGTTAACGTTGAAAGCGTATTGACGACGTGGGTAAACAAATTTTTGGTCGGAGATGGGAAAACCAATAACAAGAGTTTGGTCGAACTATTATTTTGGCCGAAATTTTTAAAATACTTCAGCAGAACTTTTTGTTATAAATATACCAGCCCCCAGACCGCAACAAGTTTCGTTGCTATTTTGCTGCTCTGTTTGTCTCACTGCTCTGCTCGTTGAAGTCTCACAATAAGCTATATTTATCCCCATATATATCTCTCTCTCTCTATATATATATATATATATATATATAGATATATTTGTTTCTTGAATAACAAGAATATTAAAATCCCATACAACCCCAGTCAATGAAAACTACTAGCTCCATGTGCTCTCTTGGACATGTGGTCAAAATTTATAAATTTTGGGGGCCTTCTAGAAAATATGGATATTTTTCATGAAAACTCCCTGACTGTATGACAATCCCTACACTATGTGTTATATAAAATCTTGTCTGGTATAAATCCAATTCCATTATGCTTGATATGAGCATGGATGACAATCCCTATAAACAATACAAAACAGTTATGTTTTAACAGTAATGATTACTCATGTCCTTTGTTTACATAATGGTCTTGTATTCATTTTTTTATCTCATTCTTGTATTTAGCTATTTTCTGGTGAAGTATCGCAATAAACTATATCTATCCTCATAAAAATAAAATATATTTATATATAATTTTTTTTGTTTCTTGAATATCAAGAATATCAAAATCCCATACAACCCTAGTTAATGAAATTTTCCAGCTCCATGTGTTCTCTTGGACATGTGGTCAAAATTTCTAAACATTGGGGGCCTTCTAGAAAATCTGGACATCTTTCACAAAAACTCCCCGAGCGTATGAAAATCCCTACACTATGTGTTATATAAAAGCTTGTATGTTGTAAATCCAATTCCATTATGCTTGATATGAGCATGGATGAAAATCCCTACACTGTGTGTTAAATAAAAGTTAGTTTGTTGTAAATCCAAGTCCATTATGCTTTATATGAGCATGGATTTTCTTACCATCTATTAAGGTAATCTTCTAAATGCAACGCTAGAAGGGAGAAACATATGTTGAATATTTATGGAGTTGTTCTTGGTGTGCATAATGTGAAGCATTTATAGTAATTACAATGATAAGGTATAAGCTCTATCACAGTAATTGAATATGGGTATTAATATGATCTCTTAACACATGATATAACCATAAATATTAGCTCCTAATTAGGAAAGATCTATGGGTTTCATTAAGGTATAAGTTTTCCATGATTAGTCTCAGTACTTTTGTATCCATTACAAAGCTCAATCATACTTATGTGTAATTTAAGGGTAATAGCTCATATCATGTTCTCCTTATTATAAGGAATAATTACCTTGTTATAGCATGTACGAGGTTCAGTCCATAGTATGAAACCACTTGTTCAATATAAGTAATCTACATAGTTAATAAAGAGGAAACATAGACTATATTAGTACTGTAATTGTGAAAGTGCTAAGGTATAGTAATAAAACATAGTCAAGAAATTCTTTGTATATATTAAAGCCAAAAAACCAGTAGATGAGAAGCTCTGTTGTTGTAATGAGGTCACAGATATAGTTCATATACTAATAATCCCATTAAAATTAAAACTATGTTCTAGGTTAACTAATACCTTTTACTATTCAACCTGTACAAGGCTCTACATAGAACAGTAAGACCTTAATTATCTCTGCTCCACGTCATGATATTAATTAGTTGTATTCATTATAAGGTAAATGGCATGTCCTATACATGGTTCCATATAGACTTTGATACTAAACCTATGTTCAAATACTTGCTGCCTATTAGCTAGATGAGTAATAGTACAAACTTCAGGTGCATAGAGTCAAGTGCTCAGTGTACTTTATCTTCTTATTCCAGCTTATTTCACTTTAAAGCAAGGTTAGTAATCAAAATAAGATGTGAAACTAGTAGTAGTAATACCATGGGGATAGCTATACTCAGGAAAATGTGTGTAATTAACTATACGTATCACATAAGAATTGTATCATATCAATAATATACATAAGCTGATATACAAAGATGTAAGGAGAATGGTAGATCTAACTCCATGTAACTGTAATGAATACAAGGGCTTAGATTGATTATAACTAGTACACGGAACACTACTTACCTTATTACAATAGTGTCATTCCCATTACAGATGTACATGTACATATCATTTCTCCCATAAACTTTAATTTCATATATTTTCAAGGAAAATGTTAGTGTTTTTTGAAACCGTGTACATGCCATTTCTCCCATAAAATTTAAGGCATTTGCTAGTTTTTTGGGAACCATATACATGTCATTTTTATGTCATTACTCCCTAGGAAAACTTTAAGGATAACTATGTACATGTCATTTCTCCAATAACCATGAACTTACCTTATTACAATAGTGTTATTCCCATTACAACAAACCATGTACATGTCATTTCTCCCGTAAGTTTTAATTTAATATATTTTTAAGCAAAATGTTATTTTTTTTTTAAACCATGTACATGTCATTTCTCCCATAAACTTTAAGGTTAGTTTAATATATTTTTAAGGTTAATTTGATATATTTTTAAGGAAAATGTTAGTGTTTTTTAAATACATGTACAGGTCATTTATCCCATAAACTTTAAGGCATTTGCCAGTGTTTTGGGAACCATATACATGCCATTTCTATGTCATTACTCCCATAAGTATTAAAGAAAATTTAGGCAAACCATGTACATGTCATTTCTCCCATAAATTTAAGGAAAACTTTAAGGCAAACCATGTACATGTCATTTCTCCCATAAACTCAAGGAAAACTTTAAGGATAGCCATGTACATGGCATTTCTCACATAAACTTTAAGGCATTTACGCGTGTATTCTGAACCATGTACATTTAATTTCTATGTCATTTCTCCCAGAAATTTTAAGGAAAACAATGTACATCTGTCATTTCTCCCATAAACTCGAGGAAAACTTTAAGGCATGTCATTTCTAAGTCATTTCTCCCATAAAATTTAAGGCAAACTTTAAGGGAAATCTTGTATATGTCACTTCTTATATAAACTATAGGCAAGGAAAACTTGAAGGCATGTCATTTCTCCCATCAACTTTAATGAAAACCATGTACATGTCATTTATCCCATAAAATCAAGGTAAAATTTAAGGCAAATCCTGCACGTCATTCCTCCCATAAATTTTAAGGCGTTTGCTAGTGTTTTGGGAACCATGTACATGTCATTTCTATGTAATTTCTCCATAAACTTTAAGGCATTTGCTAGTGTTTTGGGAACTATGTACATGTCATTTCTATGTAATTTCTCCCATAAACTTTACAACAAGCTCTAAGGAAAACCATGTACATGTCATTTCTCCCATAAACTTAAGGCAATTTTTAAGGAAAACCATGTACATGTCATTTCTCCCATAAACTTTAATATGTTATTTATCCCATAAACTTTAAGGAAAACCATGTACATGTCATTTATCCCATAAATTCAAGGAAAATTTAAGGAAAATCATGTACATGTCATTTCTCCCATAAACTTTAAGGCATTTGCTAGTGTTTTGGGAATCATGTGCATGTCATTTCTATGTAATTTCTCCATGAACTTTAGGGCATTTTCTAGTGTTTTGGGAACTATATACATGTCTATTCTATGTAATTTCTCCCATAAAATTTAAAGAAAACTTTAAGGAAAATCATGTACATGTAATTTCTCTCATAAACTTAAGTCAAACTTTAAGGAAAACCATGTACATGTCATTTCTCCCACAAAATTTAAGGCAAACCATGTGCATATCATTTTCCCTTAAACTTTAATTTAATATATTTTTAATGAAAATGCTAGTGTTTTTTAAATCCATGTACATGTAATTTCACCCATGAATTTGAAGGCATTTTCTAGTGTTTTGAGAATCATATACATCTCATTTCTATGTCATTACTCCCATAAACTATAAGACAAACTTGAAGGAAAACCATGTACATGTCATTTCTCCCATAAAATTTAATTTAATATAATTTTAAGGAAAATTTTATTCTTTTTGGAAGCAATATACATGTCATTTCTCCCATAAAATTTAACGCATTTTCTAGTGTTTTGGGAACAATGTACATGTCATTTCTCCTATGAAATTTAAGATATTTTCTAGTGTTTTTAGAACCATATACATGTAAATTTTATGTTATTACTCCCATAAAATTTAATGAAACCCATGTACATGTCATTTCTCCTATGAACTTTAAGGCATTTGCTAGTGTTTTGGGAACCATATACATGTCATTTTTATGTCATTACTCCCATAAAATTTAAGGCAAAATTTAAGGAAAACCATGTGCATGTCATTTCTCCCATAAACTTAAGGCAAGTTTTATGGCAAACCATGTACATGTCATTTCTCCCATAAACTCAAGGCAAACTTTAACGATAACCATGTACATGTCATTTCTTGAATAACCATGTACTTACCTTATTAAAATAGTGTTATTCCCATTACAACAAACCATGTACATTTCATTTCTTCCATAAACTTTAATTTAATATATATTTTAAGGAAAATGTTAGTGTTTTTTTAAACCATGTACATGTGATTTCTCGAATAGCCATGTTCTTACCTTATTACAATAGTGTTATTCTCATTACAATAAATTATGTACATGTTGTTTCTCCCATAAATTTTAATTTAATATATTTTTAAGGAAAATGTTAGTTTTTTGTTAAACCACATACATGTCATTTCTCCCATAAACTTTAAGGTTAGTTTAATATATTTTCAAGGTTAATTTAATATATTTTTAAGGAAAATGTTAGTGTTTTTTAAATACATTTACATTTCATTTACCCTATAAGCTTTAAGGCATTTGCTAGTGTTTTGGGAACCATATATATGCCATTTTTATGTCATTACTCCCATAAGCTTTAAAGAAAATTTAGGCAAACCATATACATGTCATTTCTCCCATAAACTTAAGGAAAACCATGTACATGCCATTTCTCCCATAAAATCAAGGAAAACATTAAGGATAACCATGTACATGGCATTTCTCGCATAACATTTAAGGCATTTGCTAGTATATTGCGAACCATGTACATTTAATTTCTATGTCATTTCTCCCATAAATTTTAAGGAAAATTTTAAGGCAAACCATGTACATGTGTCATTTCTCCCATAAACTGAAGGAAAACTTCAAGGCATGTCATTTCTATGTCATTTCTCCCATAAAATTTAAGGCAAATTTTAAGCCAAACCATGTATATGTCACTTCTCCCATAAACTATAGGTAAGGAAAACTTTATGGCATGTCATTTCTTCCATAAAAATTAAGGCAAACCATGTACATGTAATTTCTCCCATAAAATCAAGGGAAACTTTAAGGCAAATTGTGCACATGTCATTCTTACTGTAAACTTTAACACATTTGCTAGTGTTTTGGGAACCATGTACATGTCATTTCTATGTAATTTCTCCACAAAATTTAAGGCATTTGCTAGTGTTTTGAGAACTATGTACATGTCATTTTTATGTAATTTCTCCCATAAAATTTACAACAAACTTTAATGAAAACCATGTACATGTCATTACTCCCATAAACTTAAGGCAATCTTTAAGGAAAACCATGTACATGTCATTTCTCCCATAAAATTTAATATGTTATTTCTCCCATAAAATTTAAGGAAACATTTAAGGCAAACCATGTACATGTCATTTCTCCCATAAATTTAAGGAAAAATTTAAGGAAAATAATGTACATGTCATTTCTCCCATAAACTTTAAGGCATTTGCTAGTGTTTTTGGAACCATGTGCATGTCATTTCTATGTAATTTCTCCATAAAATTTAGGGCATTTTCTAGTGTTTTGGGAACTATGTACATGTCATTTCTATGTAATTTCTCCCATAAAATTTAAAGCAAACTTTAAGTCAAACCATGTACATGTCATTTCTCCCATAAACTTAAGGCAAACTTTAAGGAAAACCATGTACATGTTATTTCTCCCACAAAATTTAAGGAAAACCATGTGCTTATCATTCTCCGATAAGGTTTAATTTAATATATTTTTAATGAAAATGCTAGTGTTTTTTAAAACCATATACATGTCATTTCTATGTCATTACTCCCATAAACTATAAGGAAAACCATTTACATGTCATTTCTGCCATAAACTTTAATTTAATACAATTTTAAGGAATTTTTTTTTTTTGAAACCATGTACATGTCATTTCTCTCATAAACTTTAACGCATTTTCTAGTGTTTTGGGAACCATGTACATGACATTTCTCCTATGAACTTTAAGATATTTTCTAGTGTTTTCAGAACCATATACATGTAATTTTTATGTTATTACTCCCATAAACTTTAAGGAATCACTTGTATATGTCATTTTTCCTATGAACTTTAGGGCATTTGCTAGTATTTTTGGAACCATATACATGTAATTTTTATGTCATTATTCCCATAAACTTTAAGGAAAACTTTAAGGAAAACCATGTGCATGTCATTTCTCCATAAACTTAAGGAAAATTTTATGGCAAACCATGTACATGTCATTTCTCCCATAAACTTTAATTTAATATATTTTTAAGGAAAATGTTAGTGTTTTCTGAAACCATGTACATGTCATTTCTCGAATAACCATTTGTTTACCTTATTACAATAGTGTTATTCCCATTACAAAAAACCATGTACATGTCATTTCTCCCATAAACTTCAATTTAATATATTTTTAAGGAAAATGTTAGTGTTTTTTGAAACCATGTACATGTCATTTCTCCCATAAACTTTAAGTTTAATCTAATATATTTTAAGGTTAATTTAATATATTTTTAAGGAAAATGTTAGTGTTTTTTGACACCATGTACATGTCGTTTCTCCCATAAACTTTAAGGCATTTGCTAGTGTTTTTAGAAACATATACATGTCATTTTTATGCCATTACTCCCATAAAGTTTAAAGCAAACATAAAGGCAAACAATGTGCATGTCATTTCTCCAATAAACTTAAGGAAAACCATGTACATGTCATTTCTCCCATAAACTCAAATAAAAATTTAAGGATAACCATGTATATGTCATTTCTCCCATAAACTTTAAGGAAAAGATTAAGGAAAACCCTGTACATGTGTCATTTATCTCATAAACTCAAGGAAGACTTCAAGGCATGTCATTTCTATGTCATTTCTTCCATAAAATTTGAGGCAAACTTTAAGGCAAACCATGTACATGTCATTTCTCCCATAAACTCTAAGCAAGGAAAAATTTAAGGCATGTCATTTCTAGATATCATTTCTCGCATAAACTTTAAGGCAAACATTAAGGCAAACCATATACATGTCATTTCTCCCATAAAATGAAGGCAAAATTTAAGACAAATCATGTACATGTCATTTCTCCCATAAACTTTAAGGAATTTACTAGTGTTTTGGGAACCTTATACATGTCATATCTTTGTAATTTCTCCGTAAAATTTAAGGAATTTGATAGTGTTTTGGGAACTATGTAAATGTTATTTCTATGTAATTTCTCCCATAAAATTTAAAGAAAACTTGAAGGCAAACCATGTACATGTCATTTCTCCCATAAAATTAAGGAAAACCCCGTACATTTCATTTCTCTCATAAACTTTAATATCTCATCTCTCCATAAAATTAAAGGCAGACTTTAAGGCAAGCCATATACATGTCATTTCTCCCATAAATACAAGGAAAACTTTAAGGCAAACCATGTACATGTGATTTCTCCCATAAACTTTAAGGATTTTTCTAGTGTTTTGGACACTATGTACATATCATTTCTATGTAATTTCTCCATAAAATTTAACGCATTTGCTATTTTTTTAGGAACTATGTACATGTCATTTCTATCTAATTTCTCCCATAAATGTTAAAGCAAACTTTAAGACAAACCATGTACATGTCATTTCTCCCATGAACTTTAACGCATTTTCTATTGTTTTGGGAACCATATACATGTCATTTCTATGTCATTACTCTCATAAGCTATAAAGAAAACTTTAAGGCAAACCATGTATATGTCATTTCTCCCATAAGCATTAATTTAATATATTTTAAAGGAAAATGCTAGTGTTTTCGGAAACCATGTACATGAAATTTCTCCCATAAACTTTAAAGCATTTTCTAGTGCTTTGGGAACCATGTACATGTCATTTCTCCTATGGACTTTAAGGAATTTTCTAGTGTTTTGTGAACCATATACATGTATTTTTTATGTCATTACTCCCATAAACTTTAAGAAAAACTTTAATGCAAACAATGTACATCTCATTTCTCCCATAAAATTAAGGAGACTTTTAAGGAAAACCATGTACATGTCATTTATCCCATAAACTCAAGGCAAAATTTAAGTATAACCATGTACATGTCATTTCTCCCGTAACCATATACTTACCTTATTACAATAGTGTTATTCCCATTACCGCAAACCATGTACATGTCATTTCTCTCGTAAACTTTAATGTAATATATTTTAAAGAGAGAATGTTAGTGTTTTTTGAAACCATATACATGTCATTTCTCCCATAAGCTTTAATTTAATATATTTTTAAGGAAAATGTTACTGTTTTTTGAAGCCATGTAAATTTCATTTCTCCCATAAAATTAATGTTAAGTTATTATATTTTTAAGGTTAATTTAATATATTTTTAAGGAAAATGTTAGTATTTTCTAAAACCATGTATATGTCATTTCTCCCATAAACTTTAAGGAATTTTCTAGTGTGTTGGGAACCATATACATGTCATTTTTATGTCATTACTCCCATAAAATTTAAGGAAAACTTTAAGTCAAACCATGTACATGTCATTTCTCCCATAAACTTAAGGAAAAATTTAAGGCAAACCATGTACATGTCATTTATCCCATAAACTCAAGGTAAACTTTAACGATAACCATGTACATGTCATTTCTCCCATAAACTTTAAGGCATTTTCTAGTGTTTTGGGAACCATATACATTTCATTTCTATGTCATTTCTCCCATAAAATTTAAGGGAAACCATGTACATGTGTCATTTCTCCCATAAACTCAAAGAAAACTTTAAGGCATGCCATTTCTCCCATAAAATTTAAGGCAAACCATGTACATGTCATTTCTCCCATAAACTCTAGGCAAGGAAAACTTTAAGGCAGTCATTTATCCCATAAAATTTAAGGAAAACTTTAAGAAAAACCATATACATGTCATTTTTCCCATAAACTCAAGGCAAACTTTAAGACAAATAATGTACATGTCATTTCTCCCATAAACTTTAAGGGATTTGCTAGTGTTTTGGAAACCATGTACATGTCATTTTTATGTAATTTCTCCATAAAATTTAAGGCATTTACGAGTGTTTTGAGAACTATATATATGTGATTTCTATTTAATTTATCCCATAAAATTTAAAGCAAACTTTAAGAAAAACATTGTACATGTAATTTCTCCCATAAACTTTAATATGCCATTTCCCCTATAAACTTGAAAACAGACTTTAAGGAAAACCATGTCCATGTAATTTCTTCCATAAAATCAAGACAAACTTTAAGGAAAATCATGTACATTTCATTTCTCCCATAAAATTTAAGGAATTTTCTAGTGCTTTGGGGACCATGTACATGTCATTTCTATGCAATTTCTCCATAAAATATAAAGAATTTTCTAGTGTTTTGGGAACTATGTACACGTAATTTCTATGTAATTTCTCTCATAAATTTTAAAGCAAAATTTAAGGCAAACCCTTTACATGTCATTTCTCCCATACAATTAAGGTAAAATTTAAGGAAAACCATGTACATGTCATTTCTCCCATAAAGTTTAAGGAAAACCATGTACATGTCATTCTACCATAAACTTTAATTTAATATAATTTTAATGAAAATGCTAGTGGTTTTTAAAACAATGTACATGTTATTTCTCCCATTAACTTTAAGGCATTTGCTAGTGTTTTGGGAACCATATACATATCATTTCTATGTAATTACAGCCATAAACATTAAGGAAAACCATGTGCATGTCATTTCTCCCATAAAATTTAATTTAATATATTTTAAAGTAAAATGCTAGTGTTTTTGGAAACCATGTACATGTCATTTCTCCCATAACCTTTAGGGCATTCACTAGGGTTTTGGGAACCATGTACATGTAATTTATCCCATGAAATTTAAGGCATTTGATAGTGTTTTGGGAACCATATACATGTCATTTTTATGTCATTACTCCCATAAAATTTAAAGCAGACTTTTAGGCAAACCATGTACATGTCATTTCTCTCATAAACTTAAGACAAATTTTGAAGGAAAACCATGTACATGTAATTTCTCCCATAAATCCAAGGAAAAATATAATTATACCATGTACATGTCATGTATCCCATAAACATGTACTTATCTTATTACAATAGTGTTATTCCCATCACGGAAAACCATGTACATGTCCTTTTTCCCATAAACTTTAATTTAATATAATTTTGTGGAAAATATTAGTGTTTTTTGAAACCATGGACATGTCATTTCTCCCATAAAATTTAATTTAATATATTTTTAATGAAAATGTTAGTGTCTTTTGAAACCATGTACATGTCATTTCTCCCATAACCTTTAAGACATTTGGTGGTGTTTTTAGAACCATATACATGTCATTTTTTTGTCATTACTCCCATAAAATTGAAGGCAAACATTAAGTCAAACCATGCACATGTCATTTATCCCATAAACTTAAGGAAAACTTTAAGGCAAACCATGGACACATCATTTCTCCCATAAAATCAAGGCATATTTTAAGGATTACCATGTACATGTCATTTCTCCCATAAAATTTAGGCATTTGATAGTGTTTTGGCAACCATTTAAATTTCATTTCTATGTCATTTATCCTATAAACTTTAAAGAAACATTTAAGTCAAACCATGTACATGTGTCATTTCTCCCATAAAATCAAGGCAAATTTTAAGGCATGTCATTTCTATGTCATTTCTCCCATAAACGTTAAGGCTTAAGGCAAACCATGTACATGTCATTTCTCCCATAAACTCTAGGCAAGGCAAACTTTAAGTCATGTCATTTATAGATGTCATTTCTCCCATAAAATTTAAGGCAAACTTGAAGGAAAACCATGTACATGTCATTTCTACCATAAACTCAAGGCAAACTTTAAGGGAAATCATGTACATGTCATTTCTCCCATAAAATTTAAGGAATTTGTTAATGTTTTGAGAACCACATACATGTCATTTCTATGTAGTTTATCCATAAAATTTAAGCCATTTGCTAGTGTTTTTGGAACTATATACATGTGATTTCTATGTAATTTATTCCATAAACTTTAAAGCAAACTTTAAGGCAAACCATGTACATGTCATTTCTCTCATAAACTCAAGGCAAACCATGTACATGTTATTTCTCCCATAAACTTTAAGGAAAACCATGTACATGTCATTCTTACATAAACTTTAATTTAATATATTTTTAATGAAAATGGTATTGTTTTTTAAAACCATGTACATGTCATTTATCCCATGAACTTTAAGGAATTTTCTAGTGTTTTGGGAACCATATACATGTTATTTCTATGTCATTGCACTCATAAAATTTGAAGAAATGTTTAAGGAAAACCATGTACATGTCATTTCTCCCATCAAATTTAGTTTAGTATATCTTTAAGGAAAATGCTAGTGTTTCTGGAAACCATGTACATGTCATTTCTCCCATAAACATTAAGGCATTTGCTAGTGTTTTGGAAACCATTTACATGTCATTTATCCCATGAAATTTAAGGAATTTTCTAGTGTTTTGGGAACCATATGCATGTCATTTATATGTCAATACTCCCATAAAATTTAAGGCAAACCATCTACATGTCATTTCTCCCATAAATATTAATTTAATATTTTTTTACGAAAAACGCTACTGTTTTTGAAAACCATGTACATGTCATTCCTCCCATAAACTTTAAGGCATTTTCTAGTGTTTTGGGAACCATGTACATGTCATTTCTCTCATGAAATTTAAGGAATTTTCTAGTGTTTGGGAACCATATACATGTCATTTCTATGTAATTTCTCCCATAAACTTTAAGGAAAATCATGTACATGTCATTTCTCTCTTAAACTTTAAGGAAAACCATCTATATGTAATTTATTCCATAAAATTAAGGCAAGCTTTAAGTAAAACTATGTACATATAATTTCTCCCATAAAATTTAAGGCAAACCATGTACATGTCATTTCTCCCATAAACTTTAATTTAATATATTCTTAAGGAAAATGCTAGTGTTTAAGGCAAACCATGTGCATGTCATTTCTACCATAAAATTCAAGGAAAACCATGTACATGTCATTTCTCCCATAAATTCTAAGGAAAACCATGTACATGTCATTTCTCCCATAAACTTTAAGGCAAACCATATACATGTAATTTCTCCCATAAAATTTAAGGAAAGCCATGTACACATGTCATTTCTCCCATAAAATTTAACGCAAAGCATGTACATGACATTTATCCCATGCATTTTCAATAAAATTTAAGTCATTTGCAATAAATGTTCATTTAATATATGTTTAAGGAAAATGCTAGTGTTTTTAGAAACCATGTACATGTCATTTCTCCCATAAACTTGGCATTTATTAGTGTTTTTTGGAGCCATGTACATGTCATTTCTTGAAACCATGTACATGCAATTTCTCCCATAAAATTTAAGGCATTTTCAATAAATTTAAGGCATTCACAATAAGGAAAATGCTAGTGTTTTTGGAAACCATGTACATGCCATTTCTCGCATAAACATTAAGGCATTTGCTAGTGTTTTTGGAAACCATGTACATGCCATTTCTCGCATAAACATTAAGGCATTTGCTAGTGTTTTTGGGAACCATGTACATGTCATTTATCCCATAAAATTTAAGGCATTTTCTACTATTTTTTGCAACCATGTACATGTCATTTCTCCCATGCATTTTCAAAAACTGTTTATTTAATATATTTCATCGAATTTGTTCTTTTGGCTAGCATTTTTGGGAACCATGTATATGTCATTTCTCCCATAAACTTTAAGGCATTTGCTAGTATTTTTGGGAACCATTTCCATGCCATTCCACTCATAAAATTTAAGGAAAACCATGTACATGTTATTTCTCCCATGCATTTGCAATAAATGTTCATTTAATATATTTTATTAAATTTGTTTATTTTCAGGGATCGAAAAGCCCATGAAACATGGTTGGAAAATGGACATTATGCATATATGTTTCTTCTTATCCAAATCCAGGGAAAGTAGTGATTACATATGTGTAAGTTTTAACCCTAAACAGAAATTATCTACAAAAGAATCTTAAAACAGAAAATAAACAATAGCGAGAGCATAAAACATAAAACAGATAAACACATAGATTTTCCCCTGGATCCCAAATTGAGACGAACAACTTGATTTTTCATTGTATTCCTTTTAGTGTTACAACATATATATACATGTCGAAGAATACATAAAACCCAATCCATTAACCCTGGATTAGAACATAACCATAGTTCCCATGACCGGATCTACAAAATACAAGGGGTCGAAAACCATTGTACCCCAAAACCATGTACAAACCCATGCACAAAACCATGGGTGGGTCCACCCACCGAAAAATAAGGACCAAAATTTTTTTCCTGAAGCATTGTCGCCCCCCCTGTGACCCCCCTAATGTGCCCGGAACAACGTACAGGGGGGACTAACACCCCCCCGCACGTGACTAGTCATGGAAAGAATATAACACATACCCAATATTCTCCCACTTGTTGTTTTCTTTCTGTAGGCGGCCACAAAAGAGCTGAGTCATTAGCCTAGCTTTGCAACACCCATTGTTTCTCTACACTAAGAGAACTTATGAGTGCTCACAGACTTCATCAATGCATCTGCAAGATTCTTCAAGGTGTCCACCTTTACCAACAACACCCTTTTAGCCTCAACCATATATCTCACAAAGTGATATTGAACATCAATGTGCTTTGTCTTTGAATTATAAGCATGGTTCTTAGCCAAAAAAATTGCACTTTGGATATCACAGTCTATCCTTATAACTTGCTGCACCTGTAACACCCCCAATTCATGTGTTTGAATTTCAAAGCTAGACATTTGAACTTTAATCCTAAGGATGGGTGGACCCCAAAGGATAAATATTTTGTGAATGTAATTAAATAATTAATTGAGGAAATGAATAAAATGATGTTGTGCAGATTGACCAAAATGAGATTTATGAGATCACTTACTAAATCCATGAGGATGGATGAAGCAAATATTTCCCCACAATCTTTCAAAAATCCTTGAAAGAAATTATTTCTAATTTAGATTTTTGAGGAAGAATCTAAATTTCCCCAATGATGAGGAAAGTAGTTGGGAAGAGGTAAAAAGCTAGAAAAGCTGAGGAAAAGCATAAAACAGCTTTAAAGAATCCCTAAAATGGGAAGCGTAGGCAAACAGGAAGAAAAATCATCCTGATATTCTGGACGCAGAATTAGAAACAGGCTTTGGGGAACAACAGCTTAAATAAGTTGTTCCTAAACAGATTAGAGGTTGATCTGTTCTAGGTGATGATCTCAGATCGGGGGTGAGTTCTGGGAGATAGAAGGACTCTAAGGTTGGGAGGTTGGTCAATTGCATGAGTGGTATGTATCTAAATTTACGGATGTGTTTACTTCATCTAGTATGAATTGGCTACATCTAAAAGTTTCCTGTATATTAAAATATAAATTCTACATTTAACAGAATTAACCATAAGGAATTCACCTTTGAAATTCTGCATAGTTGTAGAATTTAAATCTGTGGAGTAGAATCCAACAGAATCTCTAAACCAGTGTTGGTTTAAATCTGAGGATACTTATCTCTCCACAGGAAAATTTGTGAGTTAGCTTTAATCTGCTTCTGTTTCATAGAATAATTATAATATATACATACATAGGAGAGAGAAATCTAAAGTTTCCTGTACTATAGTGGAAAATAGCAGGAGATGAATTGAAATTTACACTGTGCATTAAGGAATGAAGGTAGAGATTGTATAAACTAATCTCAAGGTCAGCACATCATTCATACATAACCAGAATCTAAATGGTCAATTAATTTTGCATGCAAGCAGCTAATACTATAGCAAAAGTGAGCAACTATTGATTTGCAAGAGATTGCTCATAGATAGTTATCTGATGGAACCATTCTAATATCAGAGAACAAAATTAGAATACCAAAGAAAGTGAAGTAAATAACCAACATGCATATTCACCACAGCATGGCATATTGAAATATATGTATTCTAGTCTATTATGTGCACCCAAGTCAAGGGGGTAAAATGGTAGATTTTAAATACAATTGTCTTCTAAACAAAAAAAAATAGAGATACATATTTATACACCACTTGTAGATAAATTAGATAAATATTCTGTGCAAATAAATAACAAGGGTATAACACAGAAATGGTGATATGTTGTACTATATCCAAGAATTATTGAAGAGACTTAGCTATGACTACTATTAAATCTATACACTATTGTAGCATGAGACCACACATCTCGCTACTACGAAAATAAAGGCTACATAACCAAAATAAAATGGGTAGTCATAAGAGTACTGTATATTGATGCATAAAAAGGAGAAGGACATTTTATTATTTGAAAAAAATTATATACTACCAAATTTATGTATATAGCCAAACGACTGTAGGGCTGGAAGACCCAAGACAATAAAATTACCATAAAACCCCACTACCTCACAGTGGGTAGTATGGAAAGTAGGGCACAACAGACATATATGTAAATAAAAATCCAAACGAATATCAGTCACTATGGGGCATGTACAGTTTCATAATGTTCCTCGAGATGAATGTAAAGGAACATTCGGTGTGGAGACTTAACAATTTATATTGTCAAATGTTTACAACTTATCGATACAAAGTTTAAAATTGCCAGGAAAACTAATTTTAACAATGAGAGAAGAACGGACTTCCTCTAACCAGAGCTCGGTGAATACCGACCTGCAAGTGTCAAGAGGAGACAACGTTAAGGTTGAACTGAACCACGACTCTCAATTCTCAAGCGAGAGAGAAAAATGTAAGTCACAGTTACCTGCAAGCGACAGAAACACCAAAATCAATACCACGCCAAACATAACGAAAGAGAATAACCGTGAAATGGAAAAATTTAAATTAAGGAGTAGCTACCTGGTGCGGGAAAGTTCCACTCCATCCACGACCTGTTACACATAAATAGTGATTTGTCAGGAACAAATATAAACTGAAGGTCGGCGTTCAAACTTGAATCATGAAACGATAACTCTGATGAACGACCAGTAAGAATGGAGTCCTACACAGGTCGACAAGGGGAAAATAAAGTGAACCAGAATATTGAGAAGGGTAGCATCTCTCCGGAGCTCGGTGCATAACCTGAGATAAACCCTCGACGAGCATAGGGATAGGGTAAACTGCTCCGAAGAACCTCAAGCGCCATCATTCTTATCTAACTCCTGTGCATACGTGTCAGGAAAAACCCATACTATTAACTCAAACTACACCCACCGAATCATTTGGACGTGAACCACCCAAATTTCTTGCGGAGACAATAGAACCTATTGTCAGAACGCAACAGAGTTTTGATAAATTAATAGACGCCACTACCTCTGCAAATAAATGATGTTAATTGATTCGTCTAACCCCAAAAACCTTAGCGTTGGGCCGAAGTAAGCCGCATAGCCACACTCCAGAAAGGGGAGCCATAGTAAACAATAATAAAATAGTGTAAAATCTCAGAGCGACGAAAGTGGCGTACCTGAATCGTAAATTTTAGCTCAGAGATACGCCAAGACTGGACTGAGGATCACTCAGCCTCCAATGGCCTTTATATTCCCTATCAAGTGACAAACCAAACGCCTAGGAAAGGAAAAAGAAATCGACGAACGAATTTACATTATGAATTTATATTCGTATCTCATGAATTGATCCACAAAACCCTATTGCACAGGATAAATCGGAGTCGTCCACATGGCACAATCCTATGGAAGAAGCCATGGATCGAGGGATTTAATGTGCAAGGTACAGCCTATGTCAAACATTTAATATGACAAGCAACGAAATTAAATGACACAACGTCCTGGCCATGCCATAGGCATTATCGTGGCATTATAGTAGGCCGATGAAAGGAGTCCAGTGTTACGTGGAGCTAGATTCCATGGCCACGAATGATCAAAAACCCATTACAATTTCTGAAACGAGGTTAGGAATCATATACGATATGGCGTGGACTCTAGTGTTCCGTCTAAATTCACAATTACGTCGAACCACCTTACAACATTGTATGACATGGAAGCCAACACCGATGATTTCCAATTCGTGATATTAACAAGGACGAGAACTAAATAAATATGCACAAGTACTAGGTATACATAGGCATAAAAATGGGTGAATTACAGATCACTAAGGGTTATACAGCACCAATGAATGAAATGTTATACGTAGGAATTCGACGGGTATTCATACAGATCCCTTGGTCGTATAACAATGTGGACAACATAGGAAAACGAATTTACTTCACCTATGTTCAACAATGCGAATATGTTGATGTGCGAATATTGAACTTGGTGGGACATAAAGTGATTATGGATAGTTATTATATATATAGTTATGGTTGTTATCAATCAATCTATTTCCCATTAGGGTTACACAGCTATTAAATTCACCGGTGGTTGGATATAAGTGATACATGGAACTAAAGTTGGAGTTGAGGGAAACCATCTGAATTTAATATTACCTTGTAAATATACAAAGTAATAGTATAACACCTTGCTAGTTGTAAACTAAAAAGGTTGGAAAAAAAAAAAAATTGTTGAAAGGAAATTGGGAGCTGTGACAAATGGTATCAGAGCCCAAGTTATAAAACTAGGCTGGTGACATTGTGCTCACTGTTGCTGTATGTTCACTGTATAAATTGATATTGTGAAAAAAAAAATAAAAAAAATAAAAAATTATTTCCATTAATCTGTGTTGTGTAGTGTACAGTGGTGCTGGAATGGAAGAATGTGGTGAAATTTATGTTGATCTGCGTGATGAGGATAATGCACCAGATCCAAATGCGCCCATGATGGCTATGTTGCGGGAATTGCAACAAGAGTTGGCTCAGATAAAAAGCCAGAATGACAGATTGTCATTAGCCAGTGAGGAGCAAGAAAGGCTCATCAGAGAATTAACTTCACGGAACAGCCAAGAAGGCGAAGGTTCCGGAAAGAGAAATATTGATGAGTCTGAAGATGAGGATGCAGTAAGGCATCAATACAAACAAAAAAAGGAATTACAGGGGGAATTCCGAAAGATCAAACCTCCCTCCTATGATGGGGAGAAGGAGGAAGATGCTGAAGCCTGGTTGTTGAACATGATTAAGTACTTCCAGGTCTATGAATATGAAAGCAATCTGAAGGCCAGATTAGTTGTCTACCAACTACAAGGTAAGGCTACCTTGTGGTGGGAGGAGACAAAAATGGTGCATGCCATTGATGAAAAGACAGTTACCTGGGAATATTTCCAGGTTAAATTCAAAAATCACTATTTGAATGAGCGTTACTATGATGAAAAAGCAAAGGAATTCCATGAACTTAGACTGGGACAGCTCACTATTGATGAGTTTGTTACTAAGTTTACAAATCTGCTGAGATATGTACCCTACATAAGGGAGGAAAAGGCAAAGGTACAAAGGTTTCTGAATTGTTTTCCTACTGTTTACAAAGAGAAAATTGAATTTGATAACCCAAAAACAATGGACGAAGCTGTTAGAAAAGCTAGATTGTGCTACCAACAGTTCAAAAGAAAAACTGAATATGGAAAAAACTGGGTAAATAAGAACGAATTCAAAGGGAAGAAACAAAAACCAGCCTATTTGAAGAATTTTGGCAGAGATCATCAGCGGAAAAAGTTTAATAAACCCAAAGAAAGTCAAACTGCTCAGTCCCAAGTGGCCTCAAAACAAATAGATGGAGACAATAAGAAAGAGGGCACAGTGAAAATGAGAGAACCCCTAAAATGTTGGGGCTATGGAGAACCCCATTTTTTGAGGGACTGTCCTCATCGAAACATTCAGATGATCATGAGAGATCGAGAAGCTACAACAGTAAATGACATAGCCAGAAATATACCAACTATCAGTGCATCCTTGGAAAATCGACAAGAAGAACATCAAGCTACCATGGTGGAAATGGAGGGTAAGATTTCTGACCTATCTGTTACTGTTCTGATTGATCCGGGTGCTTCTTTGAGTTACATTAGTCCAAATATTGTAGAAAAATGTAACCTAAAAACTGAAAAATTTCAACAGTCATGGTTGGTACAGCTGGCCACTGGAACTAAGAGAAAGGTAACACATAAACTGCCCCGAACAACAATCAAATTAAATGATTTTCAAACAGAAGTAAATTTGAACATTCTGCCTTTAGGTTCATATGACCTACTGATAGGAATGGACTGGCTGGAAAAGAAGAAAGCTTTGATGAACTGCTGGGATAAGACTTTGCATTGTGTAGATGAGGAAGGGAAACCTTTATTCTCAAAGGAAAACCAAAACCTATCTCGGTAAGACAAATTTCAGCATTGCAAATAAAAAGAACAGCTAGGAAAGGATACCAAGTTTATCTAGTGCATGTGGAAGAAACAGAACATAAAATTGAGGAGGAATTACTGGATGCTATACCAGTAATAAGAGAATTTAAGGAAGTCTTTCCAAAGGAAATCCCTCATCTTCCCCCCAAAAGAGATATTTATTTCTCAATCGATCTGGTGCCATGAGCCACACCTGTTTCCTGAGCCCCTTATCGAATGAGTCCCCCTGAACTTATGGAACTGAAAATGCAATTACAGGAACTGTTAGATAAAGGTTATATCAGACCGAGTGTGTCTCTTTGGGGAGCACCGGTGTTGTTCGTGAAAAAGAAAGATGGAACTTTTCGTATGTGCATTGATTATTGTCAACTGAATAAGTTGACCATTAAGAATAGATACCCTTTACCTAGAATTGATGATCTTTTTGACCAAGTTAGAGGAGCTTCAGTATTTTCGAAGATTGATTTAAGGACTGGTTATCACCAGCTTAGAATTAAGGAAGAAGACATCAGCAAAACAGCCTTTCGAACCAGGTATGGTCACTACGAATTTGTAGTCCTACCTTTTGGTTTGACAAATGCCCCTGCCACATTTATGTGCCTAATGAACAGTGTGTTAAATAAGTACTTGGATAAATTTGTCCTTGTGTTCATAGATGATATTTTAGTCTACTCAAAAAGTGAGGAGGAACATAAAGAACACTTGAGGATAGTATTGCAAACTCTGAAGGAAAACCAACTATATGCCAAGTTTAGCAAATGTGAATTTTATAAAGATAAGATCCAATACTTGGGGCATATTATTTCCGAACAAGGCCTTGCTGTTGACCCTGAAAAGATAAAGGCTATAAAAGAATGGCCTGTACCAACTGATGTTTCAGCAGTGAGATCATTCATGGGGATTGCAGGCTATTATCGAAGATTTGTGGAGAGGTTTTCTGCCATAGAACATCCCATAACATCATTACAAAGGAAGGGTGTCAAATTTGAGTGGACCAAAAAATGTCAAAACAGTTTTGACCAATTAAAACTGAAACTTACTACAGCCCCTATACTGAAGATTGCAGATCCTGATAAAGAATTTGTTGTATGTACAGATGCCTGTAGAGAGGGGTTGGGAGGAGTTCTTTTGCAGGAAAATTCAGTTATTGCCTATGAATCTAGGAAACTGAAGATACATGAACAGAACTATAGTGCCTATGATTTAGAATTAGCAGCTGTTATCCATGCTTTGAAAATGTGGTGACACTATCTCCTTGGAAAAAAATTTATATTGATGACTGATCATATTAGTCTCAAATATTTCTTTTCCCAAACTGATTTGAATGCTAGACAAGCCAGATGGCTGTCTTTTCTAAGTGAATTTGACATGGATATAAAGCATATCAGAGGGAAAGAAAATAAAATTGCTGATGCTTTAAGTAGAAATGCTTTTCAAATTATAGGCAACAGTGGAAGTAGTGCCCAGTTTGATTTAGAAGGGTTAGTGAAACATGCAGCAGACCAGGATCCCAATTTTGAGAACCTACAAGTGAAAATCCTAAAGAAGGATATTGTTGGTTTCACTCAAAACCAACAAGGGTTGATCTACTACCAAGACTGATTGTATATTCCCAATGTAGAATCCTTAAAAAGGGAAATTTTAGATGAATATCACAAACAACCATATGCAAGACATCCAGGATATCAGAAAATGTTAACAGCCCTGAAAAAGTAGTTGTTCTGACCAGGAATGAAAAGAGATGTAGCAGAATATTTAGCTAGATGCAAGGAATGTCAACTAGTTAAAGTTGAACATCAGCATCCTGCTGGTCTTTTAAACCCCTTTCCGATTGCAGAATGGAAGTGGGACACAGTTTCCATGGATTTCATAACAGGATTACCCAAAACCAAATACCAACATGATTCTGTGATGGTGGTAGTAGACACTTTAACAAAATATGCCCATTTTATACCAGTGAAATCTACCTTTGGGACAGCTCAAGTAGCGAATGTGTTCCTGAAGGAGGTAGTAAGGCTCCATGGGGTGCCAAAGGTGATTGTTTCTGACCGAGATGCTAAGTTTACAGCCGCCTTTTGGAAAGGGCTATTTGGAGGTATGGGCACTAAATTGAATTTTAGTACTGCTTACCACCCTCAGACCGATGGTCAAACGGAAAGAACTAATCAAATTTTGGAGGACATGCTGAGAATGTATGTGATGGATAGACCATCAAAGTGGGAAGATTACTTGCATTTAGCTGAATTTTCCTATAATAATAGCTACCAATCCTCCATCAAAATGAGTCCGTTTGAAGCACTCTATGGGAGAAAATGTCGTACTCCCTTGAGCTGGAGTCAACCAGAGGATAAATTGATGTTAAGGCCATATGCTTTACAAGAGATGGATAGAATTGTCAAACAGATACAAAGAAATATCAAGACAGCACAAGATTGTCAGAAAAATTATGCTGATAAGAAGAGAGTGCACCGAGAATTTAAAGTGGGAGAGCATGTGTACTTATGTATTAAACCCAAAAAGAGAACGCTTTATGCTGGAAGTGTTGCAAAACTATCTCCTAGATACTGTGGTCCTTTGGAAGTATTGGAAAGGGTGGGACCAGTAGCTTACAAGCTGGCCTTACCACCCCATGTTAGAGTTCATGATGTGTTTCATGTTTCGTTATTAAAAACATATGTGCATGATGCTTCTCACATAGTTGATTGGAATGTTGTATAGGTGGAACCAGAAGGGGAGTTTCTGCCAGAACTTCTTCAAATATTGGAGCGGGAAGAAATTGAATTGAGGAACCGAACGGTAGCAAGAGTAAAGGTGCAGTGGAAGCACTTTACTGCTGAAGAAGCTACTTGGGAAAGAGAAGCTGAAATGATGGAAAAATATCCATTTTTATTTGCAAAATGAACTCTAGTAGTTGAATAAAGACACCGAGGATGGTGTTTATTTTCAGAGGGGGAATATGTAACACCCCCAATTCATGTGTTTGAATTTCAAAGTTAGACATTTGAACTTTAATCCTAAGGGGAGTGGACCCCAAAGGATAAATATGTTGTGAATGTAATTAAATATTTAATTGAGGAAATGAATAAAATGATGTTGTGCAGATTGACCAAAATGAGATTTATGAGATCACTTGCTAAATCCATGAGGATGGATGAAGCAAATATTTCCCCACAATCTTTCAAAAATCCTTGAAATAAATTATTTCTAATTTATATTTTTGAGGAAGAATCCAAATTCCCCCAATGATGAGGAAAGTAGTTGGGAAGAGGTAAAAAGCTGGAAAAGCTGAGGAAAAGCATAAAATATCTTTAAAGAATCCCTAAAATGGGAAGCCTAGGAACACAGGAAGAAAAAGCATTGTGATATTCTGGACGCAGAATTAGAAACAGGCTTTGGGGAACAACAGCTTAAATAATCTGTTCCTAAACAGATTAGAGGTTGATCTGTTCTAGATGATGATCTCAGCTCGGGGGTGAGTTCTGGGAGACAGAAGGACTCTTGCATGAGTGGTATGTCTCTAAATTTATGGATGTGTTTACTTCATCTAGTATGAATTGGCTACATATAAAAGTTGACTGTATATAAATTCTACATTTAATAGAATTAATCATAAGGAATTCACCTTTGAAATTCTACATAGTTGTAGAATTTAAATCTGTGGAGTAGAATCCAACAGAATCTCTAAACCAGTGTTGGTTTAAATCTGAGGATACTTATCTCTCCACAGGAAAATTTGTGAGTTAGCTTTAATCTGCTTATGTTTCATAGAATAATTCTAATATATACATACATAGGAGAGAAAAATCTAAAGTTTCATGTACTATAGTGGAAAATATCAGGAGATGAATTGAAATTTACACTGTGCATTAATGAATGAAGGTAGAGATTGTATAGACTGATCTCAAGGTCAGCACATCATTCATACATAACCAGAATCTAAATGGTCAATTAATTTTGCATGCAAGCAGCTAATACTATAGCAGAAGTGAGCAACTATTGATTTGCAAGAGATTACTCATAGATAGTTATCTGATGGAACCACTCTAATATCAGAGAACAAAATTAGAATACCAAAGAAAGTGAAGTAAATAACCAACACGCATATTCACCACAGCATGGCATATTGAAATATATGTATTCTAGTCTATTATGTGCACCCAAGTCAAGGGGGTAAAATGGTAGATTTTAAATACAATTGTCTTCTAAACAAAAAAAAATAGAGATACATATTTATACACCGCTTGTAGATAAATTAGATAAATATTCTGTGCAAATAAATAACAAGGGTATAACACAGAAATGGTGATATGTTGTACTATATCCAAGAATTATTGAAGAGACTTAGCTATGACTACTATTAAATCTATACACTATTGTAGCATGAGACCACACATCTTGCTACTACGAAAATAGTGGCTACAGAACCAAAATAAAATGGGTAGTCATATGAGTATTGTATATTGATGCATAAAAAGGAGAAGGACATTTTATTATTTGAAAAAAATTATATACTACCACATTTATGTATATAGCCGAACGACTGTAGGGTTGGAAGGCCCAAGACAATAAAATTACCATAAAACCCCACTACCTCATAGTGGGTAGTATGGAAAGTAGGGCACAACAGACATATATGTAAATAAAAATCCAAATGAATATCAGTCACTGTGGGGCATGTATAGTTTCATAATGTTCCTGGAGTTGAATGTAAAGGAACATTCGGTGTCGAGACTTAACAATTTATATTTTCAAATGCTTACAACTTATCAATACAAATTTTAAAATTGCCAGGAAAACTAATTTGAACAATGAGAGAAGAACGGACTTCCTCTAACCAGAGCTCGGTCAATACTGACCTGCAAGTGTCAAGAGGAGACAACGTTAAGGTTGAACTGAACCACGACTCTCAATTCTCAAGCGAGAGAGAAAAATGTAAGTCACAGTTACCTGCAAGCGACAGAAATACCAAAATCAATACCACACCAAACGTAACGAAAGAGAATAACCGTGAAATGGAAAAATTTAAATTAAGAAGGGAGTAGCTACCTGGTGCGGGAAAGTTCCACTCCATCCACGACCTGTTACACATAAATAGCGATTTGTCAAGAATAAATATAAACTAAAGGTCGACGTTCAAACTTGTATCATGAAACAATAACTCTGATGAACGACCAGTAAGAATGGAGTCCTACACAAGTCGACAAGGGGAAAATAAAGTGAACCAGAATATTGAGAAGGGTAGCATCTCTCCGGAGCTCGGTGCATAACCTGAGATAAACCCTCGACAAGCGTAGGGATAGGGTAAACTGCTCCGAAGAACCTCAAGTGCCATCGTTCTTATCTAACTCATGTGCATACGTGCCAGGAAACACCCATACTATTAACTCAAACTACACCCACCGAATCATTTGGACGTGAACCACCCAAATTTCCTGCGGAGACAATAGAACCTATTGTCAGAACGCAGCAGAGTTTTGATAAATTAATAGATGCCACTACGTCTTCAACTAAATGATGGTAATTGATTCGTCTAACCCCAAAAACCTCAGCGTTGGGCCGAAGTAAGCCGCATAGCCACACTCCATCAAGGGGAGCCATAGTAAACAATAATAAAAATAGTGTAAAATTTCAGAGCTACGAAAGTGGCGTACCTGAATCGTAAATTTTAGCTCAGAGATACGCCAAGACTGGACTGAGGATCGCTTAGCCTCCAATGGTCTTGATATTCCCTGTCAAGTGACAAACCAAACGCCTAGGAAAGGAAAAAGAAATCGACGAACGAATTTACATGATGAATTTATATTCATATCTCATGAATCGATCCACAAAACCCTATTGCACAGGATAAATCGGAGTCGTCCACATGGCACAATCCTAAGGAAGAAGCCATGGATCGAGGGATTTAATGTGCAAGGTACAGCCTATGTCAAACATTTAATATGACAAGAAACGAAATTAAATGACACAACGTCCTGGCCGTGCCATAGGAATTATCGTGGCATTACAGTAGACCGACGAAAGGAGTCCAGCGTTACGTGGAGCCAGATTCCATGGCCACGAATGATAAAAAACCCATTACAATTTCTAAAACGAGGTTAGGAATCATATACGATATGGCGTGGACTCTATTGTTCTGTCTAAATTCACAATTACGTTGAACCACCTTACAACATTGTATGACGTGGAAGCCAACACTGATGATTTCCAATTCGTGATATTAACAAAGACGAGAACTAAATAAATACGCACAAGTACTAGGTACGCATAGGCATAAACATGGGTGAATTACAGATCACTAAGGGTTATACAGCACCAATGAACGAAATGTTATACGTAGGAATTTGACGGGTATTCATATAGACCCTTGGTCATATAACAATGTGGACAACATAGGAAAACGAATTTACTTCACCTATGTTCAACAATGCGAATATGTTGGTGTGAAAATATTGAACTTGGTGGGACATAAAGTGATTATGGATAGTTATTATATATATATATATAGTTATGGTTGTTATCAATCAATCTATTTCCCATTGGGGTTACACAGCTATTAAATTCACCAGTGGTTGGATATAAGTGATACATGGAACTAAAGTTGGAGTTGAGGGAAACCATCTGAATTAAATATTACCTTGTAAATCTGCAAAGTAATAGTATAACACCTTGCTAGTTGTAAACTAAAAAGGTTGGAAAAAAAAAAAATTGTTGAAAGGAAATTGGGAGGTGTGACAACACCAAACCCATACTTAAACACAATCTCTGCAACCAAACTGCTTCTTTTCTTGCATGAGTGGCTGTTATGTATTTTTCCTATGTAGTTGAAAGAGCCACTACAGATTGTCTTTTACTCATCCAACTTATTGCACCTCCAAATAGGCTAAACACATACCCACTTATAGATCTTCTTTGGTCGTGGTCTCCAGCCCAGTCTAAATCAACAAAACCATGAATTTCCAACACTCTTTCCAATCCTGGTCTTCCTTGGTAGCAAAAGCCATAATCACTAGTGCCATGCAAATATCTGAAAACCTGCTTCACTATTGTCCAATGCTCCTTCCCTAGGTTTGACATAAACCTGCTCAATACTCCCACTGCATGTGCAATGTCTGCTCTAGTACAAACCATTGTATACATCAGGCTACCCACTGCACTTGCATATAGAACACAAGACATATCCTCCTCTTATTCTTGTGTCTTGGGACACTGTTCAACAAACATCTTTGTACCTACAGGACATTCAGCGGTTTACTATCCTGCATATTAAACCTCTGAAAGATAGTATCGACATACTTCTTCTGGTTTAGCTAGATCTTCCTCTTTGCCCAATCTCTCTTAATTTCCATGCCCAAAATATAGTTTGCAGCACCAAGATCCTTCATGTCAAATTTGGAGAACAATTGGGTCTTCAAATCTTGGATAATTTCTTTGTCATTTCCAATCAACAACATATCATCCACATACAAGACCAAATAAATAACATGGTCAACAACTAATTTAAAATAAACACAGTGATCCTCCTTGCTTCTGGTGAAGCCAAGTCCCCGTATATAGGTATCAAATTTCTGATACCACATCCTTGGTGACTATTTAAACCCATACAGATACTTCTTTAACCTACATAATAGTTCTTTCTTCCCCTTCACCATAAAACCTTCAGGTTTTTTCATGTAGATCTCCTCTTCTAGATCCCCATGAAGAAATGTTGTCTTCACATCCATCTGTTCTACCTCAAAATCAAATGCAAGAGCAACAAATAAAAGTAATCTAATAGAAGTAACTTTGGCAACAGGAGAAAAAATATCACCAAAATCAATTCTCGGCACCTGGGAATAACCTTTTTCTACCAACTGAGCTTTGTATTTCTCCAACTTTCCTTCTACATTCATATTCTTCTTAAACACTCATTTTCTCCTGATGGACTTCCTTCTAGCTGGCAACTCCACCAGATCCCATGCCTCATTTTTATGCAAGGATTCCATTTCATCAATAATGGCCTCCTTCTAGAGTTTTTGATCCTCTAAATATAATGCCTCCCTGAAGGTTCTAGGATCATCATCAGTTATAGTTAAAGAAAAATTTGAACAGAAATCAGATGGACTATACATTTCTGGTTTTCTTCTTTCCCGAGCTAATCTTCTTATAGCTGGAGTTTGTGGCTCTTCCTCTTCTAAGTCTTCTTCTGTTCTAGAGTCTGATTCATCCTCCTTTAGTTCAAACTCTATCTTTTTAGGTTCCTTTGGTATGACTTCATTTTTAAAAACATCTTTCACCTCTCTAAACACCACGTCTCGGCTGTACACAACCTTCCTTGTTTCTAGGTTCCAAAGCTTGTAACCCTTTAAACCATCCTTATACCCAATAAATATGGACCTTTCAGATTCATTATCCAACTTGCTCATTTTCTCCTTTGGAACATGTACATATGCATCACTTCCAAATACCCTCAGATGTGAAAGAGAGGGTTTGTTACCCATCCATACCTCATGTGGAATCTTATCCTCCAATGCTAATGAATTTGATCTGTTAACCAAGTAACATGCAGTCTCCACTGCCTCTACCCAGATTTATTGTCCTAACCCAGTACCACTGAGCATGCTTCTTGCCTTTTCCATCAACGTTCTATTCATTCTTTCTGCAACTCCATTTTGCTGAGGTGTTTATGGAGTAGTCTTTTTCCATTCTATACCACACTTCTTACAGAACTCTTTAAATTCCTACTTGCAGAACTCCCTACCATTATCTATCCTAAACACCTTTATCTTCTTCTCTGTCTGGTTTTCTACCAGAGCCTTAAATTCTTTAAATCTGTCAAAAAACTTCTGATTTCTTCCTCAAGAAATATATCCATGTATTCCTTGAGAAGTCATTTATGAATGAAACATAGTACACAGACTTACCCAGTGATGGAACCGACACAGGTCCAAACACATCACTGTGCACAAGCTCTAATATATTGTTTTCCCTCTTAGCACTAGAAGGAAAACTCACCCAATTTTTCTTCCCATATACACAATGTTCACAGAAATCGAAATCCAGATAGCTATTAGACATACCTTCTACCATACCATTTCCATGCAGTATCCGAAGGCCCTTTTCTCCAATATGTCCAAGCCTTTTATCTATAGACAGTTAGGCTTTCCACTCCACTTTCAGGAACCACAGAACTATTACACCCATCAATAATAGTGTCACCCTGAAGCTTGTACATAGTTCCAATCTGAACTCCTCGCATTAATACCAGTGCTCCCTAAACCATCTTACATGTATCTTTCTCGAACACTGTTTTTATACCTTCATCATCCATATTTCTTACAAAAATCAAATTTCTGGCCAATGTAGGAATGTGCAGAACATCAAGAAGTGTTCTAGTCCTTCCACATTGTAGCTTCAGCTTAAATTTTCCACGTCCGACGATCCTAGCCTTCCTATCATCACCTAAGAAGACATCACCACCATCATATTTCTCATACTCGCAGAATCACTCTCTATGAGGAGTGAAGTGAAAGGATGCACCCGAGTCAATCAACCATGACTCATGATATACATTTGTATTTAAAGAAGAAGCCAAATACACAACACCACCTTCATCTGAGGTGGTTTTTTCCTTTGCAGAAGGAGCATCATCAGATCCCTTTCCTTTCTAAGGAGCTTTAGATCAGTAGTCCTTTTTGTAGTGCTCTTCCTTTCTATATTTCCAGCACACCTTCATAAATTTTCCAAGAGATTTAGATCTCCCTCTAGATTTATATTCCCCACTCGAAACCTTATTCTTGTTTTTGTTCTGGGACCTTCCTCATACAGATAAGGCATCTCCATTCTGACCCTCCATATTTCTTTGTCTCATTTCCTCTGACAGCAAGGATGAGACAATGTCATGAAAATTCAAGGTATTTGTATTGCTATCTATTACAATAATCAGACTGTCCCACGAGTCTGGTAGATAACACAACAAACTGATGCACTTATCTTCATCTGAGATTTTAATATCAACAGATGGCAGCTGACTTACCACAGTATTGAAGGCATTCAGATGCTTTGTCACTGAGTCTCCATCCTTCATCCTCAGGTTATACACCTTTTTCCGAAGGAACAATTTTTTCACGAGAGACTTAGATTGGTACAAAGTCCATAGCTTGTCCCATAAGGTCTTTGCCGTAGCTTCCCTAGATACATTCAACAATACTGAATATGAGACACATAGCCGTATTATGCTCTTTACCTTCTGATCCAACTTCTTCCAGTCTTCATCTAACATTGCCGTTGTTTTAGTACCTGGATCTACCGTGATCCACTAATCTTTATCCACCATCAGATCCTCCATCTTGAGCTTCCACAACTCAAAACTCTGACCATTAAATTTCTTGATATCTATTTTTCCACTGCTCGCCATCTTCTTTCACCATAAGAATCGATCCCGTAGATCTCCCACTGAACAAGGTCTGCCACAGGCCCGAGCAAAAAACCCCTCAGCAGGAAAGGTGTCCCCTTGAAGCCAAAACTGCTCCAATACCAAATGTAGGTTTTAACCCTGAACATAAATTATCTACAAACAAATCTTAAAACAGAAAATAAACAATAGCGAGAGCATAAAACATAAAACAGATAAACACAGAGATTTCCCCTGGATCCCAAATCGGGACAACTAGCTTTATTTTTCATTATATTCCTTTTAGTATTACAACACATATATATACATGCCAAAGCATACATAAACCCCAATCCATTAACCCTGGATTAGAACATAACCGTAGTTCCCATGACCGGATCTACAAAATACCAGGGGCCGAAAACCATCGTACCCCAAAACCATGTGAAAACCCATGCACAAAACCATGGGCAAGTCTGCCCACCGGAAAATAAGGACCAAAAAAATTTTCTCGGGGCGCTGCGCCCGGCGCAACGTAGAGGAGGGCCCATCACCCCCCCTGTGACTAGTCATGGAAAGGATATAACACATACCCAAAAATATGTGTTTTGAAATATTGCAACTAACAAGGTCATTCAAAGGAAAATGAAGATATTGGGAAGAGCAACAAACAATGAGGCATATTATATTGCATTTATAGAAGGCTTGGGAGAAACTAGGGACTATCGATGAAATGGAATTGTATTTTTCACCAATTTTGAACTTGTGTGCAACCAGATGAAAGGCGTGTACCAAGTTAAGAATGAGAGGCTAAAACAACTGCATGGAAAAACAAACAATATTGTTAGACAATTTCAAATTTTTAGTATAATACATTGTGAAAATGTTAATAAGATGTCTGGTAATCTATTGTGTAGGGAAATGCCAATTCAAAATTATTCTATCAAAGATGAATTAGTATTATACGGGGCAATGCCAATTCAAGATTCATCTCTCAAAGATGAATTAGTGTTGGGACAGTCTCCTTCAAAATATATTGATGGAAATTGTAACATATCTTTGATATGTGTGTGTTTTTATTTATAAATGCTTCATTTTTAATGACCATGTCTTTTTTTCAATTATATACCAAGTGTGGTCCCACCATCTAAGCGTAACTTGGTGAAATTCATGTTTTATAAAGTTTAAATGTGAGGACTTCAACAAATTTTTGTTTAAAGTGAGTTTCACACATCAATTTGCGCTTTGAAATTTGTGTTTTACATAATTTGTGTACTAAATTACATTAATTTTTTGAAATCTTTTGAATTTATTTTAAATAGTAATTTTTAAAATAATTGTAAATGTCCATTGTATATATATATATATATATATATATATATATACATCATGTAGGATGAAAGGCAAAGATCAATAGAATCCCATGCCACTACGAGAGAGGGGGATCATGGATCGAGGAATGTTCATGGTATTTATATTAAATGTCCATATTTTTAAATGACATTTGAATATATAATATTATCTCCATATAGACAAGTATACATGTGGAATCAATTTTTTTATTGAATATATATATAATTTTATCCCCATGTATATACATATATACATATGGAATTTATTTTTTATCAATTTTGCAAGTTAAATTAGTGTTTAAAAAATTTAATTTTTATTTTTTAGGAGTTAGGAGGACGACAGTATCTACTCCATCAATGAAGCATGGCCATGGTACATGCATTCGTGGTATGGTTCACACAATTTAATCAATCATATGTACATGTATTTATATGTATGTATATATTTTTCAATTGATTATAAATTCATATTATTTTTTTTGAAGCTTCCCTCTCATCGGATGAGACTGGTGGTGGTACACATTTCCCTAGTGGCCCTTCAATAGGTGGTGGCCAATTGCATGAGGGCGGTGATATGCATTCTCCTGGAGGCCAATCAGTGGGTGGTCATGTTGGTTCTCAACCAATCGAAGGTAATTTTCATTATGAATAATCTCAGGGTGGGCATGATGCTGCCCAACCATCTTGAGGTGGCCATCAATCTAAATATTATTTTCATTCAATTTATACAAATTTTTTCGCATGTTTTTTTATCTATAAAAAAATTTATATATTGATGCAGAGGGTGAAAATGTTGCTCCAAAAATACGTAGCCCAGAATGCATTATTCAAGAATAAGGTTGTACACCAACCATAACTTATCCATCTGATATTTCCGATTTACCGTGGAAACCAAATATCCAACAATACACATTACAAAGGTGTCAACATCTTTATTCCAAATTGAAGAAAGATCTTGTGTCTTTAAAAGTCCCTGTTGAGAGTCGAGAAAGCTTAGAAATAGTTACTCACTCTTTAAGCACACTTTTAGATGTGTACAAAATGCTTGGGCCAACCAATGATACTTTTGTAGAAGTAATGAGAAAAAGAAAGGAAACAGTGATGGGTCTCGATACATGGGAGGTTGTTAAACACGTAGTTACAACAAAAATGGTAAATTCTATGTTTAATTTCAAAGAATGGTAAAAAAGAAAGATGGTAAAGGTTCAATATTTCAAGCACCCTCATATAGCTTTCCATTTGTATGAAAGACACCTTGCTGCCAATAAAAGAGTACCATGGAACGACGAGGTTCTTCTTTATTTTGAAAATTTATTTTATACAAAATTCTTTTTGGGAATGCAGCCCAATTATAATGACCTTCCCTATGATTTTTTTTTCCTGGGAAAGGTTGATTATGTAACTATACGGGCGCTAAGTGTGGAAACTTTGTGGTTGTAGATAGGTGCCACTTCTCAAATTAGTTGAGAAGCAAGGGATATTATCATAGAAAATTTTCAGGGTGGACTTGGTGGAATTTATGTTTGTCTGAATCAACAAAGAGCACGAGAGAATGCACATGCTAATTTTTTGTATCATACAGATGATGAGATAGACAACATGAGTATTGAATAGCGTAGAACATATGAAAAGAATTGTCGCAATGGTTGGTAGGACTTAATTATTCATGATGAACTGGGAATGGGATCGGTATGTGTTAATGGTTAGGGTGAATATTTTAAAACATGTAAAATTTTCAATAAATACATATACATACATCTATTTATATATGTTAATCTAACAAAAATGTATCATATATGTGAACAACATTTTCAGTTCTCACGCTTGATGAATGGATATTTTCATATCATGGTCGAAGCTTCAGGTTCTCATAATCAAGATGATATGTTGGCAAATTCTAGTGTTTTTTATGTTTCAAAATATTGATGTACAATTATTTTAATCTAATATTATATCGGAACATGATGACAAATTTTTAAAATATGTAATTGTGTACACATGTACATGTATATAGTTAAATGTTAATAGATCCTAATTACGTCTGCTATTTTTGTGATGGAGGTACCCTCTTCTTCCCTGTTAGGAGATGTGCCAAATCCACTATCACAAGTATGAACAGTTTTTCACTTAAATATGTTTTTCAGTTATAAATTGAAGTGAAAGTTTCATCAAAATATGATATCTAGATCATGAGTTATTTTACAGTTTTAAAATTGTTGATTTATAGATTTCTGAAGATGATTTTCATTCGAAACCACCCTATTTTCCCTATTAGGAGATGTGCCCCATCCACTGGCACACGTATTCATATTTTCACTTACATTTTTAAGTTATATATCGCAGTTTAAAAGTTCCTTTAAAATTTGAGATCCAGATCTTGATTTATTTTATATTTTTGAATTTTTTTGAATTTTAGGTTTCTGGAGATGATTTTCACTCAGAGCCACCATGTTCTTCCCTATTAAGAGATGTGCCAAATCCACCGTCACAAGTATTTAATTTTTCACTTATATTTTTAGGTTATAAATTGAAGTTCAAAAGTTCCATTATAAAATGAGATCTAGATCTTGAGTTATTTTATAGTTTTAAAATTTTTGAATTTTAGGTTTTTGGAGATGATTTTCATTCTCCAAGGACTCTAGAGATGGATTGTATGATGGAGATAGGAACATCCACACCATTTGAACAAGTTGTCTAATTCTTTTTTAATATTATTATAAATTAGTTTATATGCATTTTCATTTGAAAATTTTCAATATATATATATATATATATATATATATATATATATATATATTGTACAGTTTACTGTGGAGGATGTATTAGTGGACGAGCAACAAAAGACAATGGAGAGGGAACTACATGAGGTATTGCGTGACTTTTTTTATTTCAGTTTTTTACATGAAGTTCTACATTCTCATTCAATTTTAAAACATTAAATTTTAATGTGTGTATGCATTGTGTATAGGTTCCCCATTCTTCAGAGGATAGCACGACGCCTAGGACACTGCTGAAAAAGATAGTGGACCCATCTATATTTGATTGATGATGCACGTGTGTGCAACATTTTATTTGATAGATAGTCTTAAATTTATTTTTCGTATATAGTCTTATCTATGCAGTCATATTTACTTTTCTATATAACTTGATACTTGTAACGCTATACATTGTTATATATATTTACTTTTATTGTTCATGTGATATAAATTTTGGACATATTTTACTATTTGGATATAGTTTCAAACTACATTTACTTTTATCAAGAATGATTTTAAATGTTGGATAGTTACATTTGGCATGTAATCACATGTTGTGATATATAATGTTTTGTTTTTAAAACTCAAGTTGTCATTTTATTTGTTAAATATAAAATGAATCTAGAAGGAAATTTCAAATTACAAAACACATACATGTGTATATTTTGGATAGTTAAGCTAAATTTGGCATGTGATCACATCTTGTGATATAATGTTTTGTTTTTAAAACTCAAGTTGTCGTTTTATTTGTTAAATATAAAATGAATCTAGATGGAAATTTCAAATTACAGAACATGTATACATGTGTATATTTTGGATAGTTGAACTGCATTTGGCATGTGATCACATGTTGTGATATAATGTTTTGTTTTTAAAACTCAAGTTGTCATTATATTTGTTAAATATAAAATGAATCTAGATGGAAATTTCAAATTATAAAACACATGTATATTTTGGATAGTTGAACTACATTTGGCATGCGCTCACATGTTGTGATATAATGTTTTGTTCTTAAAACTGAAGTTGTCATTTTATTTGTTAAATATAAAATGAATCTAGATGGAAATTTCAAATTACATTTAACACATACATTGGTGCATGTTATGCATTTGAACATGTGTGTGAATGTTATATAATTTTGGGATGTACATATATTATTTAGGTGATATTTAAGTGAATTTTGCATGATCACACATGTCATTTAAAAAAATAGATGGTTTTACATATTTAAGTTCACATGAATATATGTACATAAAAAATTCTGAAGTACATGTTTGAATGTATGTAAAAATGATTGAAGTAAAATACATATCGATGTATATATCTAAAAAAAATCATAAAATGTATAGGTCATAATTCATAACATGGCCGAGCGCCAACGTTAGAAGCCCATCAGGGGCAATTACAGGGGTGCATTCTCAGGTCGCTCTCACCGTGGCCATGACTAGCAATTGGAATCCACTGAGGGCTCCACATCTGATAGCCATGAAGTGTTGGATCCTCAAGCGTTTGATAGCATTCATGGGGAGACTATTTTTCCTTCGGAGAAGCATAAGGGTAGAAGAGGATGCAAGAAATCAATTATTCCGCAATCTGTGCAGCCTTTACCCAAGAAAACCAACCCGCTTCCATTTTATGATCCCACGACGAAGGAGATAGGGGTCTGGGTTATGGACTTGGATGGTGTCTTGACCAGAGATTATGATGTTGAGTACCCAGTCACTCCCATCATCCATGCAGACTCTCCAAAGCCTCCTCAAATTCCAATGGTTTAGGAGGAAGCCATTGATAGAGAAAACGGGTGCCTGATAGAGGAAGAGGACCAGGCGACGGATGAAGATGATGGAACTCCATGATTTTTTGGTAGCAAGGTTAATTTCTATTTTGTGTCACCTCAGCATATACTTCAGTTCTTATGTTTTTATATGGGCCACTAAATATTTTGTATTACAAGACTAGATAACACTCTTAAGGGGTTGGTTTCCTCCTTTGAGACAACTCCAAACTTGGTTTATTTTGAACACTACCAAGGCAGGGATAGGCTAAGCACTGCTTGCCATCTCTGCCCATTTCCTCAGTCCATTTTTTTCATGTTTTTAATATATTTTAACCCAAGTTACATAAAAAAAATTCACATGAATATATGTACATAAAAATGATTGAAGTACATGTTTGAATATATGTAAAAATTATTGAAATACAATACATATCGATGGATATATCTAAGAACAATCATAAAATTCTAGGTGTTCTTAGATGTGTCAAACAAGCATAAAATTTTAAAATTTCATTAAAACATATATCCAATACACAAAATTTTTCATTAATGTACAAAGAAAAGCTACTTTCAGTTGATAGTAAACTGGAAATACAAAACACGTACCACACATTTTCATTCAAGAATTAATATTATAATTTACTTAATTTGAATTCAATTATGCTAGATACATAGATATATACATTTTTCAATAATGACATTATGAAAAATTGTACCATAAAATGTATGAAATCGCTGAAGACCGTCCGAGGGTGAAAATGTGAAGTTGGGTTATACTTTTTGCCCTTTTTTGAGAAAAAAAATTCATTTTTTTCTGTTCTTCAACTTTCTCCAAGCCAAAACCAATTTTTTGTTTAGAATTTCATTTTGCTATAAAAATAAAAGTTGTCAGATATTTTATTAGCTTTCTATTACTTATTTTTCGGAGTTTTTTTATACACATTTGATATGTCAACTTAGTGTTTCTTTGATTGTGTTTTTTTTAACACTCAAAGGATTCATAAAAAGTCATGTCAATATGCGCTGGTGTATTCTTTGAAACTGTGCTTTTGAGAAACAAAATGTGTTACAACAATCTAGACAGAGTCTACTTTGGTTTCATTATATTTACCAAACCAACTGATGCATATCATAATTACTAGAATTTTTTGAACTAATCCAATATGAAAAAACTACATATATTGAATATGTTTCGTGATGCACAAAATTTCTCACTGTATAAGTTATAAACTAAAAATATAAAAACTAGCCATTACAGACGACGGACCAATGTAATGCACCATATTTTTTTCAATTTTTTTTACAGTGTATTTTGGAAGATACAGAATATTGATTTCACTGAATCATAATGACTTCAAAAATTGTTTGCACCCATTTTATTACAAAATTAATTAAAATTAGTAAATATTTATGAAATTCAATCAAAGTTATATTTCCTGAAAGTAGATTAAATTTTGAAAATGTTTGTCTTGGTTCTGATAGTTACTTTAGAATGTTTCATGGAGTTTAATCAATCCAAATTTGAAGATATGTATTCAGAGCTCGACTTTGCATAATTGCAGACTTGTTAGTTCGGCCGATTTATTTTTTCGCTGATGACCCATCAAGTCTAACGACACAAAAGTTCAGCCAAATTTCTTATAAAATTTCGGCCGAAATTTTACTTGGCTTTCCGTCGGCCGGAAAATACAATGAAGCCCCTAAAAAAAAAACATTTCATGGAAATATCAATTGACATAAAAGCATTCATTATTTTCATAAGATTTTGCACGTTTCTTCATTTTGTTTGATTTTGCAAAGGTTTGATTTTGTAAAGGATTTTTTTGGGTTTAAGGACTTTTCTTGGAGGTACACTCAAAGGACATTTTTGCAAAGGATTGTTTTGGGTTTAAGGACTTTTCTTGGAGGTATGTCATACATTTTTTGAATTTTTTTTGAGCTTCATTTTTTTTGAAGGTGTCTTGTTTTTAGAGGTTTCGGGCTTAATTTTTATTTTATTTTTTAAGGTATTTTGTTTTTTGAATTTTTGGGCTTAATTTTCATTGGTTTTTTTTAAGTATTTTTTTTAGAAGCTTTGGGCTTAATTTTCAAAGGACATTTTTTTTTGATGTATTTTGTTTTTAGAGGTTTTTGGGCTTAATTTCCAAAAGACATTTTTTGGTTTTAATTTATTTTGGTTTTATAAGTTTTAGGCTTAATTTTCATTGCTTTTAGAGGTTTTGGCCTTCATTTTCAAAGGACGTGTTTTTGGATGTAATTTTTTTTTTAGAGGTTTTTGGGCTTAATTTCGAAAAGACATTTTTTGGACTTAATTTCAAAAGGACTCCCTTTAGGCTTAATATTCAAAGGACATTTTTTGGTTGTATTTTTTAAAGTGATATTTTTTTATAGGCTTTTTTGATGTATTTTTAAAGTGGCATTTTTTAAGAAGTTGGAATTAATTTTCAATGGACATTTTTTGTAGGTATTTTTTGAAGTGGCATTTTTTTAGAGTATGTGTTTTGGGTTGAAGTAAATCTTTTATAATGATGTTTTAAAATGATTTTTAGTCTAACTTTTTAAATGAAATTTTTTTTGCAGGACTTGGAAGGAAATATTTTGAGCTTCGTTTCATTTTTATAAGACATTTTTTTCTCAGATTTTTTGAAGTGTTTTGGATTGAAGTATGTATTTTTTGCAAAATTTTTAAAATGAGTTTTTTTTTAAATTAAATCTTTTGTTATGTTTTTTTTAATTGAGTTTTTCTCTAAATTTTTGAAAGAAATTTTTTAAACTTCATACTCTATTATCATTGGAAATCGAAGGAATTGCACGAGAAAATATGATCGAACAACAGACCCTGAAGAACGTAGAGAAGAGGGGAGAGAACCTCACAAAAGAAAGAGAGAAGCACTCTCAAATATTTAAATGGAAAATAAACCTCAACTAGAAGTTGAAGCAGGTATGTAAATGTAAATATTATGAATTTGATATTTAAAATTTTCCTAGTGTAAAATGTGAAGCTTAGTTTTTATTTGATGAACTAATTTGAATTTTTTTTTGCAATGTAAATAGAGAGAGATATTCCTCAAAACATTGGTAATGAGATAAAAAATTTTGAAAGAGAAAGTGAAAGAGATATTGAACCAATGATTGGAGATGGTGAAAATGTTGAAAGAAATTCAAGTGAAGAAATTGAATAACAAGGTATATATATATATATATATATATATATATATATATATATATATATATATAACACATGCACGTATTATTGAAATTATACATATTTATTTATTTATTTATTTATTGAATATGTAAACTTATTATGTACTATTCATTCAAATATATACAGATGAATCAATGTCAATGATGAGATGTTTGAAATGTTGACACTCACACATATGGAGATAGAATAGCTAATCATGTTATACGATATTGTTTTAAACATATTTTTTATGCATACTTCATAAAGGAAAATGTGACAGTTCAAGCCCAAATGTTGAAAGGTCTCCTATCATTAAGGAAATTAAAAGAAACTACTACTTTATTGGGTATTTGAAAATCAACAAAAGATATAAAAAAATGAAGGAAAATGTGATATAAAATATAAATAGTGCTATAAACTCAATTCGAAGATCTAGAAAGAAAAAAAATTTAGTTGTAAATAGAGAAATACATATGGTAGTGGTTTCATCAAGTAGTAAAGAGAATCTCTTGGTAAAATATATGGCACGAGCATTAGAAACCTCACAAAAAACTTTTCACAAACATCATAAATTTCGATTGCAAATAGATGTAAATGATGAACTCGCTTGTTGGAGAGCTTTTTTTAGGCAACCATACAAAGATAGACTTGGAGAAAATGTAAAAAAACAATATACGAATATTCGAAGAAAAATTCACATGTTTCGCCAAACGCAACGGATGTGATGCAAAGAAGAATAACATGAAATCAATATGAAGAACATGAAAAAATTTCTTGGACACCACTCACATAGAGTTGTTCAACAAGTTCAAAGAAGATAATCGTGAAATTCATGTCTCAATCAGTGATTTTTTTCAACAAAAACCATGGTATGTAAAACCTATCATCGTACGCAACACTTACTGTTGTCATTATCACGTGGAATTTCAGTTATATTATGACACATTCCTTAATTTTGGTAGAAAATTTTAGAAAGATTCACCTTCTCCTTCCACTATCTATGACTTCATATCTCCAATTCTATGTGGAAGAGAAAGTGATGAATTATTTTACGAAAAGAAATGTGTCGGTGGTAAAAAAAGCGATGATTGTGGAAATTTGACTAAATTTCAAAACAAATATCGTATTGATATAAATGATCAATCATTGTCCAGCATGAAAGTGAAATGTAAGAGATATGAATATATTCATACATCGATTCAACGTTCAAATAGTGCTAAAAGAATTGAATTACAAGAAGAAGAAAATTTTGTGATAGATTTTTTGAGAAATTTCGAGGAAAAAATTTATAAATACACCAAACATTCCCATAGAGCTCGATGGCAAGACTTGCAATTAAAAAAATCCCATGAATCTTTTCCACTAGGGACCATTTTGTGAGTAATTAATTTTGCAGAAAACTACACATTTGTTCAACAAAAAGAAATTCAGAGTGAATACTATCATTCTAACTAAGTCTCCATGCTCATCCATATTCTATATAGACATGTTGAACAAAACGTCGATCATATAGAAAGCACCAGTGAAAATCAGCATGTCATTAAAGAATATCCCTTTTATATCAGTGACGATCGTACACATGATCCATATTTTGTACAACACTATTTTGGAAAGATTTATGACTCCTTTAAAAGTCGTGGAATAAAATTCAATGAACATTGGATATGGTCAGATGGATGTGTATGTTAATTAAAATCTTCACGATCATTATTTTGGTTTTGTTGTCTTCATAAGAAAACCTGCATTAAACATTGTTGGAATTTCCTTGAGACTGGCCATGGAAAAGGAAAACATGATGGTGCAGGGGCATGCATAAAATGAGCACTTCAAAGATATCAAATGAACCCCTCTGCAAACCAACTTGTGGACACAAAAGAAGTTGTTCAATGGTGCATTGTTGATCTAAGCAATGAGACTAACTAATCAAGGGAAGTGCGAAGATACATTCAATTTAATTTTTATTGGATATTCAATTTTAAACAACATACCTTTATCACAATGATTATCTTTGATGGTATTTTGATATCATATTTACATTCTTCTTTGAATTTTCCATATATAGATTTTTTTTACATGTTGGAATCAAACATGTAGATAGATCAATTGGAAATGAAGTTGAAACAATAAAAGGGACTCGAAAATTGCATTCAATTAAAAAAAAGTTGTCCACAAATTTGTTTGCATTAGATAAAAGAAAATATTATTGTTTTTGTCATGTTTGAATAGACAACACAGAATCCAATGATGTTTGTGAAAACAAAATGTATGTCAAATATTGGAAACATACAGAGTTAAATACAAAGGGGAAAATGTTCATTGCAATGTTTGAAGAAATTCAATCAGAGGAGACTACAATATCATCTGATGGTGATCGAGTTTCTGATCTTGTTAGAGAAGGTAACATTTGAATTGCTTTCAAATGATAGAGATCTAGAAATAGATACTAAAATAATTTTACAGTTAATTTTTCATGTCAATTATTATCTAAATTTAAATAAATAAGTTTGTTTTACTTTGTAGGAGATGTTTTTGTTGTAATTACACCTACTAACAATGATGAAAATGTGAAGTATTATTTGATGTGTTGCAGTGAACGAAAGATGAAATTATTAGAAAACTATAATGATCATGGGTTTCCATATGACAAAGGATATATTATACTGAAAGGTTATTATTTCAGACAAACTAATCAAAGTGGGGATTTTTTTTACTTTGACGACTATGAAAATGATTTCATAAGTTTTCAATATAGTCACTTGGTGTGTGAAGCATGCATAAAGTTGATAAAGGTTTAATCAAAGAAAAAATGAAAATTAAGAAATGGAAAATGTCAAAATCTGATCATAAACGGATCATTGAAGATGGCATTCCATTGGAATTTTTTTGATTGAACTACCCAAAAATTTCTTCTCTTTGGATTCATGTTTTAGAACTTCCAAAACTCAACTAAAAATTGAACTGCCTTGTTATGCTATCTGTGCAAGTGTTTGCACATGTACATTGTTTTGGTACATGCACAGTAGTATCAACTGAAAGTATCTTTTCTATACATGCATTGATGAAAAATGTTGCATGTATTAGATATATATATGTTCTAAAATGCAATTCACTGAAAGTAGCTTTTCTATGTGCATTGATGAAAAATGTTGCAAGTACTGGATATATATGTTCTAGAAGTATTGGATATATATGTGTTCTAGAATGCAATTAACTGAGAGTAGTTTTTCTATGTGCATTGATGAATAATGTTGCAAGTACTGGATATATATGTTCTAGAATGCAATTAACTTAAAGTATTTTTTGTATGTGCATTGATGAAAAATGTAGCACGTACTAGATATATACATGTTCTAGGCAATTAACTGAAAGTAGCTTTTCTATGTGCATTAATGAAAAATATTGCATGTATTGGATATATATATGTTCGAGAATGAAATTAACTATTCAAGTAGTTTTACTATGTGCATTGATGAAAAAAATTTCACGTACTGAATATATATGTTCTAGAATTCAATTCACTGAAAGTAGCTTTTCTATGTGCATTGATGAAAAATATTGCATGTATTGGATATATATATATGTTCGAGAATGAAATTAACTATTCAAGTAGTTTTACTATGTGCATTGATGAAAAAATTTTCACGTACTGAATATATATGTTCTAGAATTTAATTAACTGAAAGTAGCTTTTCTATGTACATTGATGAAAAATATTGCATGTATTGGATATATATATGTTCGAGAATGAAATTAACTATTCAAGTAGTTTTACTATGTGCATTGATGAAAAAATTTTCACGTACTGAATATATATGTTCTAGAATTCAATTAACTGAAAGTAGCTTTTCTATTTGCATTGATGAAAAATGTTGAAGTACTAGATATATGTTCTAGAATTCAATTAACTGAAAGTAGCTTTTCTATTTGCATTGATGAAAAATGTTGAAGTACTAGATATATATGTTCTAGAATGTAATTAATTGAAAGTATATTTTCTATGTGCATTGATGGAAAATGTTGCACGTACTGGATATATATGTTCTAGAATGGAATTAACTAAAAGTAGCCTTTCTATACATGCATTGATGAAAAATGTTACACGTACTGGATATATATACATTATAGAATGCATTTTTTAAATTTTATGATTGTTTGACACATCTAACAGGACCTAAAATATTATGATTGTTTATATATATATATATATATATATATATATATATATATATATATATATATAGTACTTCAATCGTTTTAACATATATATTCAAACATGTACTTAAATCATTTCTACATGTACATATATTCATGTGAATTTTTTTTTTGGAAAACGACAACTTGAATTTTAAAAACAAAACATTATATCACATGCCAAATGTAGTTAAACCATCCAAAACATAAGTTTTAAAAACAAAAAAATTATAGATCACAACATTACATCACAATGAAAATGTAGTTCAAACATTAAAAAATTAAGTTTTAAGAACAAAACAAGTTATAACACAACATTACTTCACATGCCAAATGTGGTTCAACCATCCAAAACTTGAGTTTTAAAAAAAAACATTATAGATCACAAGTGTCAAGTATCAAGTAACATTACTTCACATGCCAAATGTAGTTCAACCATAACACTATAAAAAAAAATAAAAAAAAAATTATAACACAACATTACTTCACATGCCAAATGTAGTTCAACCATCCAAAACTTAGGTTTTAAAAACAAAACAAATTATAACACAACATTACTTCACATCACATGCCAAATTTAGTTCAACCATCCAAAACTTGAGTTATAAAAATAAAACAAATTATATAACACTATAACATTACTTCACATGCCAAATTTAGTTCAACCATCCAAAAATTAAGTTTTAAAAACATTATATATCATATTCACATGTACCAAATGTAGTTCACATAAAATACATCCAAAATTTGCAGATTTCACAAGTATCAAGTATCAAGTATCAAGTTATATATGGTTGCATCTAGATAAGACTATATATAAAAAAGTAAATTTAAGACTAAATCTATTGAAAATATAATGTTGCAAGTGTGCATGTGCATCATCCATCAAATACAGATGGATGTAGTGTCTCTCCCAAAAAATTCACTATCTTCGAGCTATCCTGCGAAGCATGGGGAACCCTTACACAATGTGTACAAACATTAAAATTTAATGTTTTAAAATTGAGCGAGAATATATAGAACTTCATGTAAAAAAAATCATGCAATACCTCATGAGGTTCCCTCTCTATTTGTTGCTCATCTACTAAAACTTCCCCCACTAGAACATCTTCAACAATAAACTGTCCAATATATATATATATATATATATATATTAAAAAAATTCAAATGAAAATGAAAATATAAACTTATTTTCAATAATATTAAAAAAAAGTTAGACAACTTGTTCAAATGGTTGAAATGGTGTTGATGTTCCTATATCCATCACTAGAGTCCGTGGAGAAAAGAAATCCTCTATAGGAACCTAAAATTAAAAAAATTTAAAAGTATAAAATAACTGAAGATCAAGATCTCAATTTATAATAAAAAAATTGAACTTCAATTTATAAATTATAACTTAAAAACATATATATATATATATATATATATATATATATATATATATATATATATATATATATATATATACACACATAAGTGAAAAATTCAATACTTGTGCTGGTGGATTTGGCACATCTCCTAAGAGTGGCTTAGAAAGAAAATCTCCAAAAATTTAAAATTCAAAAAATTTAAAATAACTCAAGATCTAGATATATCTCATTTTTTAATGGGACTTTTTGAGGTGGAATATATAACTTAAAAACATAAATTTTAAAAGTGAAAAAATTTTCATACTTGTGATGGTGGATTTGGCACATCTCCCAAGGATTAAGAAGGTAATATTATCCCAAAAACATTGGACGAAATCAGAATCTGTTTAAACATAGATTATTATATATATGTACATGTACATGTGTGCAAAATTATTTATTTTAAAAATATCTCATTGTGTTTCGATATATATATATAATAATAGATAAAAAATAATTGTACGACATCATGTGTTCACTTAAAAAACACTAACATTTGCCAACATATCTTGATGGTGAGAACCATCTTGATTGTTTGAACTGGAGGCTCCGAATGTGATATTAACATTTTATTCACTCATCAAGCGTGACAACTACAAATGGTGTTAATATATAATGATAAAGTTTTATTAGATTAATGTATACAAATAAATGTATGTATATATGTATTTATTACAAATTTTACATGTGTTAAAATAATTGAACCCTAAGCATTAACACATACCATTCCCATGCCCTCTTCCTCATGAACAGTTAGGTCCTGCCAACCATTGTGCAATTATTTGCATATGTTTTGAGATATTTAACACTCATGCTGTAAATCTCTTCATTTGTATAATACACAAAATTAGCACGTGCATTCTCACATGCTCTTTGTCGAATCAGAAAAACATCAACTCCACCCAATCCATTGAGAACATTGTCAATGATGGAAAATCTTGCTTCTCAACTAATTTGAGAAGTGGCATCCATTTATGACCGCAAAGTTAGACACGAAGAGGTCGCATAACCAATGGTTGCTCAGGGCGAGGCAGCTCAACATCACGCCTAGTGCCCCTACGATCACACAAACGACCTTTCCCAAGACCAAAAAATTCAGAGGGAAGGTCATCGTAATTGGGTATCATTTGTAAAAATAATTTTGTGTAAAATAATTTTACAAAATAAAGTGGAACCTCATTGTTCCATGGGAGTCTTCCATAGGCCACAAGGTGTTTATCATAGAAATAGCAAGCTATATGAGGGTTCTTGAAATATTGCACCTTAAACATCTTTCTTTTCGTCCCTTCTTTGAAATTAAGCATAGACTTGGCCATTTCTGTTGTAACTCTTTCTTTTATAACCTCCCATTAATTAGGATCCATCATTATTTCCTTTCTTTTTCTCATCACTTCTACAAAATTATCAATGGTTGGCCCAAGATTGCGGTACACATCTACTAGTTTGCTTAAAGAGTGTGTAACTATTTCCAAGCTTTGTCGACTCTCAGCAGGTAGAGTCAAATCCATGATATCTCTCTTCAATTTTTCATGAAGATCTTGAAACATTTCTAAGGTGCATTGCTGCACATTTTCTTCCCAAGGTATATTAGAAATGTTGGACGGATAAGTTGTGGTTGGTGGATAAACTTCTTCTTGAACGATGTGTTCTGCCCTACGTCTTTTTTTACTAACATTTGGAGCAACATATTCAGCCTCTGCATCAACATATAAAATTTTGTATATTAAAAAAACACATGTAAATAAATTTGTACAAATCGAATGAAAATAATATTCAAATTGATGGCCACCTCAATGTGGTTGGCTAGTACCTTGCCCACCCTGAGATTGTTGAGAACTAGAATGACCCTGTTGAGAACCAGAACAACCACCGATTGGTTGAGAACCAACACAACCATCTATTTATTAGCCTCTAGGGGAATACATATCACCACCTTCACGCAATCTACCATCACTTATTGATGGACCCCTAAGGGAATGTCAACCACCACCAACCTCACGAGACGAGAGAGAAGCTTCATAAAAAAATATGAATTTATAATCAATTCAAAAATACATTCATACATATAAATACATGTACATATTAATTTATTAAATTGTGTGAACCATACCACGATTGTGTGAACCATGGCAATTCTCCATTGATGGAGTAGATATCCTTGTCCTCTTAGCTCCTAAAAAAAAAAAGGAAACTTATTAACAACTAATTTAACTCACAAATTGATAAAAAAATCAATTCCATATGTACACACGTGTATGTATATGTATGGAGATTTAAGATTATACTTAAATACCATCAACATCCCTCGATCTCTGATCCCCCTCTCTCGTAGAGATATGGGATTCTATTGATCTTTGTCATTCATCCTCCATGTTATATATATCTATAGTGAACATTTACAATTTTTTTTAAATTACTATTTAAAATAAATTCAAAATAAATTTTAGAAAATTAATGTAATTTAGTGTACACAAATTATGTAAAACACAACTTTCAAACCACTAATTGATGTGTGAAACTCAATTTAAGCAATTGTTATTATAAAAATGTTATGTTCACCAAATTGCGCTTTATATGGTGGGAGTGCACTTGGTATAGAATTGAAAAAAACACATGGTCATCAAAAAAGAAGCATGAAACTCCATTTAAAAATAAATTTGTTGAAGTCCTCACATTTTAATTTTATAAAGAGGTGAAGTTCACCACTTGTTGCAAATGTGAAGTTCACCAAGTTGCGCTTTAAATGGTGTGGTGGGAGCACACTTGGTATATAAGTGAAGAAAACACATGGTCATTAAAAAATATGCATTTATAAGTACAAAACACACACATATCCAAGATATGTTACAATGTCCATCAATAAATTTTGAAGGAGAGCGTCTCAACACTAATTCATCTTTGAGAGATGAATCTTGAATTTTTTAAGAATCTAGCATCTCAAAACTAATTCATCTTTGAGAGATGAATATTTCATTGGCATTGCTCCATATAACTCTAATTCATCTATTAATTCATCTTTGATAGATGAATCCTGAATTGGCATTGCCCCACGCAATAGATCAGTAGACATCTTATTCACATTTGTATAATGTCTCATACTAAAAACTTGAAATTAGCTAACAATATTGGTTGCTTTTCCATGCAGTTGTTTTAGCATCTCCTTCTTAAGTTGGTACACGTATTTCATCTGGTTGCACACAAGTTCAAAATTGGTGAAAAATACAATTCCATTTGATCTGTATTCCCTAGATGTTCCCAAGTCTTCTATCAATGCAATATAATATGCCTTGTTGTTTCTTGTTCTTCTCGGTATATTCATTTTCCTTTGGACGACCTTTCTAGTCGCAATATTGGAAAGAACATATGTAAGCATTGCTTTCCCTGGATTGGGATAGTAAGAAACATCTATGCATAATGTTCATTTGTCAACCATATTTAGTGGGTTTTTTTAACCCTGAAAAAAAAAATCTATAAAAATATATTAAATTAACATTTATTTAGAATGCATGGGAGAAATAACACGTGCATGAGATAAATGACATGTGCATGGTTTATCTAAAAGTTTGACTTAAATTTTATGGTAGAATTCACATCTAGAAATGGGATGCATTAAATATTGCATTGCCTAGAGTTTAAGGGATATTTATGAAACATATATATGGTTCATGCATGGTTTGCATGAAAGTTTGCCTTAAAATTTATGGCAAAAATCACATCTAGAAATCACATGCCTTAAGAAAGGATGAGATCCAAAGGCTACCTGGCCCTTTACATGCTTTAAGAAAAGATGAGATACAGAGGCTACCTAGCCCTTTACAGATTCCTTTAGAACTTGTAGAAGTTAAGACTCAACCAAAAAAATAAAATCCTATGGAAGTTTAGCCACTTTAGGTTTAGTTTGTAGGCCTTAAATTTTTTCTTGAATTAATGGGGGAAAGCCCTAAGTTTGGGGGATCCTATCCTATGAGAGTTCAATCACTTTAGGTTCAGTTTTTAGGCGTTAAAGTTTGCCTTGAATTAATTGGAGAAAGCCTTTAGTTTGTGGGAGAAATGACATTTACATGGTTTGCAAAATTATTTTATGCACTTACTAAAACAACTAGTTGTGGTGGTTGATGAAGTTATGTCAAAAGTCACACCTTTATGATTTTGTGAGAGAAATGAAATAGAAATGACACATGTGTTAAATTTTTCCTAAAATTTTATGGGAGAATGGATAAATGTCACATTTAAAAGTTTTTCCTTAAAGTGGTAGTGGTTTATGGATATTAATATGAAGAACTTCTATTTCTATTCTAGAGATTGACTGTAGGGGGATTTAATGGATATGCCTTTAGTTTGTGGGAGAAATGACATTTACATGGTTTGAAAAATTATTTTATGCACTTACTAAAACAACTAGTTGTGGTGGTTTATGAAGTTATGTCAAAAGTCGCACCTTTATGAGTTTGTGTGAGAAATGAAATAGAAATGACACATGCCTTAAATTTTTCCTAAAATTTTATGGGAGAAGGGGGAAATGACACATGTCGAAGGTTTACCTTAGAGTGGTACTAGTTTATGGATATTAAAATGAACAACTTCTATTTCTATCCTAGAGATTGACTGTAGGGGCATTTATTAGATATTTCACCTTTGAGAAAAGATGAGATGCAGAGCCTACCTGTCCCTTTATAGACTCTGCCTTTAGAACTTGTAGAAGTTAACACTCAACAGACAGGCTAAAATCCTATGGAATTTCAAAGTCCTATGAGAGTTCAGCCACTTTAGGTTCAATTTTTAGGCCTTAAATTTTGCCTTGAATTAATGAGAGAAAGCCTTTATTTTGTGGGAAAAATGGCATTTACATGGTTTGCAAAATTATTTTATGCACTTACTAAAACAACTAGTGGTAGTGGTTGATGAAGTTATGTCAAAAGTCATGCACCTTTTTTGAGTTTGTGGGAGAAGTCACAAATTTCCTTATATTTTATGGGAGAAATAAAATAGAAATGACACATGCCTTAAATTTTGCCTAAAAGTTTATGGTAGAAGGGAGAAGTGACACATGTACAAGGTTTGCCTTAAAGTGCTAGTGGTCTATGGATATTAAAATGAAGAACTTCTATTTTTGTTCCAGAGATTGACTGTAGGGGAATTTACTAGATATGTCACCTTTTAGAAAAGATGAGATCCAAAGGCTACTTGTCCCTTTATAGGATCTTCCTTTAGAACATGTAGAATTTAACACTCAACAGATAGACTAAAATCCTATGGAAGTTCAAAATCCTATGAGAGGATACCTGGCCCTTTACATGAAATGACATGCCTTAAGAAATAATTAGATCCAGAGGCTACATGGCTCTTTACATGCCTTAAGAAAGGATGAGATCTAGAGGCTACCTGGCCCTTTACAGACTCCTTTAGAACTTGTAGAAGTTAATACTTAACAAACAAACTAGAATCCTATGGAAGTTCAGCCACTTTAGGTTCAGTTTTTAGGCCTTAATTTTTTCCTTGAATTAATGGGGGAAAGCCTTGAGTTTGGGGGATCCCATCCTAATGAAGTTTAGCTACTTTAGGTTCAGTTTTTAGGCCTTAAAATTTTCCATGAATTAAAGGGAGGAAGCCTTGAGTTTGGGGGGTCCTATCCTATGTAATTTCAGCCCCTTTAGGTTCACTTTTTAGGCCTTAAAATTTGCCTTGAATTAATGGGAGAAATCCTTGAGAAATGACACATGCTTTAAAGATAATGGAAGAACGCCAACATGACACATGCTTTAAAAACTTTTCCTAATAATTTATGGGAGAAATGACACATGTATGGGAGAAATGACACGTGTACATAGTTTGCCTTAATGTGGTTGTGGTTTATGGATATTAAAATGAATAAATTCTATTTATATCTATTCCAAAGATTGACTATAGGGGCATGTACTGTATATGTCACCTTTCAGAAAAGATGAGATCCAGAGGCTACCTCATCCTTTACAAACTCAACCTTTAGAACTTATAGAAGTTAACACTCAACAGGCAGACTAAAATCCTATGGAAATTCAAAATCCTATGGAAGTTCGGCCACTTTAATTTTTTAATCCTTAAAATTTGCCTTGAATTTATGGGAAAAAGCCTTTAGTTTGTGGGGAAAATGGCATGTCCATGGTTTTCCTTAATTTTATGGGAGAAGTTAGATCTATAAATGGCATGCCTTAAATTTTTCCTTTCCTAGAGTTTAAGATAGAAATGACATGTACATAGTTTGCCTTAAAGTTTGCATTATAGTATATGGGAGAAATGACATTGTCTTATAGTTTTTGGGATAAATAACATATAAATGACCGAGAAATGACATAGAAATGACATATGTCAAAAGTGACACCTTTATGATTTTGTGGGAGAAATGAAATGTACACGATTTTCCTTATAATTTAGTTTTCTGTGAAATTTATGGGAGAAATCACATCTATAAACCTTTATTTTGACATCTATAAATAAACTAAGAACATTAAGAAAAAAATTTCAACTTACAAATTAGTTATGTCCTTAATAAGAAGTATGATTTACCACTTATCAAATTGTTTAATAATTTATAATAATTGATATGCACAATAATTTTACAACTTCAATTTCAACCTACACTATCATCATATCACTGTAGCCATGTCAATCTAGATTATTTATATCCATTACATCATAAAATACTCCACTTTTAACATTTTAAAAGAATAAAGCAACATGGAACGTGTAAATTTAGGTACATTAATAGACTCCACTTTTAACATTTTACAAGAATAAAGCAACATGGAGGGTATAAATTTAGATACATTAATTAAATACAACCATGTCAATCTAGATTATTAAGATCTATTAGATCATATTTAGCACAATATATATTATTTATATCCATCACATCCTAAAACACTCTATTTTCAACATTTTACAAGAATAAATCAACATGGAAGGTGTAAATTTAGGTACAGTAATAAATACAACCATGTCAATATAGATTATTAAGATCCATTACATCATAAAACACTCCCCTTTTAACATTTTACATTTTACTCACCTTGAGTTTGGGGGATCCTATCCTATGGAAGTTCAATACAGCCATGTCAATCTATATTATTATGATCCATTACATCATAAAACACTCCACTTTTAACATTTTACATTTTACTCCACTTGAGTTCAGAGGATCCTATCCTATGAAAGTCCAGCTAATTTCAGTTTTTAGGCCTTAAATTTTGCCTTCAATTAATGGGAGAAAGCCTTGAGTAATGTCACATGCTTTAAAGTTAATGGGAAAAAGCCAATGACACATGCTTTAAAGTTTTCCATAAGATTTTATGGCAGACATGAAACATGTATGGGAGAAATGACACATGTACACGATTTGTCTTAAAGTGGTTGTGGTTTATGGATATTAAAGTGAAGAAATTCTATATAGATCTGTTCCAGAGATTGACTGTAGGGGCATTTACTGGATATGTCACCTTTCATAAAAGATGAGATCCAGAGGCTACCTAGCCCTTTACAGACCTTGCCTATAAAACTTGTAGAAGTCAACACTACCTTGCCCTTTACAGACTCTACCTATAGAACTTGTAGAAGTTAACACTAAAGAGACAAACCAAAATCCTATGGAAGTCTAACCACTTTAATTCCAGTTTTTAGGCCTTAAAGTTTTCCTTTAATTAATAGGAGAAAGCCTTTAGTTTTAGAGTAACCTTATAAAATGCTTTAATGTGAAGATAGTACTTTACCTACAAAACAATGGAACATCTTTATCTTCCCTACCTGAAATTTTATTATCTTCCTTTCCCTATATATTTCAGGCTACTGAAAGAGTCAATTTTCTGAATGGCGTGGTTTTCAAGATGTGGAGTTGTTTATTGGTTTTACTTGGTATTCTCAAAGGGCTAGACATTTCGAATCATTTCTGAAGGTTGTTTTATTTGAAGTCAATCATGTCATTTTGAAACAGAGAAAACTTAAGCGAGGAAGGCTGAATAAATATAGTTTAAGGTAGTCTATTAGTGAGACTTAGTATGGCCATGGGACACATCCAACATTAGGCCATTTCGTTATGGATTCACTTATAGCGATTAAGTCCTACTCATTTGACCTATAAGCTTTTATCATTTTTTTGTTGATCACACAAGTTAGGTTTGGTTGGAGGTTGTGTAGTCAAGGTTTGTTTATTCAAGTATATGGATTCCCTTGTGGAAACTTTGAATTAGTTGTCTCACAATTTAAGCCTATACAGAATATTTCCTATAAATTGTGGATCAAACTTCTAAGCTAAGATTATCCTAATTTTATTTTATTTTGAGCTAGCAAAGCATCTAAACATCTTTTTATCACAGATTATGAGGTATTTATTGGCTGTATACAAATGTTTTGATCATTACAATCTATCCCTTTATTAGAAATCTATCATTGGAAACCACAAGAAATAGGTACCCAAGGGTCCAAAATATTGGAAACATGAAAGTAGTCTCTAAAGGGGTGTCATCTAAATTCTAGATAAAATGCCTTAAACTTGCCAAAATATGTCCAATATTAACAACATAGAGTTCCAATGATCTACAAGTATTTTTTTCATATATAAATGGGAATTTTGAGCTATGCTCCAAAGGGCCTTTTGTAAATATTCCTATGAAGAAATATACCAAGACACGTCTTGGAAAAAAACCAATCCTTTAAAGAACCCTTCAAAGGCTTCCCAAGTAATTTGATACTCTCCTTCATATAGCTGGACACACATACCAAGTGAAAAGAACATAACATGGAATGAAGGAAACGAAACCAAACAGTGTCTTTAAGTCATGGAAGATATCACATGGAAGAGTGTATATGCTTTTTAGCTTGGATAAACACTATGCTTGTAGCCTCTATGATGTTATCCAATTCATTGATGTCATTCTCCTATGTGGGTTCATCATGTACAACATGAACTTCATTGGGCCTTTTTTTAAGAAATTGAGTTTTAAGAAATTTATCAATCACATATGATAATTATGTTGATGCCTCTTCATAGATACCACTCAACAAAAAAAGCTAGGAACATCAAAGCAAGTAGCGGGGCAAGTAGTAGCTCACCTGGGATCTGTTTCATAAACTCAACAAAAGGAGCCAGGAACATCAAAGCGAGTAGTGGGGTAAGTAGTAGCTCACCTGGGATCTGTTTCATTTTGAGACCTACCTTAAACTCAGATTTATCCATATCCCATAGTGGCTTCCCCATTGGCATTTATTGATTCTCTATTTTCAATTTTGTTTACAGGGTTCTCTATTGAAACTAACAGTTTTTTTTATTTTTCATTGCTATTGAAACTAACAGTTTGTTATTTTTCATTTTTCTTAGAGTTGTTCCATATGAGTCTAATTCCCATAACTATGACATATATTTATTAATTCTATGTTTTCAATTTTGTTTACAGGGTTCTCTATTGAAACTAACAGTTTGTTATTTTTCATTTCTATTGGAACTAACAGTTTTTTATTTTTCATTTTTCTTAGAGTTGTTCCATATGAGTCTAATTCCCATAAGAGTGACATATATTTATTAATTCTTTGTTTTGAATTTTGTTTACAAGGTTCTCTATTGAAACTAACAGTTTGTTATTTTTCATTTCTATTGAAACTAACAGTTTGATATTTTTCGTTTTTCTTAGAGTTGTTCCATATGAGTATAATTCCCATAAGTGTGACAGATATTTATTAATTCTAATGTTTCAATTTTTTTTACAGGGTTCTCTATTGAAACTAACAGTTTTTTATTTTTCATTGCTATTGAAACTAACAGTTTGTTATTTTTCATTTTTATTAGATTTGTTCCATATGAGTCTAATTCCCATAAGTGTGAAATATATTTATTAATTCAATCTTTTCAATTTTGTTTATAGGGTTCTCTATTGAAACTAGCAGTTTGTTATTTTTCATTTCTATTGAAACTGATAGTTTGTTATTTTTCATTTTTCTTAGAGTTGTTCCATATGAGTCTAATTCCCATAAGTGTGACATATATTTATTAATTCTCCGTTTTCAATTTTGTTTACAGGGTTCTCTATCGAAACTAACAGTTTGTTATTTTTCATTTCTATTGAAACTAATAGTTTGTTATTTTTCATTTTTCTTATAGTTGTTCCATATGAGTCTAATTCCCATAAGTGTGACATATATTTATTAATTCTCTATTTTCAATTTTGTTTATATGGTTCTTTATTGAAACTAACAGTTCTTTATTTTTTATTTTTAGTTCTAACATGCTACACTGGTCTAGCCAGCATCTCGTCATTCATGTCATTCTTTTACTATGAAGAACTTTGGGTCATAGTTGAACCAAATAGAGGCCACTCCAAGTATTTTAATAATAGCTATTATTTATTTTACACTTAGTAAGGTCCATATTCCATTTACGCTACGTAATTGATGCCTCCCTTATGCTTTTATGGGTTATACAATTTATATCTAAACGTTTAATTGTAACTGTATTCGTTGTTTCCTGTATATCCATATATTTTAACTTTAATTTTTCTTCCATTCCCCTTTGGGTTTAGTATCTTTTCCATATTGATAACTAACAAACGGAGACAGGTAAAAATTTAGAGAAGGAAATACAACAATTGATATCTTGAAAGCAGGTGAGATATATGTAACCATAATATGTATAGTCTGACCATGTGTAGTAGGTTTATTTGATATACAAGTATTACGTGATTCAGACTTAATGAGACATAGAATATCCTGACAATATGCAGAAATATGTTGGTTTTTAAAATATCCAAAATACCGAAACAAAAAAGAGTGAGTTGGGTATCTTAATATCTACAACAAAAAAAATGTTAGGATTGCCATGCTAAACCAGAACATGAAAAAATTGATTATAATATATATTCATAACTATAACAACCATTATTCTCATCCATGCTCCTAAGCAACTCATGGGTAGGGGGGGTCTTGTTTACAACATCTTTGTTTATTAAAGCACTTCTCTTGCACTTCCCTGCCATTCTTGTTCTATTTTCCCGGAAGCTTGTCTTCGATTTTGTCTTTGACTTTATCCATATATACTTGGGCAAGTGAGGACTACCCTAAGCAAGCTCGGGTAAGATAGATTCACTAAATTATACTTAAGTGAGGTGAGGAAAATGGGGACCTTAATTTTTCTTCCATTCCCCTCTCGGTTTAGTATCTTTTCCAGTTTTATAACTACCAAACAGAGACAAGTAAAAAAACAAAGAAGCAAAGACAACAATTTCGGCCAGTTCAAATAAAAAGATAGTAATTTCAAAATAATAGTTCACTGCATATTCTGCAATTCTAAAGAAAATCTAAAGAAAATCTAACAATCATACTTGAAACTAAGTTTGCTGTATATTATTCAAAAGAGATTCAAAATTTATAGCAGGGTGCCAACCTGGAAATTTGGAGCTAAGGCCGCAATTCGGTGACAAAGTCGCAATTTAGAGACGAGGCTGCAATTTGGAGATCAACGAGGCTGCAATCAATGAAGAAGTCGGAGGACAATTACCTGCAAACATAAAAACAACAATTAAATTAAAACAGAAGAAAAAAATTAAAACAACAATAAAAATAATTCACAAAGAAAAAAAACAACACGATTTACCCAACAAGACTCTTTCAAGACCCTACAAGACTCTGCAAACACAAACGTAGCAAATGCAATAATCCCGAAATAGAAACACATCAGATGTAGACGTGATAAGCCTAAAACACAAACGTAGCAAACGCAGACATGATAAGCCTGAAACACAAAAAAAGTAGACGCGGATGCTAATAAGCCAAAAACCCATTAACGGGTCGAGGCTAGTGCATTTATAAACTAAAGTTTGGCCGAATGATTTTAAGAGTTCTTTTGAACCAATAGTTCAACCGAACTTATGTTGTCAGTTTTCCCATCTCCGACCAAAAATCTGTTTTCCCACGCCGTCAGTACGCCATCAATGCAAATGGTAGAATGATTTTGGCTGAACTAATTTTGAAAGTTTGGCCAAACTCTATAACAGTTCAGCCAAATTTTTATAAAATTTCAGCCAAATTGTTGAGAAAAAGATTTTTCCACCCCTGATTCTCACAAAAGTGTAACCCAACTTCATGGGTTTGCCCATAATCTACATATATATGTGTACACGTGTATAAATTACTCGTGTTCATGTACCAAAACAATGTGCATGTGAAAACCTTGTACATATATAACATAAAAAAGCTAGTTCAATTTTTAATTTAGTTCTAGAAGTTCTAAAAGATGAATCCAAAGAGAAGAAATTGTTGGATAGTTCAATCAAAATAATTCTAATGGAATGCCATCTTCAATGATTTGTTCATGATCGGATTTTGACATTTTCCATTTCTTAATTTTCAATTTTTTCTTTGATTGAACTTATATCAATTTTATGCATGATTCACACACCAAGTGACTATATTGATAACCTATGACATCAGGTTCATATTCTTGAAATTAAACAAAATCCTAACTTTCATGATTTTGTTGGAAAAAATAACCTTTCAGTATAATAGACCCTTTGTCATATGTAAACCCATTATCATCATAGTTTTCCAATAATTTCATCTTTCGTTCAATGCAACTCATCAAATAATACTTCACATTTTGATTGTTGGTAGTAGGTGCAAGTACAACAAAAACATCTCTTGCACAATAAAAAAATTGATGTATTGAAATTTATATCATAATTAACATGTGTACTTGATTTTACTATCAATTTCTATATCTCTATCATTTGAAAGCAATTGAAATGTTACCTTCTCTAACAAGATCAGAAACTCGATCACCTTTGGATGATATTGTAGTCTCCTCTGATTCCATTTCTTCAAAGTTTTCAATGGAAATTTTCCCCTTTGTATTTAGTTATTTATGTTGCCAATATTTTACATACATTTTGTTTTCACAAACATCATTGGATTATGTGTTGTCTATGCAAACATGAAAAAAACAAGAATATTTTCTTTTATCCAATGAAAACACATTTTTGGATAGCTTTGTTTTAATTGAATGCAATTTTCGAGTCCCTTTTATTATTTCAACCTCATCTCCAATTGATCTATATACATCTTGGACCCCAATATGCCAAAAAAACCTGTATGGAAAATTCAAACAAGAATATAAATATGTTATTCAAAATACCGTCAAAGATAATCATTGCGATAAATAATTTTTAAAATTAGAAATCGAATAAAAATTAAATTATGTACCTTCGTACTTCCATTCATCAATTAGTCTCATGGATTAGTGCATCGATGCACCATTGAACAACTTTTTTATCTTAGACAAGTCAGTTTGTAGAGTGGTCCATTTGATATCTTCGAAGTGCTCGTTTTATACATACCCCTACACTGTCAAGTGTTCCTTTTCCATGACTAGTCTTAAAGAAATTCCAACAATGTTCAATGTGAGTTTTCATATGAGGACGACACAACCGAAATAATTATCATGAATATTTGAATTGAAATGTGTATCCATCTGACCATATCTATGTTCATTGAATTTTATTTCATGACAATGCGTTCTCTTTTGGACCCCTACCCATGATGTTGTTTTTTTTAATGCTACCAAACAAAGGTCATGTAGATGATGATGCAACTTCATGATGTTGCTATAGAGAAAGTGATTGAGGATTCTACTATTAAGACCATACTAGTGATTTCCCTGATCTTACCATTCTTCGTAGAATAAGGGGCAGAGCCAACCATCGGTATCTATAGTTGTCCATGCATGAGTATGTACATTCCTTTATATCTATCTACTCATCCTTCGACCACCTACGATCGCTTTTAAAGGAGTCATAAATATTTTCAAAACAATGTTGTATAGAATATGTATCATGTGTACGATCATCACTGATATAAAAGTGATATTCTTGAATAGCATGTTGATTTTCACTGCTGCTTTCTATATGATCAACATTTTGTTCAACATGTTTATATAGAATATGGGAAAGCATGGAGACATGGTCAAAATTATAGTATTCACTTTGTATTTATTTTTGTGCAACAAATGTGTAGTTTTCTGCAAAACCAATTATTAACAAAATGGTCCCTGGTGGAGAAACTTCACGAGATTTTTTGAATTACAAGTCCTACCATCGAGCTCTATGGGAATGCTTGGTGTATTTATAAATTTTTGTCTCAAACTTTCTCAAAAAATCTATCACAAAAATTTCTTCTTCCTGTAAATCAATTCTTTTAGCACTTATAGTACTACTTGAACCAATCGATGTATGAATATTTTCATATCTCTTCCATTTCATTTTTATGTTGGACGATGATTGATCATTTATATCAATACGATATTTTTTTTTTAAATTTAGTAAAATTTCCACAATCATCGCATTGTTTACCACCAACACATTTCTTTCTGTAAAATAATTCTTTACTTTCTCTTCCACATATAATTTGAGATATGAAATCATGGATAGTGGAAGGAGGAGGCGAATCTTTCCAAAAAAAATTACCAAAATTAAGGAATGTGTCATAATATAACTAAAATTCCACATGATAACGACAACAACAAGTGTCGCGTACAGTGGTAAGTTTAACATACCATGGTTTTTGTTGCACAAAAGCACTGACTAAGACTTTGAATTCACGATTCTCTTCTTTTAACTTGTTGAACAACTCAATCTGAGCGGTGTCCAAGAAATGTTTTTCATGTTCTTTGTACTGATTTCGTGCTATTCATCTTTGAATCACATCCCTTTCTTTTGGTGAAATACGTGAATTTTCCATCCAATATTCATATATTATTCTTTTTAAATCTTCTCTATGTCTATTTTTGTAGGGTTTCCTACAAATAGCTGTCCAACAAGCTAGTTCATCATTTACATATATTTACAATCGAAATTTTCAATCTTTGTGCAAAGTTTTTCATGAGATTCCTAATCCTTGTCTCATAGATTTTACCAAGAGATTCTCTTTAGTACTTGATGAAACCACTGCTATTTTTATTGCTCTATGTGAATCTAAAGCACTTTTCTTTCTATATATTCCAATTGACTTTACAACATTATTTATGTTTTGTATCACATTTTCCTTAATTGTTTTTATCTTTTTTTGATTTTCGAATACTCAATAAAGACATAGCTTCTTTTAATTTCTTTGATGTTAAGAGACTTTTCAACATTTGGGCTTGAACTTCCACAATTTTATCTTTGAAGAAACAATAAATAATGTGATTAACATGATATCGTATAACATGGTTAGCTTTTTCATCTCCATATGTGTGAGTGTCAACATTTTCTAACATCTCATCATCGTTATTGATTTCATCTGTACATATTAGAATTAAATATACATAGGGAGTTTACATATTCAATAAAAAATTAAATTAATAAATATGTATTGTTTCAATAATATACATTCAACATATATATATATATATATATATATATATATATATATATATATATATATATATATATATGGTGATTGGATTTCGTCACTTGAATTTCTTTCAACATCTTCAATCATTGGTTCATTATCTCTTTCACTTTCTCTTTCAAAATTTTCTATCTCATCATCAATGTTTTGAGGAATATCCCTCCCTTTTTACATTTCAAAATATTTTCAAATTAGTTCATCAAATAAAAATTAAGTTTCACAATACACTAGTCAAATTTTAAATATCAAATTTACAATATTTACATTTACATACCTGCTTCAACTTCTAGTTGAGGTTGATTTTCACTTTCAATATTTGAGCGTTCTTCTCTCTTTTTTTCGGTATTCTCTCCCCTATTTTCTGCGTTCCTCAAGGTCTCTTGTTCGATCATATTTTCTCTTGCAATTCCTTTGATTTCCCATGATAATTGAGTATGAAGCTAAAAAAAAATTGCTTCAAAATCCTGTAAAAAAATCTCGCTACATCAAAATTTAGACAAAAAATCAATTAAAAAAGGCATACAAAAGATTTAATTTTAAAAAACCTAATTTTAAATTTTTTTTCACAAAAGACATACTTCAACCCAAAATGCTTACTTTAAAAATTCTGCCAAAAAAATGTCTTTTAAAAATTAAATGGAGCTCAGAATATTTCCTTCCAAGTCCTGCAAAAAAAAAAAATCATTTAAAAAGTTAGACAAAAACTCACTTTAACAAATCATTATAAAATATTTACTTCAAATTAAAACACTTACTCAAAAAAAATTCACTTTAAAAAATACCTCCAAGAAAATGTCCATTGAAAATTAAGCACAACCTCTTAAAAAATTTCCCTTTAAAAAATACCTACAAAAATGAACTTTGAAAATTAAGCCAAAAAGACCTCTAAAAAATGTCACTTGAGCAAAATACCTCCAAAAAATGTCCTTTGAAAATTAAGCCCAAAAAACCTCTAAAAAATGTCACTTTAAAAAATACCTTCAAAAAATATCCTATGAATATTAAGCCCAAAAAGAGTCCTTCAAAAATTAAGCCCAGAAAAATTCATTTGCAAAATCAGCCCAAATGAAGAAATACTATGTGAAATTATGTGAAAATAATGATTCCATTTTCGGCTATTTATATAGCTGTGAAATGTTTTTTTTGAGGGGCTTCATCAAATTTTCTGGCTAACGTAATTTCAAGAAAAAATTTGGTCGAACTTATGTAACAAATTCGGCCGAAATTTTGTGTCCTTAGAATTAACGGGCTGAGGCAGCAAAAAATAATTCAGTGGAACTTTTTTAAAAGTTTGGTTGAGCTAACACATCTGCAACTATAGATCAGCTCAGCTTTGAACACATTTCTTCAAATTTGGAATGATTAAACTCCATCAAGCTTTACGCATTAACTGTCGGAACCAAAACAAACATTTGCAGAATTCAAACTACTTTCAAGAAATATAAATTTTATGGAATTCCATAAATATTTACTAATTTTAATTAAATTTGTAATAAAATCAGTGCAAACAATTTCTGAAGGTCATTATAATTCAGTGAAATCAAAATTTTTTTATCTTCCAAAATACATTGTAAAAATAATTGAAAAAATTATGGTTCATTACATTGGTCCGTCATCTATAATGGCTAGTTTTTAGATTTTTATTTTATAACTTAATATGTTGAGAAATTTCGTGGGAGCTGAAACATATTCAAAATATGCATTTTTTTCATATTGGATCAGTTCAAAAAATTCTATTAATTATGATATGCATCAGTTGGTTTCTTAAATATAACGAAACCGAAGTAAACTCTGTCTAGATTATTGTAACACATTTTTTTCTCAAAAACACAAAGTTTTCAAAGAATACACCAATGCGTTTGAACATGAATTTTTATGAATCCTTTGATTGTTAAAGAACACACACTCAAAGAAATGTTAAATTGACATATCAAATGTAATAAAAAATTCCAAAAAAAAGTAATAGAAAGCTAATAAATTTTTTTGACAAGTTTTATTTTTATCATAAAATGAAATTGTAAACAGGAAATTTTTTTTGGCCTGCATAAAGTTGAAGAATAGAAAAATGTGATATTTTTTCACAGAAAAGGAAAAAAGTGTAACCCAACTTCACATTTTTATATGCTGAGATTGTTTGGTTGGGATAAAAATTTTCCTGCTAAGATTATTTATTCAAGTAAAGATGGGTGTATTGCCCGCCAATTTGAATAACAAGACTTTGTACAATTAGTAATTCCACTTGTAGAGACCGATTGTATTTATTTATCAGTTGTGAGAATAGAATTTGCTGAAAAAAGAGAGGAAGACTCACCCATAGTTTCATACTGACTTGGTGTTTCCTAAATTATAAAGATGAAGGGGAGGTCGTATGGCTAAAATCCATTCACTCCTCCATACTTTTCTGCATTTACAATAGATAAATCATGCTCTCGACAAACATTTTCACACTGGTCGTTTCATCCCTTCCATTCAAACCTTTAATCTCACTTCTATAAAAATAAAATCAATTGTTTAACCTCACTTCTATAATGTTATTACCCCTCATTATTGCATCTAAATATTTGAGATGGATCTGAATAAAAAAATAATTGGGGGGCCAAACAAGCAGATCCGCTAAAAATCTAGGCAAAATGTTTAGGAATAATTATATTGGAATAAGAAGCTCCATACATATATTAATAAGAGAAGCTCCATTCATATATTAATAACATCAATTCCATAATATCATTAATAATTTAATGATTATTAGGCTCACAGAAGGATCAAACAAACATATAAATCTAAAATCGGTCCCAACCTCGCAAATCACTTCAGTACTAACATGAAAAATCACTTCTCCACCAAAGGAAAGAAAATTATTTTAAGTGCATCCGTCATAGCTAGCAGTTGTGATGCTTATGGAAGACGTAATCAACTGCTCCCAATTTAGTTGTTGATGTAATCTCCTCCGCAAATCTCGTGCTTGTGTGTTCTTTGGATCCTTCTCTGCTTGATGTTTCTTGTACTACATAACAAATGACGTAATTAGTAATCCAATGATAGGATAGGTAAACACTATAAGCCTCAAAAAATATATCTTTTCATTTTTAGTTTATTGATTCAATGCAAAGTATAGGAATTCACTTTGCATCCAAAAACAATAAAAAAAAGGGTTGTGGGCACATAAAAACTAGTCATACAAGACCGTGTGTGTGTTACTAAGATCACGTGCACTTGCTTAAGAAGGTGTGCACATTACTGAGAACACATGCATGCTCTCAGTAAGGTGTACATATTTTTAGGAGTGTGTGCACATTCTTAGGATTGTGCATTCGCTCGTAATCCATGCTAACTTGCTGACCTAGTTGGTATTTTGGTTTACAGCTCAAGGCTTGCTAAACATGGATTCCTAAGAATGCATGCATGTTCCTAGGAACACATTTTTTCTAATGGGTGTGCATTTTATGGCTCCATTTCCACTTTTGGGGGCATCATCTTCATGGGAGCACCTTATTTAATTTGAAATTTTGGGGGGTTTAATATTTACATAATTGCATGTTGAGAATTTTATGGTTTTGTGGTTTAAGAATTTGTTTGTTACCAGTAAATAATTCTCCCCCAAAATATCCCTTTCTCACTTTATTGTATATACCCTCTGTTAATCTTTGGCATAATTATACTAGCCACCTAAGTCCTTGGTGCTTGAAGAAGTTGTTGTCTTGAAAATTTTCTTTAATTTTGAAATATTGAGTTTTTGTGTGGTATAATGGCTTACCTAGAGAGGAAGCTACTTGAATTCCTCATGGAGGTGGTAGTGAGGGATGCAATGATCCTAGTGGAGGAAAGAGGTAGCTCTGGCTATGATGGGTGTTTATGTCCTAGTTGAATCAACAGGGATGTGGATTATTAGTGGTGGAACAACAAAAGACATGGATCAAGTTAATAGGATATCTATGTTACAAGTGACATTTTATTGTGGGAAAGTTTCAATAAGACCTTCAAATTATTATCTAATCAATTGTTTGAATTTTTTCTAGCACTATATATTCCAAAGTTAAACGATAACTATGCATATAATCCATTCTCAATGTAACTACTTTAATCCTCTACTAGAAGTACAATGTTTTTTTCTTCTTGAAAAAAAATATTCCAAAGTTAAACATTATATATTGCATATGTTAAAGATGAACTAATAGCCATTAACAAACAAATAATTATTATAAACTTTCTTCTATAGAGACTAATAAAAAAAAAAAAAAATTCACCCAATATTCATCTCCTTTTACTCCCTCTATATTCTACACAATATTCCCTTTACCTAGCCCTTGATTGAGCTCATTCTATTTATGATCAAAATAATATTTAATGTAATATCACAAACTTAGATCCATATTAACTCCAGATCTATCAATCGATGAGAGGAAACAAATCTCTCGAGGTGAAAACCTCTTTTTTGAGCGCAAAACTTGAGAAAATATTTTGAGAGATCTGATCCCTCTTGGCTCTTTATAGATCTGGTGTTAGGATGGATCTAGGCTAGTTTCAGTCGTGTGCGGCCAAGGAAAATCTGTTGATAATATGAGTAACATATGATTAATTTTATCAATAATATGTAAATACATCTATTAATATATTCATTTTAAATATGCTAAATATATGTGAGATTTATTTTATCAATAATATGTAAATACATCTAATATTAATATAACCATTTTAAATATGCTAAATATGTCTGAGATTTATCGAGTCATTTTAATTTTAAATTTACTTAGTTACTTCAGTTTTTTGAGATGATCAATATTGTAAAATAACTTTAATGATGAAAAATGATGAAATAAAATTTTTGAATGAAAAGTGGCACTCTAATAATATTGAATGATAAAAAATATGAATAATAAGAATGTAGTCAATTACAAATAATATTTATTGTGATCAATAGAAAAATATTTTCTTCTACTATTATTATTGTCACCCTTGTTAGTTTTATCATATTCTCATATCGATTATATGAAAAGGCCAAAAAGTGGAACTCTAATAATATTTAATGATAAAAAATATGAATAATAATAATGTAGTCAATTACAAATAGTATTTATTCTGATCAATCTCAAACTATTTTCTTCTACTATTCTTATTGTCACCCTTGTTAGTTTTGTCATATTATCATATCGATTATATGAAAAGGACAATTGAAATCAAAAACCATTTAAATCTTTAGCTCGAGTTGTTGTAGTAAAATACGTACCTTGTCTCTCTTGATCTCCACTATTAATAGGTTTAATTACTATAACACAAAAATCAATGTACATTGTCGATAATTTTTTGTGCTTACACTAAAATAAATGCACACTATTAATCCAATGACTTTAAAATTAATGTACCATCATACATATAATTACAGCAAACCATAAATCAAAAGATACATGGAAATCAATGTATCGAATGCAAGAAATAAAATAAGATTAGAAAACTACATATATACTAAAATCAATGCATCTAATGCAAGTAATCAAATAGGACTAGAAATCAACATCTACACTCAAATTAATGCATCCAATGCAAGAAAGAAAATAGTATTAGAAACAAAAATATACACTGGAATCAATGCATCTAGTGCAAGTAAGAAAATAGGATTAGAAAACCAACATTTACACTTAAATCAATGCATCTAGTGCAAGCAACCTAATAGGATTATAAATCACCATCTATAATGAAATCAATGCATTTAGCGCAAGCAATCAAATACAATTAGAAATAATATATATTGAAATCAATGCATTTAGTGTAAGAAATCAATAATAATTAAAAATCAACATCTATATTGGAATTAATGCATCTAGTGCAAGCAATCAAATAGGGTTAGAAATCACCATCTACACTGAAATCAATGAATTTAGTGAAATAAAATAGTATTAGAAATAATCTACATTGAAATCAATGCATCTAGTGCAAGCAATCAAATATCATTACAAGTAAACATCTAAAATAAAATAGATGAATCTAGTGCAAGCAATCAAATAGTACTAGAAATCACCATCTACTTTGAAATCAATGCATCTAGTGCAAGAAATCTTCTTCATTCTCCCCCCTCAATGTGTGTGTGTGTGTGTGTGTGTGTCCCTCCATCTCTCCTTCTTTGTCTCTTTATCTCACCCCCCCAAACACACATGCCCTCTCTCTCTCTCTCTCTCTCTCTCTCTCTCTCTCTCTCTCTCCATCTTACTTATCACCCCCTCTCTCTTTATCTCCACCTTTCACTCTATATGTATTTCTTCTTACCTCCCTCTCTCTCCCCTCCATATCCATCTCTCTTTCCCTACCTCTCTCCACTCTCTCTCTCCACCTTCCAACTTTGTTATTATATGCCTCTCTTTCTCCTTCTTTCCCCCCTTCTCTCCATCTCTCCTTACTTGTCTCTTTATCTCACCCCCAAACATACACACTCTGTATCCATCTCTCTCTCTCTCTCCACTTTTCACTATCTATGTATTTCTTGTTCCCTCCCTCTTTCCCCATCTAGCTCCATCTCTCTATCTCTCCCTCTCTCCCCCTCCAACTCCGTGTCTCTATCCATATCTCTCAAGTCCCCTCTCTTTTCCTTCCTCTCTCTCCCTTCCTCTCCTACCTCCATCTCCCTTCCCTCGTATCTCTCTCTCTCTCTCTCTCTCTCTCTCTCTCTCTCTCTCTCTCTCCCCCCCCTACAATCCTATATGTTTCCCCATCACTCAATTCATCGCTCTCAAGTCCCCTCTCTCGCCCTTCCTCTCTCTCTCTCTTTCTCTCCTACCTCCCTCTATCTTCCCCCCCACTCTTTGTCCCTCTCTCTCTCTCCCTCCCTGCCCTAAAATCCTCTATGTTCCCCAATCGCTCTATCTTTATCTCCAACTATGTTACTATATTCCTCCATTTATTTTTCTTTCTCCTTCTCTACACCCTTGTCTCCATAAATCCTTCTATGTCGCTTTATCTCACCCCTAAACATACACACTCTCTCTCCATCTCTCCCTTGTCACTCCCTCTGTCTCCACTTCTCACTCTGTATGTATTTCTTCTTCCCTCTATCTCTCCCCCTCCAACTCCATCTCTCTATCCCTCCCTCTCTCCTCCTCCTCTCATCCTTACTCTCTCTCCCTTTCTCTCCTACCTCCCTCTCTCTTCCGCCTTCTTTGTATCTCTCTCTCTCTCTCTCTCTCTCTCTCTCTCTCTCTCTCTCTCTACCCTCCAATCCTCTCTCTTTCTCCCTCCCTCTCCCCTTCTCTCTCTCCCACCTCCATTTTTATGTATGCCTCTCCCTCTCTTACCCTTATCTATCTATCTCACTCCTCTCGCTCTCTCCCTCTTCATTCCTCCTCGCCCCTCTCCTTCAATTTATCTCCATCTCTCCCTTGTCACTCCCCCTATTTCTCCACCTCCATCATGTGTCTTTGTTCTTTCCTCCCATATATATCTAGATTTAATATATATATCATAATATATTAATATATATTATAGCATAAAAAATTTAATATTGTATTAATGTAAAGTTATTAAATTTAATAATATTAATATTATAATATATTAATATGGATATTTATTTAATAATAATAATAATATTAATATTTTAATATTTTAATATTAATGCTAGGGTTAATAATATTTTTTTTTCATGGTATTAAAAATAATTTGGTCCATGGTATTTGGGTATAGGCTTCATATATAATGAGATTCTTATTTCTAATCCTATTTGACATATTTTTATTTATTTATCTTACCTATTTATACCTCTTTTATATTAATTTATTTAGTGTACCTATTTTATAAATATGGTATTTGGCCCATGGTATTTGTCCCGTGGTATTAATAATAATTTTTCCCCGTGGTATTTTCCCATAGGCTTCACCTAATAAAAACCTATTTTTTGAGTTTTTGTGTGACAGTTGCATTTATTGCTAACTAGGTGTTAACTAGTTAAGATGATTTTTAATATTGTTTAAGGAAAAAGACTGAGACAATTATTATTTTGATGGAAAAAAAATTTTCCTTCTTTTAATTATGGATAATAAAATTAGTTATGGAAAGTAAAAGTAAAAAATTTGATGGTAACTATTTTCCAAGAACTGAAAGGTGGTTGGACAATTGAACAGTTACCTTCTCCTCTAGGGATAAGAGACTCATCCCAGTGAGGAAAGGGGTTTATGTTCAAGGGAGAAGGAAGAGTGAAGATTTTCCTGAGCTGGTAGAGACCAGTGGAAAAACACTCAGTAAAATCCTAAATTTTTTTTGGCACTGAGTGGACTTAGAGTCCTGAGGTCACAGAAAAAAACCTACTGCCAACATACAGTGACATGTGGTTTAATGGTAAGTTTCATTGGGTGAAACCCATGAGACAGGCGTTCAAATCTCATTGAGTATATGGGCTATTGTGTCTTGGCTAGAAGAGTAAGCGACCCCATAGTGGACGTCTCGGCTCTTGTTGAGGCATAAGTTAATTGCTATTGTGTGGCTTGCAGGTTGTGGAACCTAGCCTAGGTATATAGTGACAGCCAGTAGGATTCGATCCTGGGCCTTGTTCAGGAAAACTCTCACCAGTTACCGATTATCCTAGATTTAAAAAAAAGAAAAAAAAAACCTACTGCCAACATGTACCTCTCTAGGGTGGAGCACGCGGGCAAGCAGAGGACGTAATAGCCTCTCTTGAATTTTGGGTGGCCACCAATAGCTGATTATATTTTTTATATAAGTGATTGTTTTCAGGAATTAATTATACAAGAAATTTATTTACAGTTTATTTTGTATAGTTAAGTATTTTATAATTTATGAGTTACAAATAAGATATGTTTATTTTGAAATTCAAGACATATTTATTCTGATACTCTTTTGTACAAAGGGAAAGTGATGAGTTGTCAAGTAACAGTGACTCCTCAGATAAATATAAACTCTATGTTATTTATTGTTCAAATCTGTAGCATAATCTAGAGAATCAATTTATACAGATAGCAGTATTAACCTTAAGAAAATACGGGAAGTTTAAAAGTAGATAAAGATCTAGACCAACCTTGAATAACTCATAAAATAGTCAGGAATTCTATACTGTTTATAAAAATAATTTAGAGAATCAAAGTAAGGTATTTATGAGAAGCTTACAAAGTGTTGTAAAAGGAATTTTATTTATAAAGATTCATGTTAACTTCAAAGAAAAGAACTACATTATGGTGAGCTTTTAGGTTCCATATTTTGGGTGGGAACCCCAATCCCAAAACTCCTTGCCACCTTTCTCTAGATATACACAGACATAGTTGATAGTGGTCCAGGCACTATAGTTAGTTCTTAAGGCAAGATATAGCAAACAAAAGGAATAAATATGCACTTCAAGAAAAATAAATTGTCTAGAATTCAAAAACTATTATAAGAACAGAGTTTTCATTTCTGAGAACCTATCATGTTTATATATCAATACATCTGCGAACTCTTTGAACGAGGAAATGAAAATATAATAGAGAAAATTTGAATGAAGATATGAACAACCTTTCATACAAAGAAAACTACATTTATACCTTCAAGAACCGTTACAAGAGTTCTAATATTTCATATCTACATAACGAGACAAATGGAAAATCCCATTCCAAAAATAATTAACATAGCAGTGGATAGAATGAGAAAAGAAAACTAAGTAAGAGTCGTATGCGAACAACTCACTCCTCCAGTGGGTATATATATATATATATATATATATATATATATATATATATTACAGTGAAAATTACAGAGATTTAGCACACAGAAGATTTAAATTAAGCCTCAAAGAATTCTGGCCAAGTATTGACTTAAAAGCTTTACAATTTTTTCTTTTTGGTGACAAATCCAGTACTTGAAAGATTAGACAGCTAGAAAATCTTGAACAAAATCAAAACTGTAGTCCTTAACCCTCGAGAAGGCTAGATATTAGCCGTAGTGGATTCCAACTTCTGAGTCCAGGTGAAAGACATTTAAGAAGTACCTGGAAGGAAGCCCAACATCTTAGTGATGAACCGAAATAAACAAGTGTCAAATTGGTTATCCAATGCAGGGGCAACCAGCTCTTTTGGGAGAAACTAACCTACATCCATAACGGAAAAAGAAAAAAAAAATTGAAGGATGAAGGTTTAAACAATTAACCAGTAAGGATGAAAAGTTGTGATAAGGAAATGGAGAAGTGAAGTCGAGATTACCTGTAGATTCTGCTATGGTATACCGTTCTCTGGGTTCCTCGAATTCCTGACAAACAGAAAATTATGAGTAGTAATCATTTCAAGATCTAACAAACTGAAATAAGACACTGGAAAATTTAACATGTATACAATCTAGAAGTGAAGAATTGATATGTTAACCTGAGCAGCGTACGAAGATTTGGTAGAGGAAGTAGTGGTTTCATTATCGAAATAGAGATTTCGAACTCCAAAAGAAACCTGTCGTAATGAATTAAGGATGCCTCCGTACCTAGGCAGAACTCTTCGTCACCGAGCAAGTATGAAAACTGGAGAAGGTTCATAGCTCTGCAAAGCCAGAGAATCGAACATGCGGAGAGAGAAAACCCTCGGGAACTAGAAGAGAGGAGGCGATTTTATCTTGTTTCAATGCCAAAAGGAGGAGCTCTAGGGTTGGCGGGGTTACCAAGTCAAAACTCCCCCCTAAATTTTGAACCGTTGATCTGCGAACAATTCGACGGTGAAGATCTTGTATATGGATCTTTGGAAACCACAAGAATCACACAAAATCATACAACTGTCATTTTAGATCAATTAACAGTACCACTACAATTAAATGGCCAGTACAACGAGCAACAATATGACAAGTGTTATTTATGTGTAGTGGCAAACCATAGTTTTAAACCATATAAACAATGAAATGTGTGACGGTGTTTATAACTATAATCGGGCCCATAAACATTGAAAAATGGAGTTATAAAGTTTAACATAGTAAAGCCTTTCGTGAATAGGCGACAATATGATTTTTAATTATGTTGAGCATTAACTTATTTTGTTCTAAAGCTACAGAACGATCAAATAATTTATATTATAGGACTAATATTCAAATGTTGCTAATTGGTTAATAATGGTACATTATGAATATTATGTTACTCCTAAGGTAGAAAGTAAAAAAAAAATATTGGATGTATGTTTCATTTTGTAAATAAAATTATGGAGTAAATATCTTTTTATTTATCATACCTTTAGTTTGTTTATATTTTTATTTATTTATCATAAGTATAAAAATAGGTTGTATTTATTTACCATACATCTTGTTGATTTATATTTTTATTTATTTACCATATCTCTTTTGGAGTAATTATAAAAAGAGGTTTTATTTATTTATATCTGTATTTATTTACAATATCTCATTTTTTAGTGTTTGCAAAACTCTTCATATTTTAAATTTATATTGTTTAAATGTATTTTTAATTGTTTATTTATATGGCTATGTAAGTTATTGTTTAAAGTGATATTATTTAGATTTTATTTTTTAAATTTTCTTTAGTTTTTTATTTTGGCTTCCAACATATTTATAAATCGGGGTCATACTAGGCTATTTAAAAAATCAAAATAATATTTATTGTCAACTCATAAAAAATAAAATTATAAATAAAAATTTAATATTGGCTCATAAAAAAATTTAAATAATTGTATAATTAAACAATTGCTAATCTATTCACCCAACACAATTCAATCATTATTATTCCCATTCCCGAGATTTGTGTTTACTATGTTGCTGTGTTCTTAGTGCTCTACACTTATAAGTATGTTCACTACACTCTGTAAAAAACAATAAACTGTAATATATAATAATAATTAAAAAACAAGTTGATATAAATAATTCAATTTCAATTTCAATTCGATTAAAATAACAAATTAATACCAAAATCGTGCTTTCTTGTTCTAAATCCATTCCCATATCACTGATAATATGTGAAACATATAGGTTGGTTTGGATACAAATCAGTTTATTGAGTTAGAATAACTATTCCAGTAAACCTCTGTCACTACGGTTTACCAAAATTTACCATGATTCTGCATGTAGATATAATTTGTTGACCAGTGTTAACCTCATTGAACAATTTATGTATCTATATTTTCGCGTGTAGATATAATTTGTTGACCAGTGTTAGCTTCATTAAATAATTTTATGTATCTATATTTTCACATGAATCCTCATCAACCTCGTCCTGTATTAATTTCTGTTTCTAGGCATTAATCTGAAATCACAAGTGTAAGAAAAGATAAAAAAAAAATGTTTCCAATACTAAATTTCAACCTCTCGTGTTGGAGAAGTTACAAACAAGTTACTCACCTTACCGTCCAAAGCTTCAAGCAGCACCCTCGTCACTGAATTTCTTCTTCCTACATTACAAATTTAAAAAAAAAATGATGGTTAATTATGGTTAATATATAATTAACTATATATAAAAGTGAAACCGTGAAAATGTTTTATTTTAATTTCTGCAACATTGAAAAATTCAATGTTTTTATGTTTTTTTTTTCCTTCAAAGTGGAATGGGTAATTAGGGAGATAGTTTGAAGGTTTCATTAATCATTCTATAATTCCATTCACCTAATTAAAATATTTAACTTATATTACATTTAGAGATTTCATTCACCTACTTAAAGTATTTATCATTCACCTGCTTAAAGTATTTAAGTTATCTAATTATTATTATGTATAAACACAATATAAATTTAAAATATGAAGAAGTTTACAAACACTCAAAAATGAGATATGGTAAATAAATAAAAGTAAAAATAAACTAGAGTTATGGTATATAAATAAAACTTGTTTCTATACTTACTCTAGAGGTGTCATAAATAAATAAAAATATAAATAAACTAGAGGCATGGTAAATAAATAAAACATATTTTTATATTTATTCCATACACCTTTTTACATTTACAAAAACTCAAAAGAGAGGTTTTATTTAAGTGAAGCCTATGTGCCAAATATCATGGGACAAATTATTATTATTAATACCATGGGCAAAATACCATATTTATAAAATAGTTATGGTAAATAAATAAATATAAAAAAGGGATAAAGAGGTATGGTAAATAAATAAAATATATCAAATAGGATTAGAAATAAACCTCTAATTCTATACTAGGGATATGGACCAAATAGAGTGATAGAGGTGAAGAAGGAGATAAACTGAAGGAGAGGGGAGTGGAGGAATGCAGAGTGAGAGAGGGAGAGGAGTGAGAGAGGTAGATAAGGGTAAGAGAGGGAGAGGGAAACAAAAATGGAGGTGGGAGAGAGAGAGAGAGATGGGAGATGGGAGAAGAGAGAGGGAGGTAGGAGAGAAATGGAGAGAGAGGGAGGTAGGAGAGAAATGGAGAGAGAGGAGGAGGGAGGGAGGAATAGAGAGATGGATTTGGAAAAGACATAGAGAGAGAGAGGGAGTGATAAGAGAGAGATATGGAGAGAGGAAAGCACGAGGGAAGAGAGATGGAAGTGGGGGAGAGGGAGATAAGGGGAAGAGAGATCGAGAGAGGGAGAGAAGGAGGGAGTGATAAATGTATGTTTTGGAGAAAGAGAGTGTTTTTTAGGGTGATATAGAGAAGAGGGAGATAGAGATATAGATGGAGGGAGGGACAAAGAGGTTGATATATATGGAGTGAGAGAGTGTGTGTGTTTGTGGAGTGAGATAGAGAAACAAAGAAGGAGATATGGAGGTAGATATAGATATAGATGGAGGGGGGAGAGAGGGAAGAAGATTGCTTGCAGTAGACGCATTGATTTCAGTGTAGATTGTGATTTAGAATATTATTTGATTTATGTAACTAGATGCATTAATTTCAATGTAGATGTTGATTTCGAATTTATTTGATTGCTTGCACAAGATGCATTGATTCAATGTAGATGATTTATAATCATGTTTGATTGCTTGCACTAAATGCATTTATTTTAGTGTAGATTGTGATTTCTAATCCTATTTTATTACTTGCACTATATGCATTTATTTTAGTGTAGATGTTGGTTTCTAATCCTATTTTTTTAATTTCACTAGAGGCATTGATTTGAGTCTAGGTGTTGATTTTTAATCATATTTGAATACTTGCATTAGATGCATTGATTCTAGTGTTGATGTTGTTTTATAATCTTATTTGATTGCTTGCATTATATGCATTTATTTCATTGTATATGTTGATTTTGATTTGATGTAATTGGTGTATGATGGTACATTAATTTTAAAGTTATTAGACTAATAGTGTGCATTGATTTCAGTGTAAGAATAAAAAATTATCGACAATGTACATTTATTTTTATGTTATAGAAATTCAACCTATTAATATTGGAGAGAAAGAGAGACAAGTTATGATGTTTACTACCACAACTCGAGCTAAATATTTAAGTTGTTTACGATTATGAAAATATGACAATGTTTAAATGGTTTAGGATTATGAAAATATGACAAAACTAAAAAAGGTGACAATAAGAATAGTAGAAGGAAATAGTTTGCGATTGATCACAATGAATATTGTTTGTAATTGACTACATTCTTATTATTCCCATTTTCTATCATTCAGTAATATTACATTGTTAATTTGAATTCAAAATTTTTATTTCATCATTTTTCACCATTAAATTTATTAACAATATTTATCATCTCAACAAACTAAGGTAACTAAGGAAATTTAAAAGTAAAATAACCTGATAAATCTAAGACATATTTAGCATATTTAAAATGGTTATATTAATATTAGATGTAATTACATATTATTGAAAAAATTAATCATATGTTCGATCGATTTTCCTTGGCCACACACTATTGAAACCAGCCTAGATCCATCTTAACTCTAGATCTATCAAACATCGAGAGGGATCAAATCTCTCAAGGTGCAAACATTCCCTCTAGTTTTTCACTCAAAAAAGAGGTTTTCACCTCCAGATATTTTATCCCTCTCAGTGATTGATAGATCTAAATTTAAAATGGATCTATATATTACAAAATATTTCCTTTACCTCACCCTTGATATATAACCTAGATATACAAATTATTTAAAATTAATAAATTATTTAACAACTAAATCATAAATAAAAAATAAAAAACAAATTATAGAAAGAAAAAAAAATATTCCATTAACAACTACTGTAGATTATGCTTGGTTGCACTCCAAGAGTTGAATTATCCAACCAAATTCAAGAATCTCGTGAGAATATAGGCCCACGTGTTTAGATATTTCTTTCCTTATTTATTTATACGACATCTTGATTTATAGGAGATAGAATCCCCATGCAAGAAAGATAAAGAAGAGGTGCTTTGCCTCTGAACTACTCCATTGTGTGTGAGTCTATCTTTTTTGACATTGAAGGCTAGATCAAGTTTTGAATCTTTTCACTAAAGAAATCAACTTTAGAAACGACAACATAATCATCAAAGTGCAAGCTGCATGTCTCTGTAATTATTGATAAGTTGTTTAATGAAGTAAGTTTCCCATAAGAAATTTCCTCACTCAGTTTCATTTTAGAGGAGGAAAGTTCGAGGCAGCAGAAAAAAGTGTTACAGGAAAAATAAAGAAGAGAGCCTCTCAAATAAATATCAGAGCAGAGCAAGAGCTGGATTTTGTAGAGTGCCAAATCACAACACTAATTATCAAACAGTCGATGCTCAGCTCTGAACAAACAACGTGAATGTTGTAAGAATGTGAATGATGTTGGCATTATGTTTAATACGTTATTGAAGATGTTCGTGTGGTTGATTGATGATGCATATATGAAGACATTTTCTATATGGTGATGTTACTACTATGGATGATACTTTATTGCCTTATTTTATGTGATGATGTCTCTCACTGTTGAGGTCCTTTGGTTGGTTATAAATATCATATCTTTAATTTGATGTAAAGGTCATGTGGAGACCTATGATATAATTATTCATTGATGTTATGTGATCCCACTTGTTTGGGTGATTGAGTCATATATGTAATCCCATGTTGGGAAGTTGATGGTATGTAACCCCACATGGTTTGGTGGTTGATGTAAGGTAATTTTGAGCCGAGTCATAGATTCATATACTTCATTATAAATATTTTAGAAGCTTAAGCATGTGCTCAGGGAGAGCATTGAGTTTTCCTTTTCCCTTGATGTAAAATCGGGACACTATCTTGGTGTTTAAATTTGGTGACTGATATGTTTTTCAGGTATCTACAGGTTACGGTGATCAAACAACAACATGGTTGCCATCAATTCCAAAGCGGGATATTATTGGCATTATGATGTATGTGTTGTCCTTAATGGAAACCCACTTGTAAAAAAAAAGTATATGGTAACTGGATGAGTTCAAAAATCAGTTCAGAGATGATAAAGTGATGGAATAGAATGACAGAATGATGAGATAAAGGTTTTCATTTCAGAGATGGAATATTTATGAATGTGAATATTTGAAGAAATATATGTGGGTTAGATGAGGCCAAGTCACATACAGACGCGGAGATGATGAAGAAAATTTGCATACATATTGGCACATTATTTTATTAAATACCAAGGGTCTTTACCATGTTATTAGCCCACAATATTGAGCATAGTAACGGCTATTTGATATTGTCAAAGATTACCACTGACACTAGTGTGGTTTTGGCTCATGGTATTGGCTAAGGCTCAAAGTATATAAGGAAGTGAATATCAAAGTGCTAAAGACTGCATGAGTGAGGGTTTTTGATGAATACTTCAATTTGAATTATATTTGCATTGTATGGGTTATAGTTGATAGCTTGATATGAAATAATTATGCACCTATAAATACAATGATGGATTAAGATGGTGGGACCTGAAAAGACTTTCAATTGTATGATATGCTCATGGATTGAATAGACATATGATTTGACACATGTTTTATCCTTGAATATTATGATCTCAGTCTGTCTAAATTTTTGAAGGGTTGCGCAATTATAGTTCAAATTTTGCAGATCTGTACACAGGTTTGTCCTGGTGAAAGCCTGTATACACGTGGATTTGCTACATAAAAAGTGCATACATAAAGGAAGGGTTTCTGCAAAAAATATGTTTGATCAATCTTATCAGTGTTGTTGTGTTTCTGTTGTATTTCAATGATGTCTTCATGTTTATATTGGTTTAGTAGCAATATCTGAAGTTGAATTTATTGAATGTTAATTGGTTGGAGAATATCCATGTTGCAACTAACTAGATCAAGTTTCAAAGATTTGTAATCTGATAGAATAATTCAATATGCCTGTGAGAAATTATGTCTTTTGATTCTGATTAACAGTTTTCAGAACTTGGTAGGTTGAGATTCCTACGTAGGTTGTTGCTCAAAAAAGAATACACTTTATAGTTTTCCTGAGTGATAGCTTATATATATATATATATATATATATATATATATATATATATATATATATATATATATATATATATATATATATATATATATATATATATGATGGATGATCAGGGTTGCAGTTGATTTTGTATGTTGATGCAGTATTTTGGGTTGAGTTATGATATTCTGGTTACAATGATCTCAATTTTATGTCTGATTTGATTTGGTGATTAGTTAAGTGATTGTTTGCTTTAGTGATTGATTGGTACGGTGATTGATTGGTTCAATGGTTGTTGTCAGTGATTTATTGGTTCAGTGATTGTTTTTAGTGATTGGTTTGGTATAGTGATCAGTTTCAGTTGTTGATGTTGACCTTAAATGCTGTTAGTGGGTTCAGTATGAAAATTTGATGAAAAGTAGCGTGCAAGTTATAATGTATTGAAGAAGGTGGATTTAGTGTGAAAGTTTATGAAGCGTGGTCCACAAATGATGCTAAGGGTTGGAGCCTTTAGTGAGGAAGTTGAAGCTTCCTTCCAGTAGTAGTTGGTGACAAGATCAGGGGGTTGAAGCTCCCTTCCAATGGGTGTTGGTAAACGAAATCAGGGTTTTGGAGCTCCCTTCCAATAAGAGTTAGAGAATGAGTGAAGGTTTTATCCTTCAATAGGCGGGTGCCTGCATGCTTGTATGAGTCTGCACCAATACAAGAACGTAAGAATTTTTCCATAATAATAATATTGAAGACTAAAATGACATTAGTGGTGGTTTTCTCCCACATTGGGTTTCCACCTTAAATCTTGGTGTTCATATGTGTTTCTTATGTGTGATGGTTTAATTTTTTCTTAGCACGCATGTTTACTTTTTTATTAAATGTCTCATGAATCAATGATGCACTTGTTTAAGTCAAGCAATTGAAGATTTATCTGAATTATAAGTTTACTGGGCATACGCTAGTTTCCATAATAGCAGTTGCGTACATATGCTAGTTTTCTTTAGTCAAGTGACGTACACAATTTAGAAAATAAAAGTAAAAGTTTTTGTGAGTTTTAAAAATATTCATTCACCCTCCCCTCAGTATTTTTCTCGTGAGTGACTATGTAGGGGAATTTTCGAGCTCTATTTTATTTTTAATAATTAACTATAATTGCAGGACATCATACATAAAGTCATAGATTATAATTCTGTACTTGATTTGATTTCATGAAACAATTTCCCCATAAAAAAATAGTTAACGATTCTTGAACGCCCATGACGTTTGGCTCAACTAACATGACTATGTTTCCTTTTTTTCACTAGATGAATTAGTAAATCATATTCGTGTCATATAGAGTTGATTCTATAACTCTCAAATGAACCGTACCATCCTTTACAAGTGACTATAGGTAACTTCAAGATAATTCAACTTCAAACAGACTTTGACCTTGACGTATACATTTTCCCCTTCGCCTACACACGTGCCCCACATGCAATGACGGTTAAGAATAAAGTTTTCTTCAAACAAAATACTAAAAAATAATTGAAATACAAAATAAAAAAAATGAACTTTTGGATTGCATGAAGCCCATTTCTTCACTATAATATTCTCATGCTATACTCCATGTGTCATTTCGTTGGTCTAAAGAGTTTGAAGAGATGACTAGCTTCTTTAATGGAGATGGGGAATTCAACCTTGTTTATCTCGCTAAATCTTTATGGTCATCTCGTCACATTGGATTTCACATACTATGTCTAGATACTGGTAACTATCCCTCAAAAGTCCAATTTATGTCTTCTCATGTAAAAATAGATAGAGACAGAGTCATTCCAAGTTTGGTATTCACAAGTGAGAGGCCATTTCAGGACTTGGGCTTGCCTAGCCTTTTCTCTTCCCTTGCACCTACAAGTTTCCATCTTCTACTTCCTAGCTGGGGAACTGTGGGACAAGACAATTCTTTGCAAATTGTGCCAAAAGTATTTAGGGAGAAGAAATATCTCCCTCCAGTGCAGGACAATTCTAAGGATTTTTAAGACTAGGAAGAGACTTTGAGCATTAAATTATGTTATCGAGTTTTTTCAATAGCATCTAAATTTGTGCCTATTGGTAACTCATTCCTAATGCCCCCGGATATAGATTGAAAAATTTTTTTCATGGGTTTAGTGATGCCAAAAAAGATATCCCACTTCAAGCGTAAGTAGGGATTCAAAGCCTTATAATGATAACGGTGGGGTGGAAAACATTTATTTATCCATTAGAAATTGAACCACCAGCTTGATTTTTTCCTCGATGGGTCAATACCAGCAATCGTTCATTGATTTGATGCCTGTATTGGAGTATAGGCACAACAACAAAAAATACTTTTTTCTATTAGGCACACAAGTAAGACCTTTTGATAGGAATCCCACCTCCGTCCATGTTCTCTTGCTAGATGGGTGAGAAACATATAATGACTTCGGGTGGTAGATATATAATGGAACAAACTCAAAAACTTGTGGTGGTCATCAAGGGTCGTTGGTGGGCCACCTAGATGAGAAGAATGGGAGAAAAAATTTCTCCTATATGGTTACCCATTTTGGTGGGTAACATATGACATAGTGGAAAAATGGGAAAATGTTACAACTTGCATATACATTTATAAGATTTTAATTAGTTAAAAAAAATAAGATAAAGAAATAAACATTTCAACAAAATTTAAGCTGACACATGATACATAGGAAGGGGATGATATGTTTGTCCCAAGTGAGCATGGATCCCCACCGATTTCATTGCAATATGTAAAAGCTTTAAATGAACACTAAAATTATACCCAAACTCAAAGACTCCATAATATGGAATAAAAAAATATGGAAAATTTTTCCACGAGGGATCATTTTAGTTCACCATATCTAAGTATGTAGTACATTGATTGAAAAATCAACATTCATTGAAAAATTAATTATAGAAACTAGCATTCATGGATATATTAGGGTCGGAGTGCCATTAAGGCATAACAATTGAAAACAACATATAATTAGATATGTAAAAAAAGTGCACGATTATACATACATACATACATACATACATACATACATACATACATACATATATATATATAGATATATGGTCAAGATAATAATATCCTCCATAAAGCTTTGTTGCTTACTACCCTCCACTAGCCCATATCAAATATGTTGACAACTAGCATATTTATGAAGATCAAATAAACCTCCATGTAGCCTCTCAAGGTCAAACTGTGATGTAGTTTTTGATGGTCAAAATCCTCCTGCAACATAAATTACAAATGGTTCTTGGCATGAGGATGGTACCAAGGTGCCATGCTACACTAGGGTGCAACTGAATTTGGTTATTTCCATTCATGTCTATATAATGCTATCCATTACAAATAATTGAGGGTTAGCTGAGTTGTTCACGTCCTATTCATTAAAGTACCTCTATTATTGAGATATAAAATATTCAATTCTCTCAACAATGTCGAGGTTAGGCTCTATGGTTGAGTTGGAAAGAAATCATCCTTTCAGAGTGGATTTACTTGGGACAATTATTCCATGGACATAGCGGTCATTGATATATGGGGACCATGAATCACATAGAAAAAAAAATGTTATCCATTACAAGAGGATGTTGGGTAGGGTGTTATTCCTTGGTCTAAGTGGAAAAGGACCTAGTGTTGGGTTGCACCTAGCATTTTGTGTATCTTTTATTGACTCAAGACCCGCCCTTGGGTTTCTCCCATGTCAAAGTAGTTTATATGGAGTCCTAGCTTGAGCTTTTCCCATAACATTCTTAAGTAATATAGAGGTACCTCCCTATTATTATAACGAGGTTTATTAAATACCATGAATCTCATATCCATCTAATGGTATTGAAATTGTTGGTATGTGCATCAATCGATACAAATGTTTTTTTTTTTACTCATAAAGGTTGGTCATTCATTGGGTAAATGAAAAACAACAAAAAATCATCTTTATAAATGTCAATGTCTCTAATTTTTTTTTTATTGAGACCAGTTCTATAGCAGTCATACATACTAGCCATGTAATTAGAAATATTGCTTAACTAGCACTATACATTGGAAATGGATGATACAATTGAATTTCGTGCACTTTCAAGAGACATTTGTCAGGAATATCTTTTTTTTTTGAGATCATGTATCGATACCCTCAAAATAGCGAATGATAAATCCATTTCTTCAATGGAAATTTTTTTTTCTTGTTTGGGGTTTGATTATTCTAAGTGGTGGTTTGGACATCATGGGTTTGGTTTCACATTAGGTTTTATGGTAACCAATTTTTTTTCAATTCAATATGGTGATTGTGTTTACGATATCATTTAGTAGTTTTACCAACTTTAAACTAAAATTTTAGGAAAAGAAAAAATAAAATAAAAATACATTAGAATTCTTACTTGGAACCCAAGGAAGATGTATATCATTGATTGGTAGATATATGTAGGCTAGGATGAATAATTTTTCCCAATAACTGTTAAAAACATATACTATAATCTAAAAATCATAAAAATTAGGGTTGTGGGCATGTAAAAACTAGTCATACAAGAATGTGTGTGTGTTACTTGTTGGGTGTGGAGCCTGATTGTCTTGTTTATTTTGTATCACAACGTTGGACCCCTGTACCTTAATGGGGTGACAACGCCGCCCATAATTAAATGTTTCCTAGGGGGTCCATGGGGGGGCAGTTGCAACTTTATGGAGCCCCCCTCTGGCAGGGGGTTTCAGGGGTAGCGCCCCCAAAGTTAAAAACAGATGTAAAATTTCCTTGTAAAAGTATAGTAATTTCTAGTCAATCTAGGTCGGTCATTAGGCGGATGATCTGACGGTAGAAGTTATGTTTAGTTTAGGTTTTTTTACCCTAGAAGGCAACGCCTCACTTTGTATGAGGGTATTGTATTGCGGCTGTGTATTGTATGTGTATTCTCAGAGTGAGAAACAAATAGGGAGACTATGAGAGAGAACAAAGGATATTATGCAGATCTGCTGTAGGTTGTGTCTCTTCATTTTGCTGGATAATAGAAAGGAAGGACTGGTTGTTCGGGGTGGGCATAGCCCAAACTGGGTGAACCACGTATATCTGTGTCTCTCTGGTTTTATGTGTTTTGTGTGCTTATGTTTTCCACATATTTTATGTGTTTCATTTCTCTGTAATATATAATTTTATAACAACTGGTGTCAAAGTCAAAGGTCTATCTTGCTGATAAACTAGCAGGAAAGAAGGGTTCCTAGTTCAAGTGGGAGCAATGGTGGAAGATGGTAAGTTTAGGGTTGAGAAATTTAATGGCCAAAACTTCCCACTGTGGAAGATGCAGATGGAAGATTATCTATATCATAAAATCTATACCTACCATTGAGCGGAAAAACAAAGAAGCCGACAGCTATGATAGACGTAGAATGGGAGATTCTCGATAGAAAGGTGCTCAGAACAGTATGGTTTTGCCTCGCGGCATCGGTCGCCTTCAATATTTCAAAGGAAACAACAACAGAGAGTTTTATTAAGGCATTAGTGAAATTATATGAAAAACCATCGGCCTCAAACAAGGTATTTCTTATGAAACATTTATTTAATATGAAGATGTCGGAAGTTTGATCTGTTGCAGACCATTTAAATGATTTTAATACAGTTATCAGTCAGTTAATTTTTGTCAAGGTAAACTTTGATGATGAAGTTAGGGCTCTTCAATTTCTGTGCTCATTTCCAGAAAGCTGGAATGGTTTAGTTATAGCCATTAGTAACTCTATATTTGGATCTAGTACTTTAAAGTTTGATGATGTTGTCGGTGTTATCCTTAGCGAGGAAATGTGACGGAAAAGCTCCAGTGAGACATCGGGTAATGCTTTGAGTGCAGTGTCTAGGGGAAGAAAAATGGAAAGAGGAAAGAGCTCAGGATATTGCAGTAAATCAAGGAAAGGCAGATCCAAGTCCAGATCACAGATAGTGTGCTAAAAATGTGGAAAGAAAGAACACCTGAAGAAAGACTGTAGATCTTGGAAGAGAAAATAAGGAGACGCACAACAAGAAAACAATCATGAAGCAAATGTGATAGGTGATGTGTTACAAGATGCTTTGATTATTTCTTTTGAAAATCTTGTTGATTCTTGGGTGGTAGATTCAGGGGCCTCATTCCATGCCACACCTGATAAGAAATATTTTCATGACTATGTTCAAGGAGATTTTCGACAAGTTTGTTTGGGTGATGATAAACCCTGTAAAATTGTTGGAATGGGTAAAGTTCTTGTAAAATAGCAGAAAGGAAACCAATGGCTATTAAAGGAGGTAAGGCATGTTCCAGATCTGAAGAAAAACTCGATTTCAATAGGGTAGTTAGGCGGTGAAGGCTGTGTGACAACTTTCACAGATAAAACTTGGAAGGTCACCAAAGGAGCCTTGGTAAGAGCAAAAGGAAAACATTTTGGTACATTGTATTTATGCAATGGTATTTCTAACTCTGTTAATGCTTTCAATTCCAAAGGAGAAAATGCAGCATTATGGCATCATAGGCTCGGACACATGAGTGAGAAGGGGATGAAGATTATTCACTTAAGAAACTTGTTACCGGGTTTGATGAATGTTGATTTGGATTTCTGTGAGAATTGTATTTATGGAAAATAGAAAGGAGTTGGATTTCTCAAACTTGGGAAAGAAAAGAAGACTGAAAAATTAGAGTTTTTGCATAGAGATGTATGGGGACCTGCTTAGGTATCATCTCTCGGTGGCTCTCGTTATTATGTTACTTTTGTTTATGATGCAACTAAAAAGACTTGGATTTATTGTATTCAGAATAAATCTGATGTATTTGATATTTTCAAGAAATGGAAAGCTTTGGTTGAGATTGAGACATGAAAGAAGTTGAGGTGTCTCAGATCAGACAATGGAGGTGAATATTGCAGCAAAGAGTTTGATAGGTATTGTTCAGAGCATGGAATTCATAGATATAAGATAGTTCCAAAACACCACAAGAAAATGGTGTGTCAGAAATGATGAATAGAAAAATCATGGAGCGTGAAAGGTGCATGAGAATGCATGCAGAATTGCCTTTACAATTTTGGGCAGATGCTGTAGATACTGTTGTTTATCTAATAAACAGAGGGCCTTCAAGTTCCTTGGATGGTGGTATTCCAGAGGAAGCATGGACAGGTAAAAAGGTAAACTACTCTTTTTTAAAGCCTTTTGGTTGTGAGGCCTTTTTCCATATTAATAAAGAAAATAGAACAAAGCTTGAGTAAAAATCAAAGAAATGTACCTTTATTGGATATGGTGTTAATTATTTTGGTTATCGCTTATATGATTATGAAAATCACAAAATCATTAGGAGTAGAGATGTAATATTCAATCAAAAGGTCTTGTATAAGAATCGGTTGTAGGAAAGAAACAGGAAAAAGAAAACAAAGAATACACAGTTCTTGATGAGATCACAGAAAAAGTAAAGGTGTCTAAAAATAATAATAATCAGCAGCCACAACAACAGCAACAGGCACTTCAAACACCTGAAAGTGGTGTTAGAAGATCTACTAGGATAATTAGACCTCCTGAATGATACTCTCCTTCATTATATTATTTATTGTTAACTGATTCTGGTGAACCCGAATGTTATGAAGAAGAAATGTACGTTGAAACCAGGAAGAAGTGGGAGCTAGCCATGGAAGAAAATATGGACTCATTAATGCATAACCAGACTTGGGAGTTAGTCAGGTTTCCTCTAGGTAAAACTACGTTGCAGAATAAATGGGTTTACAGGCTGAAGGAAGAAGATGGAGGAAAACAAAGGTGCAAATCTAGACTTGTGGTGAAGGGGTTTGCACAAAAGAAAGGTATTGATTTTGATGAAAAATTTTCTCCTATTTTTAAGATGACTTCAATCAGAACTATTTTAATTCTTGTAGCAGTAGAAGATTTACATCTTGAACAGTTAGATGTAAGGACAACATTTCTCCATGGAGATTTGGAGGAAGAGATCTATGTGGAACAACCAAAATGATATGAGGTCAAAGGGAAAGAAAAATTAATGTGGAGGTTAAAGAAGAGCTTGTATGGCTTAAAATAGGCTCCAAGGCAGTGGTATCTAAAATCTGACAGGTTTATGTTTGAACAAGGTTATACTAGATGTCACTCTGATCATTGTGTTTATTTGAAAAAGAAAAATGATGGTAGCTATATGGGAAAAATACTGAGAGGGGGGGGTGAATCAGTATTTAGGGCATACTCAAGACTTTTTACTTTTTCTTACTTGAAAACACATACGCGACTTTCATGTAGCCAACTCGCGTATACACGCGGATATATTTAATAAAACATGCGTATGTCCAGCAATCTTATTATGAAGATAATTCTTCACTTATATCATTCCATCATTCATTCATTAGATGTTCAATAAACAATAAGCATGAGCAGTAATAACATAATAAACCATCACACATAAGCAACACACATGAACACCAGGATTTTAGGTGGAAACCCAAGTCGGGAGAAAACCACTGCTGCCATTGTCTCAGCCTTCAATATTTTATTATAGAGAAAACATCTTACAACCATGTACTGGCGCAGACTCATACCAGCACGCAGGCACCCACTTGCAGAAGGCTACAACTTTCTCTCGTTTACCAGCCTCTCCTGGAAGGGAGCTATGACCCCCTGCTCTCGTTTACCAGCCTCACCTGGAAGGGAGCTACAACCCCCTGACTGAAGGCTACAACCCTCAGCACCACCATGGACCATGTTTCATCAATTTTCACACTGGATCCTACAGCTTCCATACAACATATCTTGTAGGCCACTTTTCATTATATTTTTAGACTGGACCCACTCCACACATTTAAGCTCAACATTCATCAAACTGAAACTTATAACCCCATCAATTCATTCATTGAATCATCAACCAATCAACCAACAACTTGATCTTCAATTAACATAATCAGTAGCATATTCATCATTCAAACAACCTGGTTCTGTATGAATACATCATTGACAGATAGCAGTAAAACAACAGAACAGATCAGATATTTCATACCACATACTTCGGTAAAACCCTAGATTCCATACATGCTTTTACTTCACTGAACTTGCCTATGTACGCGCTTTCATATAGACCAACCAGCGTATACTTCAGTGCATTCTTCAGAAAATCCTTTCTGCCCATACGCGCTTTTCCTTAAGCAGACCCGCGTATACACGCGCTTTTTCTGAAGAGAACCTGTGTATACCTCTGTAACTTTTCAGGAATGTGCAGCTCTTCAGATCAGATAAACAACTCAGATCTCATCCCTTAATTCAGAGAGTATTTCGCATCATCTCAGATCTAAAGAATCCATAATCAGATCTAGAAAATACATATACATTTCAGATCTAGAGATCCCTCTTCATCATTTTCTTCATAGGTGCATCATAGATTCAGATCTATCAATCAAGAACAGAGTTCATCCATGTAGATATTCCTTAGAGAGATTTATTCATTCACAACCCTTACTCATGCACACACTTGCACTATGGTTTTCTTCTCCTTAAATAGATTTGATCTTTTTCAATACCATGAGCCAAAACCACACAACTTCCGATGGTATTCCTGGATGGGATCAAATAGATAATCCAACAGTCAATACAATGGGTCAATACCATGGTAATGCCCCTAGGTATCATAGTTTTTAGAGTGAAAAAGGCATACGCGACTTGGCACGATCTTTTCCGCGTGCATACGCGACTTCTCCTAAACAAACCCGCGTATGCTTCGTTACATACCTTGTTTGACATTCTTCTTGCACATACTGTAGATTCTTTCTTCTGCAATTTCCATACTGATTGTAGATACATCGATTTACATCATTAACAAGTTCATCAAGTACAACTTCATCAGATAGTTTTCCATCAAGGACAACACTCTGCATTATATTCCCAATCATCTCATTTCATCAACTAAGTTGCCATCAAGGACAACACATGCCAACAATCTCCCCCTTTGGACTTGATGGCAACCATGATGGTGGTTGATCACAACAGATAGATACATTAAGCATAATGATATTCTCCCCCTATTCAAACACCATGTCACTCTCCCCCTTTGACATCAAGGGAAAAGGGCAAATCAAAAACCAACACAAGGCTTTTCTGCTCATGTAGAAAGAAGAGCGCTGTAGATCTTATGTGCACTGAAGTTACCATGCTCCCCCTGAGTTCATGCTGAAACTTCAACCATAATTTTCAATAAAGTACATGACTCTAAGACCAAGGACTCATACTTAAATCAATTATCCAGCCAAGTGGATTTACATAAGTGACACAAGCACCCAAACAATTTGGTTTACACATTTTGACTCAACTACCAAACCAAGTGTGTTTACAAAATCAACAAGTCCTTACATGACTAAATATTACAATTTTACATCATAGATCTCATCATGACCTTTTCATCAAATTACAAATATGACCTTTTATGACCACTACCAAGAAGACCTCAAAAGAGATCATGTTTCAGAACCATCATAATGCAAACAATGCATTATACTCAACAATTCTAATACTCCCCCTGAAAAATGTACATCCAAGCATATTTTCCATATGACCAAGGCTCCTCCTTAGCTTGTGCATCCTGAACACTTTCAACATAAAGTCATCAGCAACAATCTCTACATGATCTGTCCTTATCTCTGAATCATAAGACTTATATCTCATCCATGTGTGAAAGCAAGGAATACTCTTCAGCAAAAAGCAAACAGGGCTCATTCATATTCTCATCATAAGAAACCATGTATCATTTCATCATCATTTATAACAGAATAATAAGTAGATACAGTGCCAATAATACAATCATTAATAGTCATACTGATGCTCCCCCTGAACCTGTGCTCCTGATCTTCAGCTGTCATACAAATTTTCTTGTCACGAGTGCATACGCGACTGTCTCCACTGTAACTCGCGTGTATACGCATATTTAGTTCACTGAACCCGCGTATGGTAAGTGAAACATTGAAAGCTTCACATTCTTTCATCTCCCCCTGAAGTTGTACAACCTATACCTGTCTTCTTCACATCAGATGCTCTATCAGAAATAAATATAACCAGAATAATCATAATCATCATACATTGCTCCCCCTGTGATGATACCTCTATAATGTATCTCACATCATTCATGTAGTCATTATGAGAAATAAGCTTTAGAAGTGGATGAATGCAGTAGGGTCAATATTCCCTACGTTTCTGACGGTCTTCCTTCCTTTTCCAGCTTTGCTTGAAGTTTCTTATTATGTGCTGGAAATTGTTCAATTTCTCAGATCTGTTCATCCTACATTCTTTTTCTACATGTCCATACTTGTTACAGGCATAACATCTTGCATGACCAGAAAAGTAAGCATACGGATCATAATGTGTTTTTCTATACTTTCTTCTATTGCAATCAGCTGCTTTATGACCATACTTGTTGCATGAAAAACAATATCCCTTAAAGAACCCAGAGTACCTTTCTGTATAGAATATGTTTGTTTGTGACTGCAACAATATGCTTCTGCAATTTGCTGCAACATGCCCATAATTATGACATTTAAACCATTCAACATTATTGATCAAAGGAGGGAATGATTTCTTTTGAGAGTTCATGATTGCCGGTTGACCTTTTGCTTCTTTCAACACTTCAAGCTTTGCATTGATATCCTTTGAATCTTTAGCACTTCCTTGTGAACTAGATTCTCCTTTAACAGTTTCATGAAAACCAAGACCAAGTTTAACAGAAGGAGACCTTTGACTACTAAGAATATTGTCTAGAATCTTAGTACTATCTTGAAACCTCAAGAGTTTAATTTTCTTCTAAATTACCTTTGAGAATGTTTACCTCAACCTCCAATTTTTGGCATTGCTTCATCATGCTTTCTTCAACCCTTTTTCCTTCTTCTACATGATCATTCAAATTTAAGATCTCTTCTTTAAACCCATTTTCTTGCTCTTCAAATATTTGTAAAAGTTCTTCATTCTTCTTATTTGATTTTTCCAGATCTGTTTTGAGCGAGATGATTTCTGATTCACATCCTTCCTTTTCAAATGATTGTAGAAGTTATTCATTCTTCTTATTTGATGCTTCAAGGTCTGCTTTCAGAGAGATGATTTCTGCTTCAAGTCCTTCATTGTGATTGGTTACTTTGTCCTGCAGTCTTTGATACATTTCTATCTGTCCCTTCATTATTTCTATCTGTTCATTCAATCTAGATATCACATCCTTGAGAATAGATTCCCTCCTTTTAAATTGATCCCAAAAATTACTTTCATCATTGATCTTGAGATTTGCTTCTAGACTTATACTGTTACTTTCACTATCTTCATCATTGCATGCACAAGTGAGTGGATTACAAGAACAGCAATCAATACCTGTTTCCTCTTCTTCATTTTCTGCTGCACATGTTTTCTGAGATATCTTCTTTTCTTGAGTAGCCTTCTTCTTTTGCTTCTTTGCCATGAGCACTAGCAGATCTTGGTCAGAATCTTCTTCATCTTCACTTGACATTTCATTATTATATTCATTTGCATAATAACTCTTTCCCTTTTCAAATTGTTTATAAGGACATTTAGCAGCATAATGACCCACTCTTCCACAATCAAAACATTTGAAGGGAAGCTTACCTTTGAATCTTCCAGTACCTGGTTGGAGTCTTCTCACAAAATTTGCTTCTTCTTCTTCTGATATATAACTTGATAACTTGACAACTTCCTTTTCTTTTCCTTTTGCACACGCCTTAATGGCAGCTTCTTTGATTTGAGAGGGACCTCCTTGTCTCATTTCATAAGCCGTAAGAATACCATGTAGTTGAACAATAGTAAGAGTTTGCAGATCTTTCCCTTCTTCAATAGCTGATACTTTTGACTCAAATTTTGAAGTTAAATATCTTAAGACTTTTTCCACCAGAGTAGTATTGGTTATGGTTTCACCCAAACTTCTCATACGATTTACAATATCATCTAGACGTAAAAGGAAATTGGCAATACTCTCATCACTATGCATCCTGAAATTTTCATATTCAATTCTGAGAGTTTGGAGTTTTGCACTTTTTACCTTTGTATCTCCTTCATAGCTCAGAATGATTTTGTCCCATATTTCTTTTGCTGAATTTAGCTGCATCACTTTAGAAAATTTTGGTTCAGACATGCTTCCTAATAAGACATTGACTGCTTTGGCATTGATTTCATATTTCTTCCTTTCTGCTGCATCAGTAGGAATACTTTCCAGATACTGATAACCTCCTTCCACGATTGCCCATACTTCTGCACCAAGACTTTGCAGATATGCTTTTGTTCGTATCTTCCAGAATAACAGATTATTTCCATTGAATAGAGGTGGCCTTATAGACATTACCCCTTCATGACTTCCCATTGCGACGGATCTCCTTCAAGCGATCAAGCTTCTGCAGAAGGACCTCCTCTGATACCAATTGTTGGGAAAAATACTGGGAGGGTGAATCAGTATTTAGGGCATACTCAAAACTTTTTACTTTTTCTTACTTGAAAACACATACGCGACTTTCATGTAGCCAACTCGCGTATACACGCGGATATACTTAATAAAACATGCGTATGTCCAGCAATCTTATTATGCAGATAATTCTTCACTTATATCATTCCATCATTCATTCATTAGATGTTCAATAAACAGTAAACATGTGCAGTAAGAACAGAATAAACCATCACACAAAGCATCACACATGAACACCAGGATTTTTAGGTGGAAACCCAAGTCGTGAGAAAACCACCGCTGCAGTTGCTCAGCCTTCAATATTTTAACATAGTGGAGAAGGTTGAGAAAGTGCATAACGTTGTGACCATACCAAGGCGCAGCACCCACCTCGGCAGTAGCGCCGCGTCCTCTTCTCGTTACCAGCCTCTCTTGGAAGGGAGCTACAACCCCTCGCTTCTCGTTACCACCCTCTCCCCGGAAGGCTGCGCCACCACCCCCTCGCTCTCGTTGTCACGCTCTACCTAGAAGGGAGCTACAACCCCCCCGACCGAAGGCTCAACCCTCACACCACCATGGACCACGTTTCATCAATTTTCACATCGATCCATCAAAATTTTCCATACAACCTATCTTGTAGGGGCTACTTTCCTTCGATTTTCAAACTCGGACCCACTCCACACATTCAAGCTCAACATTCATCAAACCCAAACTTACAAACCCATCAATTCATTCATTGAATCATCAACCAATCAACCAACATCCTGAATTTCAATTAACATAATCAGCAACATATTCATCATTCAAACAGCCCGGTTCTGTATGAATACATCATTGACAGATAGCAGTAAAACAGTAGAAAAGATCAGATATTTCATACCACATACTTCAGTATAACCCTAGATTCCATACGCCCTTTTACTTCACTGAACCTACGTATGTACGTGCTTTCATATAGACCAACCCGTGTATACTTCAGTGCATTCTTCAGAAAATCCTTTCTGCCTGTACGCGCTTTTCCTTAAGCAGACCCACGTATACACGCACTTTTGCTGAAGCGAACCTGCGTATACCTCTGTAACTTTTCAGGATTGTGCAGCTCTTCAGATCAGATAAAAAACTCAGATTTCATCCCTTAATTCAGAGAGTATTTCGCCTCATCTCAGATCTAAACAATCCATAATCAGATCTAGAAAATACATATACATTTCAGACCTAGAGATCCCTCTTCATGATTTTCTTCATAGGTGCATCATAGATTCAGATCTATCAATCAAGAATAGAGTTCATCCATGCAGATATTCCTTAGAGAGATTTATTCATTCACAACCCTTACTCATGCACACACTTGCACTATGGTTTTCTTCTCCTTAAATAGATTTGGTCTTTTTCAATACCATGAGCCAAAACCACACAACTTCCAATGGTATTCCTGGACGGGATCAAATAGATAATCCAACAGTCAATACAATGGGTCAATACCATGGTAATGCCCATAGGTATCATAGTTTTTAGAGCGCAAAAGGCATACGCGACTTGGCACGATATTTTCCGCGTGCATACGTGACTTCTCCTAAACAAACCCGCGTATGCTTCGTTACATACCTTGTTTGACATTCTTCTTGCACATACTATAAATTCTTTCTTCTGCAACTTCTATACTGATTGTAGATACATCAGATTTACATCATTAACAATTTCATCAAGTACAACTTCATCAGATAGGTTTCCATCAAGGACAACACTCTGCATTATATTGCCAATCATCTCATTTCATCAACTAAGTTGCCATCAAGGACAACACATGCCAACAATCTCCCCCTTTCGACTTGATGGCAACCATGATGGTGTTTGATCACAACAGATAGATACATTAAGCATAATGATATTCTCGCCCTATTCAAACACCATGTCACTCTCCCCCTTTGACATCAAGGGCAAAGGGCGAATCAAAAACCAACACAAGGCTTTTCTGCTCATGTAGAAAGAAGAGCGTTGTAGATCTAATGTGCACTGAAGTTACCATGCTCCCCCTGAGTTCATGCTGAAACTTCAACCATAATTTTCGATAAAGTACATGACTCTAAGACGAAGGAATCATACTTACATCAATGATCCAGCCAAGTGGATTTACATAAGTGACACAAGCACCCAAACAAGTGGGTTTACACATTTTGACTCAACTACCCAACCAAGTGGGTTTACAAAATCAACAAGTCCTTACATGACTGAATATTACAATTTTACATCATAGATCTCATCAGGACATTTTCATCAAATTACAAATATGACCTTTTATGACCACTACCAAGAATACCTCAAAAGAGATCATGTTTCAGAACCATCATAATGCCAACAATGCATTATACTCAGCAAGTCTAATGCTCCCCCTGAAAAATGTACATCCAAGCATCTTTTCTATATGACCAAGGCTCCTCCTTAGCTTGTGCATCCTGAACACTTTCAACAGCAAGTCATCAGCAACAATCTCTACATGGTCTGTCCTTATCTCTGAATCATAAGACTTCTATCTCATCGTTGTGTGAAAGCAAGGAATACTCTTCAGCAAAAAGCAAACAGGGCTCATTCATATTCTCATCATAAGAGACCATGTATCATTTCATCATAATTTAGAACTGAATAATAAGTAGATACAGTGCCAATAATACAATCATTAATAGTCAGACTGATGCTCCCCGTGAACCTGTGCTCCTGATCTTCAGCTGTCATACAAATTTTCTTGTCACAAGTGCATACGTGACTGTCTCCACTGTAACTCACGTGTATACGTGTATTTAGTTCACTGAACCCGCGTATGGTAAGTGAAACATTGAAAGCTTCACATTCCTTCATCCCCCCTGAAGTTGTACAACCTATACCCGTCTTCTTCACATCAGATGCTCTGTCAGAAATAAATATAACTAGAATAATCAGAATCATCATACATTTCTCCCCCTATGATGATACCTCTATAATGTATCTCACATCATTCATGCAGTCATTATGATAAATAAGCTTTAGAAGCGGATGACTGCAGTAGGGTCAATATTCCCTATGTTTCTAACCGGTCTTCCTTCTTTTTCCAGCTTTGCTTGAAGTTTCTTATTGTGTGCCGGAAATTGTTCAATTTCTCAGATCTGTTCATCCTGCATTGTTTTTCTACATGTACATAGTTGTTACAGGAATAACATCTTGCATGACCAGAAAATTAAGCATATGGATCATAATGTGTTTTTGTATACTTTCTTCTATTGCAAAAACCGTTTTTACACCATACTGTTGTAATAAAATAATATCCTTTAAAGAACCCGTAGCATTCTTCGATAGAATTCGTTGTTTGTGATCGAAACAATATCCTTTTGCAATTGCTCAACATGCTCATATAATTATGATGAATATCTAACATTATTCAAAGTTAGTGAAATGATATTCTAAGAGTTCATGATTGTTTGCCAGTTTCTTGCTTTTCAACACTTCAAAGCCAATGATATCCTTTGAATCTTGTTAGCACTTCCCTTTCGGTGAACTAGATTCTCTCTAATGTGTCATGAAAACTGCTGACCAAGTTTAACAGATAGAGATGTCAATTTTGGCCAAGAATATTGTCTAGAATTCTGCACATCAAGTGAAATCCCCGTAAGAGTTTATCCTTTTCTTCTAATTTACCTTTGAGAATGTTTACCTCAACCTCCAATTTTTGGCATTGCTTCTTCATGCTTTCTTTGACCCTTTTTCCTTATTCTACTTGATCATTTAATTTTAAGATTTCTTCCTTCAACCAATTTTCTTGATCTTCACATGTTTGTAGTAGTTCTTCATTATTCTTATTTGATTTTTCCAATTGTTTTCAACAGATGATTCTACTTCATTCTTCCTTTTCATAAATGATTGGTAGTTCTCATTCTTTCTCTTATTTACTTCATGTCCTGCTGTGAGAGATGATTGCCTAAGTCCTTCAACGTAGATTGTGGGACATTTGTCTCAAATGCATACATTTCTATCTCATTCTTCATTAGTTTCTATCTGTCATTCAATCTTGAGATCACATCCTTGAGAATAGATTCCTCCCTTTTTAAATTGATCCCTGCAAAATTACTTTCATCATTGATCTGTAGATTCAAAGTTACTTAGTGCATCGTTACTTTTACTATCTTCATCATTGCATGCACAAGTGAGTGGATTACAAAGAACAATAATCATTGGTCACCGTTTCCTTCTACTTTTCTGTCATTATGTTTTCAAGATATTCTTCTTCTTGAGCAGCCTTCTTGGCACATCATGTGATCTTGGTCAGAATCTTCTTCATCTTCACTTGACATTTCATTATTATCTTCATTTGCATAATAACTCTTTCCCTTTTCAAATTGTTTATAAGGACATTTAGCAGCATAATGACCCACTCTTCCACAATCAAAACATTTAAAGGGAAGATTACCTTTGAATCTTCCAGTACCTGGTTGGAGTCTTCTCACAAAATTTGCTTCTTCTTCTTCTGATATATAACTTGATTCCTTTTCTTTTCCTTTTGCACACGCCTTAAAGGCAGCTTCTTTGATTTGAGAGGGACCTCCTTGTCTCATTTCATAAGCAGTCAGAATACCATGTAGTTGAACAATAGTAAGAGTTTGCAGATCTTGCCTTTCTTCAATAGCTGATACTTTTGACTCAAAATTTGAAGTTAAAGATCTTAAGACTTTTTCCACCAGAGTAGTATCGGTTATGGTTTCACCCAAACTTCTCATACGATTTACAATATCATCTAGACGTAAAAATAAACTGGCAATACTCTCATCACTATGCATCCTTAAATTTTCATATTCAATTCGAAGAGTTTGGAGTTTTGCACTTTTTACCTTTGTATCTCCTTCATAGCTTAGAATGATTTTGTCCCATATTTCTTTTGCTGAATTTAGCTGCATCACTTTAGCAAATTTTGGTTCAGACAGGCTTCCTAATAGGACATTGATGGCTTTGGCATTGATTTCATATTTCTTACTTTCTGCTGCATCAGTAGGAATACTTGCCGGATACTGATAACCTCCTTCCACGATTGCCCATACTTCTGCACCAAGACTTTGCAGATATGCTTTTGTTCGTATCTTCTAGAATAACAGATTATTTCCATTGAATAGAGGTGGCCTTATAGACATTAACCCTTCATGACTTCCCATTTCGACGGATCTCCTTCAAGCGATCAAGCTTCTGCAGAAGGACCGGCTCTGATACCAATTGTTGGGAAAAATACTGAGAGGGGGGGGTGAATCAGTATTTAGGGCATACTCAAGACTTTTTACTTTTCTTACTTGAAAACACATACGCGACTTTCATGTAGCCAACTCGCGTATACATGCGGATATACTTAATAAAACATGCGTATGTCCAGCAATCTTATTATGCAGATAATTCTTCACTTATATCATTACATCATTCATTCATTAGATGTTCAATAAATAGTAAGCATGAGCAGTAATAACAGAATAAACCATCACACATAAGCAACACACATGAACACCAGGATTTTAGGTGGAAACCCAAGTCGGGCGAAAACCACTGCTGCCGTTGTCTCAACCTTCAATATTTTATTATAGAGAAAACATCTTACAACCATGTACTGGAGCAGACTCATACCAGCACGCAGGCACCCACCTACAGAAGGCTACAACCTTCTCTCATTTTCCAGCCTCTCCTGGAAGGGAGCTACAACCCCCTGCTCTCGTTTGCCAGCCTCTCCTGGAAGGGAGCTACGACCCCCTGCTCTCGTTTGCCAGCCTCTCCTGGAAGGGAGCTACGACCCCCTGCTCTCATTTACCAGCCTCACTTGGAAGGGGCTACAACCCCCTGACTGAAGGCTACAACCCTCAGCAACACCATGGACCATGTTTCATCAATTTTCACACTGGATCCAACAGCTTCCATACAACATATCTTGTAGGACACTTTTCATCAGATTTTCAGACTCGACCCACTCCACTTATTTAAGCTCAACATTCATCAAACTGAAACTTATAACCCCATCAATTCATTCATTAAATCATCAACCAATCAACCAACAACTTGATCTTCAATTAACATAATAAGCAGCATATTCATCATTCAAACAACCCGGTTCTGTATGAATACATCATTGACAGATAGCAGTAAAACAGCAGAACAGATCAGATATTTCATACCACATACTTCATTAAAACCCTAGAACCCATATGGGCTTTTACTTCACTGAACCTGCGTATGTACGTGCTTTCATATAAACCAACCTGCGTATACTTCAGTGCATTCTTCAGAAAATCCTTTCTACCCATACGCGCTTTTCCTTAAGCAGACCAGCGTATACACGCGCTTTTGCTGAAGCGAACCTGCGTATACCTCTATAAATTTTCAGGACTGTGCAGCTCTTCAGATCAGATAAACAACTCAGATTTCATCCCTTACTTCAGAGAGTATTTCGCCTCATCTCAGATCTAAACAATCTATAATCAGATCTAGAAAATACATATACATTTTAGATCTAGAGATCCCTCTTCATCATTTTCTTCATAGGTGCATCATCGATTCAGATCTATCAAACAAGAACAGAGTTCATCCATGCAGATATTCCTTAGAGATATTTATTCATTCACAACCCTTACTCATGCACACACTTGCACTATGGTTTTCTTCTCCTTAAATAGATTTGGTCTTTTTCAATACCATGAGCCAAAACCACACAACTTCCGATGGTATTCCTGGACGGGATCAAATAGATAATCCAACACTCAATACAATGGTTCAATACCATGGTAATGCACCTAGGTATCATAGTTTTTAGAGCGCAAAAGGCATACGTGACTTGGCACGATCTTTTCCGCGTGCATTCGCGACTTCTCCTAAACAAACCCGGGTATGATTCGTTACATACCTTGTTTGACAATCTTCTTGCACGTACTATAGATTATTTCTTCTGCAACTTCTATACTGATTTTAGATACATCAGATTTACATCATTAACAAGTTCATCAAGTACAACTTCATCACATAGGTTGCCATCAAGGACAACACTCTGCATTATATTGCCAATCATATCATTTCATCAACTAAGTTGCCATCATTGACAACACATGCCAACAATCTCCCCCTTTGGACTTGATGGCAACCATGATGGTGTTTGATCACAACAGATAGATACATTAAGAATAATGATATTCTCCCCCTATTCAAACACCATTTCACTCTCCCCCTTTGACATCAAGGGCAAAGGGCGAATCAAAAACCAACACAAGGCTTTTCTTCTCATGTAGAAAGAAGAGCATTGTAGATCTGATGTGCACTGAAGTTACCATGCTCCCCCTGAGTTCATGTTGAAACTTCAACCATAATTTTCAATAATGTACATGACTCTAAGACCAAGGACTCATACTTACATCAATGATCCAGCCAATTGGATTTACATAAGTGACACAAGCACCCAAACAAGTGGGTTTACACATTTTGACTCAACTACCCAACCAAGTGGGTTTACAAAATCAACAAGTCCTTACATGAATGAATATTACAATTTTACATCATAGATCTCATCATGACCTTTTCATCAAATTACAAATATGACCTTTTATGACCACTACCAAGAATACCTCAAAAGATATCATGTTTCAGAACCATCATAATGCCAACAATGCATTATACTCAACAAGTCTAATGCTCCCCCTGAAAAATGTACATCCAAGCATATTTTCCATATGACCAAGGCTCCTCCTTAGTTTGTGCATCCTAAACACTTTCAACAGCAATTCATCAGCTACAATCTCTGCATGATCTGTCCTTATCTCTGAATCATAAGACTTCAATCTCATCCATGTGTGAAAGCAAGGAATACTCTTCAGCAAAAAGCAAACAGGGCTCATTCATATTCTCATCATAAGAAACCATGTATCATTTCATCATCATTTAGAACTGAATAATAAGTAGATACAATGCCAATAATACAATCATTAATAGTCATACTGATGCTCCCCCTGAACCTGTGCTCCTGATCTTCAGCTGTCATACAAATTTTCTTGTCACAAGTGCATACACGACTGTCTCCACTGTAACTCGCGTGTATACGTGTATTTAGTTCACTGAACCCGCGTATGGTAAGTGAAACATTGAAAGCTTCACATTTCTTCATCTCCCCCTGAAGTTGTACAACCTATACCTGTCTTCTTCACATCAGATGCTCTGTCAGAAACAAATATAACCAGAATAATCAGAGTCATCATACATTGCTCCTCGTGTGATCACACCTCTATAATGTATCTCACATCATTCATGCAGTCATTATGAGAAATAAGCTTTAGAAGCAGATGACTGCAGTAGGGTCAATATTCCCTACGTTTCTGACCGGTCTTCCTTCCTTTTCCAGCTTTGCTTGAAGTTTCTTATTGTGTGCTGGAAATTGTTCAATTTCTCAGATCTGTTCATCCTACATTCTTTTTCTACATGTCCATACTTGTTACAGGCATAACATCTTGCATGACCAGAAAAGTAAGCATATGGATCATAATGTGTTTTTCTATACTTTCTTCTATTGCAATCAACTGCTTTATGACCATACTTGTTGCATGAAAAACAATATCCCTTAAAGAACCCAGAGTACCTTTCTGTATAGAATCTATTTTTTTGTGACTGAAACAATCTGCTTCTGCAATTTGCTGCAACATGCCCATAATTATGACATTTAAACCATTCAACATTATTGATCAAAGGAGGGAATGATTTCTTTTGAGAGTTCATGATTGTCGTTTGACCTTTTGCTTCTTTCAACACTTCAGGCTTTGCATTGATATCCTTTGAATCTTTAGCACTTCCTTGTGAACTAGATTCTCCTTTAATAGTTTCATGAAAACCAAGACCAAGTTTAATAGAAGGAGACCTTTGACTACTAATAATATTGTCTAGAATCTTAGTACTATCTTGAAACCTCAAGAGTTTATCCTTTTCTTCTAATTTACCTTTGAGAATGTTTACCTCAACCTCCAATTTTTGGCATTGCTTCATCATGCTTTCTTCAACCCTTTTTCCTTCTTCTACTTGATCATTCAAATTTAAGATCTCTTCTTTCAACCCATTTTCTTGCTCTTCAAAGATTTGTAAAAGTTCTTCATTCTTCTTTTTTGATTTTTCCAGATCTATTTTGAGCGAGATGATTTCTGCTCCACGTCCTTCCTTTTCAAATGATTGTAGAAGTTCTTCATTCTTCTTATTTGATGCTTCAAGGTCTGCTTTCAGAGAGATGATTTATGCGTCAAGTCCTTCACTGTGATTGGTTACTTTGTCCTGCAGTCTTTGATACATTTCTATCTATCCCTTCATTGTTTCTATCTGTTCATTCAATCTAGAGATCACATCCTTGAGAATAGATTCCCTCCTTTTAAATTGATCCCCAAAATTACTTTCATCATTGATCTTGAGATTTGCTTCTAGACTTATACTGTTACTTTCATTATCTTCATCATTGCATGCACAAGTGAGTGGATTACAAGAACAACAATCAATACCTGTTTCCTCTTCTTCATTTTCTGCTGCACATGTTTTCTGAGATATCTTCTTTTCTTGAGTAGCCTTCTTCTTTTGCTTCTTTGCCATGAGCACTAGCAGATCTTGGTCAGAATCTTCTTCATCTTCACTGGACATTTCATTATTATCTTCATTTGCATAATAACTCTTTCCCTTTTCAAATTGTTTATAAGGACATTTAGCAGTATAATGACCCACTGTTCCACAATCAAAACATTTGAAGGGAAGCTTACCTTTGAATCTTCGAGTACCTGGTTGGAGTCTTCTCACAAAATTTGCTTCTTCTTCTTCTGATATATAACTTGATTCCTTGACAACTTCCTTTTCTTTTCCTTTTGCACACGCCTTAAAGGAAGCTTCTTTGATTTGAGAGGGACCTCCTTGTCTCATTTCATAAGCAGTCAGAATACCATGTAGTTGAACAATAGTAAGAGTTTGCAGATCTTGCCTTTCTTCAATAGCTGATACTTTTGACTCAAATTTTGAAGTTAAAGATCTTAAGACTTTTTCCACCAGAGTAGTATCGGTTATGGTTTCACCCAAACTTCTCATACGATTTACAATATCATCTAAACGTAAAAAGAAACTGGCAATACTCTCATCACTATGCATCCTGAAATTTTCATATTCAATTCTGAGAGTTTGGAGTTTTGCACTTTTTACCTTTGTATCTCCTTCATAGCTCAAAATGATTTTGTCCCATATTTATTTTGTTGAATTTAGCTGCATCACTTTAGCAAATTCTGGTTCAGACAGGCTTCCTAATAGGACATTGACGGCTTTGGCATTGATTTCATATTTCTTACTTTCTGCTGCATCAGTAGGAATACTTGTCGGATACTGATAACCTCCTTCCACGATTGCCCATACTTCTGCACCAAGACTTTGCAGATATGCTTTTGTTCGTATCTGCCAGAATAACAGATTATTTCCATTGAATAGAGGTGGCCTTATAGACATTAACCCTTCATGACTTCCCATTTCGACGGATCTCCTTCAAGCGATCAAGCTTCTGCAGAAGGACCTGCTCCGATACCAATTGTTGGGAAAAATACTGAGTGGGGGGGGGGGGGTGAATCAGTATTTAGGGCATACTCAAAACTTTTTACTTTTTCTTACTTCAAAACACATACGTGACTTTCATGTAGCCAACTCGCGTATACACGCGGATATACTTAATAAAACATGCGTATGTCCAACAATCTTATTATGCAGATAATTCTTCACTTATATCATTCCATCATTCATTAGATGTTCAATAAATAGTAAGCATGTGCATTAATAACAGAATAAACCATCACACATAACAAACACACATGAACACCAGGATTTTAGGTAAAAACTCAGTAAGTCTGGGAGAAAACCACCGTCGTTGTCTCACCAATATTTTATTATAGAGAAAACAAACTTACAACCAAGTAACAAGCAGACTTCATACTAAAGATGCGTGCACCCACCACAGAGGGGCTACAACTCTCTTGTTTACCAAATTCTCTCCCTGGAAGGGGAGCTACAACCCCCCTCGCTCTCGCTACTCACTTCCAAGGGGAGCTACCACCCCCCGCCTTTGCTTACCACCACTGGAAGGGAGCTACAACCCCCTCACTGAAGGCTTCGACCCTCAGCACCACCATGGACCACGTTTCATCAATTTTCAAACTGGATCCAACAGCTTCCATACAACACAACTTGTAGGCCTCTTTTCATCATATTTTTAGACTAGACGCACCCCACACATTTAAGCTCATCATACATCAAACTGAAACTTATAACCCCATCAATTCATTCATTGAATCATCAACCAATCAACCAACAACTTGATCTTCAATTAACATAATCAGCAACATATTCATCATTCAAACAGCCCGGTTCTGTATGAATACATCATTGACAGATAGCAGTAAAACAGTAGAAAAGATCAGATATTTCATACCACATACTTCAGTATAACCCTAGATTCCATACGCCCTTTTACTTCACTGAACCTACGTATGTACGTGCTTTCATATAGACCAACCCGTGTATACTTCAGTGCATTCTTCAGAAAATCCTTTCTGCCTGTACGCGCTTTTCCTTAAGCAGACCCACGTATACACGCACTTTTGCTGAAGCGAACCTGCGTATACCTCTGTAACTTTTCAGGATTGTGCAGCTCTTCAGATCAGATAAAAAACTCAGATTTCATCCCTTAATTCAGAGAGTATTTCGCCTCATCTCAGATCTAAACAATCCATAATCAGATCTAGAAAATACATATACATTTCAGACCTAGAGATCCCTCTTCATGATTTTCTTCATAGGTGCATCATAGATTCAGATCTATCAATCAAGAATAGAGTTCATCCATGCAGATATTCCTTAGAGAGATTTATTCATTCACAACCCTTACTCATGCACACACTTGCACTATGGTTTTCTTCTCCTTAAATAGATTTGGTCTTTTTCAATACCATGAGCCAAAACCACACAACTTCCAATGGTATTCCTGGACGGGATCAAATAGATAATCCAACAGTCAATACAATGGGTCAATACCATGGTAATGCCCATAGGTATCATAGTTTTTAGAGCGCAAAAGGCATACGCGACTTGGCACGATATTTTCCGCGTGCATACGTGACTTCTCCTAAACAAACCCGCGTATGCTTCGTTACATACCTTGTTTGACATTCTTCTTGCACATACTATAAATTCTTTCTTCTGCAACTTCTATACTGATTGTAGATACATCAGATTTACATCATTAACAATTTCATCAAGTACAACTTCATCAGATAGGTTTCCATCAAGGACAACACTCTGCATTATATTGCCAATCATCTCATTTCATCAACTAAGTTGCCATCAAGGACAACACATGCCAACAATCTCCCCCTTTCGACTTGATGGCAACCATGATGGTGTTTGATCACAACAGATAGATACATTAAGCATAATGATATTCTCGCCCTATTCAAACACCATGTCACTCTCCCCCTTTGACATCAAGGGCAAAGGGCGAATCAAAAACCAACACAAGGCTTTTCTGCTCATGTAGAAAGAAGAGCGTTGTAGATCTAATGTGCACTGAAGTTACCATGCTCCCCCTGAGTTCATGCTGAAACTTCAACCATAATTTTCGATAAAGTACATGACTCTAAGACGAAGGAATCATACTTACATCAATGATCCAGCCAAGTGGATTTACATAAGTGACACAAGCACCCAAACAAGTGGGTTTACACATTTTGACTCAACTACCCAACCAAGTGGGTTTACAAAATCAACAAGTCCTTACATGACTGAATATTACAATTTTACATCATAGATCTCATCATGACCTTTTCATCAAATTACAAATATGACTTTTTATGACCACTACCAAGAAGACCTCAAAAGAGATAATGTTTGAGAACCATCATAATGCCAACAATGCATTATACTCAGCAAGTCTAATGCTCCCCCTGAAAAATGTACATCCAAGCATCTTTTCCATATGACCAAGGCTCCTCCTTAGCTTGTGAATCCTGAACACTTTCAACAGCAAATCATCAGCAACAATCTCTACATGATCTATCCTTATCTCTGAATCATAAGACTTCTATCTCATCCATGTGTGAAAGCAAGGAATACTCTTCAGCAAAAACCAAACAGGGCTCATTCATATTCTCATCATAAGAAACCATGTATCATTTCATCATCATTTAGAACTGAATAATAAGTAGATATAGTGCCAATAATACAATCATTAATGGTCAGACTGATGCTCCCCCTGAACCTGTGCTCCTGATCTTCAGCTGTCATACAAATTTTCTTGTCACAAGTGCATACGCGACTGTCTCCATTGTAACTCACGTGTATACGCGTATTTAGTTCACTGAACCCGCGTATGGTAAGTGAAACATTGAAAGCTTCACATTCCTTCATCTCCCCCTGAATTTTTACAACCCATACCTATCTTCTTCACATCAGATGCTCTGTCAGAAATAAATATAAGCAGAATAATCAGAATCATCATACATTGCTCCCCCTTTGATGATACCTCTATAATGTATCTCAGATCATTCATGCAGTCATTATGAGAAATAAGCTTTAGAAGCAGATGACTGCAGTAGGGTCAATATTCCCTACGTTTCTGACCGGTCTTCCTTCCTTTTCCAGCTTTGCTTGAAGTTTCTTATTGTGTGCTGGAAATTGTTCAATTTCTCAGATCTGTTCATCCTGCATTATTTTTCTACATGTCCATACTTGTTACAGGCATAACATCTTTCATGACCAGAAAAGTAAGCATATGGATCATAATGTGTTTTTCTATACTTTCTTCTATTGCAATCAGCTGCTTTATGACCATACTTGTTGCATGAAAAACAATATCCCTTAAAGAACCCAGAGTACCTTTCTGTATAGAATCTGTTTGTTTGTGACTGAAACAATCTTCTTCTACAATTTGCTGCAACATGCCCATAATTATGACATTTAAAGCATTCAACATTATTGATCAAAGGAGGGAATGATTTCTTTTGAGATTTCATGATTGTCGGTTGACCTTTTGCTTCTTTCAACACTTCAGGCTTTGCATTGATATCCTTTGAATCTTTAGCACTTCCTTGTGAACTAGATTCTCCTTTAACAGTTTCATGAAAACCAAGACCAAGTTTAACAGAAGGAGACCTTTAACTACTAAGAATATTGTCTAGAATCTTAGTACTATCTTGAAACCTCAAGAGTTTATCCTTTTCTTCTAATTTACCTTTGAAAATGTTTACCTCAACCTCCAATTCTTGGCATTGCTTCATCATGCTTTCTTCAACCCTTTTTCCTTCTTCTACTTGATCTTTCAAATTTAAGATCTCTTCTTTCAACCCATTTTCTTGCTCTTCAAAGATTTGTAAAAGTTCTTCATTCTTCTTATTTTATTTTTCCAGATCTGTTTTGAGCGAGATGATTTATGCTTCACGTCCTTCCTTTTCAAATGATTGTAGAAGTTCTTCATTCTTCTTATTTGATGCTTCAAGGTCTTCTTTCAGAGAGATGATTTCTGCTTCAAGGCCTTCACTGTGATTGGTTACTTTGTCCTACAGTCTTTGATACATTTCTATCTGTCCCTTCATTGTTTCTATCTGTTCATTCAATGTAGAGATCACATCCTTGAGAATAGATTCCCTCCTTTTAAATTGATACCAAAAATTACTTTCATCATTGATCTTGAGATTTGCTTCTAGACTTATACTGTTACTTTCACTATCTTCATCATTGCATGCACAAGTGAGTGGATTACAAGAAAAAAAATCAATACCTGTTTCCTCTTCTTCATTCTCTGCTGCACATGTTTTCTAAGATATCTTATTTTCTTGAGTAGCCTTCTTCTTTTGCTTCTTTGCCATGAGCACTAGCAGATCTTGGTCAGAATCTTCTTCATCTTCACTTGACATTTCATTATTATCTTCATTTGCATAATAACTCTTTCCCTTTTCAAATTGTTTATAAGGACATTTAGCAGCATAATGACCCACTATTCCACAATCAAAACATTTGAATGGAAGCTTACCTCTGAATCTTCCAGTACCTGGTTGGAGTCTTCTCACAAAATTTGCTTCTTCTTCTTCTGATATATAACTTGATTCCTTGACAACTTCCTTTTCTTTTCCTTTTGCACACGCCTTAAAGGCAGCTTCTTTGATTTGAGAGGGACCTCCTTGTCTCATTTCATAAGCAGTCATAATACCATGTAATTGAACAATAGTAAGAGTTTGCAGATCTTGCCTTTCTTCAATAGCTGATACTTTTGACTCAAATTTTGAAGTTAAAGATCTTAAGACTTTTTCCACCAGAGTAGTATCGGTTATGGTTTCACCCAAACTTCTCATACGATTTACAATATCATCTAAATGTAAAAAGAAACTGGAAATACTCTCATCACTATGCATCCTAAAATTTTCATATTCAATTCTGAGAGTTTGGAGTTTTGCACTTTTTACCTTTGTATCTCCTTCATAGATCAGAATGATTTTGTCCCATATTTCTCTTGCTGAATTTAGCTGCATCACTTTAGCAAATTCTGGTTCAGACAGGATTCCTAATAGGACATTCACGGCTTTGGCATTGATTTCATATTTCTTACTTTCTGCTGCATCAGTAGGAATACTTGCCGGATACTGATAAACTCCTTCCACGATTGCCCATACTTCTGCACCAAGACTTTGCAGATATGATTTTGTTCGTATCTTTCAGAATAACAGATTATTTCCATTGAATAGAGGTGGCCTTATAGACATTAACCCTTCATGACTTCCCATTTCGACGGATCTCCTTCAAGCGATCAAGCTTCTGCAGAAGGACCGGCTCTGATACCAATTGTTGGGAAAAATACTGAGAGGGGGGGGTGAATCAGTATTTAGGGCATACTCAAGACTTTTTACTTTTTCTTACTTGAAAACACATACGTGACTTTCATGTAGCCAACTCGCGTATACACGCGGATATACTTAATAAAACATGCGTATGTCCAGCCATCTCATTCTGCAGATAATTCTTCAATTATATCATTCCATCATTCATTCATTAGATGTTCAATAAATAGTAATCATGAGCAGTAATAATAGAATAAACTATCACACATAAACAACACACATGAACCCCAGGATTTTAGGTGGAAACCCAAGTCGGGAGAAAACCACCGCTACTGTTGTCTCAGCCTTCAATATTTTATTATAGAGAAAACATCTTACAACCATGTACTGAAGCAAACTCATACCAGCACGCAGGCACCCACTTGCAGAAGGCTACAACCTTCTCTCGTTTACGAGCCTCTCCTGGAAGGGAGCTACAACCCCCTGCTCTCGTTTACCAGCCTTTCCTGGAAGGGAGCTACGATCCCCTGCTCTCATTTACTAGCCTCACCTGGAAGGGAGCTACAACCCCCTGACTGAAGGCTACAACCCTCAGCACCACCATTGACCATGTTTCATCAATTTTCACACTGGATCCAACAGCTTCCATACAACATATCTTGTAGGCCACTTTTCATCAGATTTTCAGACTGGACCCACTCCACACATTTAAGCTCAACATTCATCAATCTGAAACTTATAACCCCATCAATTCATTCATTGAATCATCAACCAATCAACCAACAACTTGATCTTCAATTAACATAATCAACAGCATATTCATCATTCAAACAACCCGGTTCTGTATGAATACATCATTGACAGATAGCAGTAAAACAGCAGAATAGATCAGATATTTCATACCACATACTTCAGTAAAACCCTAGATTCCATACGCACTTTTACTTCACTGAACCTGCATATTTACGCGCTTTCATATAGACCAACCCGTGTATACTTCAGTGCATTCTTCAGAAAATCCTTTCTGCCCATATGTGCTTTTCCTTAAGCAGACCCGCGTATACACGCGCTTTTCTGCAGCGAACCTGCGTATACCTCTGTAACTTTTCAGGACTGTGCAGCTCTTCAAATCAGATAAACAACTCAGATTTCATCCCTTAATTCAGAGATTATTTTGCCTCATCTCAGATCCAAACAATCCATAATCAGATCTAGAAAATACATATACATTTCAGATCTAAAGATCCCTCTTCATCATTTTCTTCATAGGTGCATCATAGATTCAGATCTATCAATCAAGAACAGAGTTCATCCATGCAGATATTCCTTAGAGAGATTTATTCATTCACAACCCTTACTCATGCACACACTTTCACTATGGTTTCCTTCTCCTTAAATAGATTTGGTCTTTTTCAATACCATGAGCCAAAACCACACAACTTCCGATGGTATTCCTGGACGGGATCAAATAGATAATCCAACACTCAATACAATGGGTCAATACCATGGTAATGCCCCTAGGTATCATAGTTTTCAGAGCGCAAAAGGCATACGCGACTTGGCACGATCTTTTCCGCGTGCATACGCGACTTCTCCTAAACAAACCCGCGTATGCTTCGTTACATACCTTGTTTGACATTCTTCTTGCACATACTGTAGATTCTTTCTTCTACAACTTCTATACTGATTGTAGATACATCAGATTTACATCATTAACAAGTTCATCAAGTACAACTTCATCACATACGTTGCCATCAAGGACAACACTCTGCATTATATTGCCAATCATCTCATTTCATCAACTAAGTTGCCATCATTGACAACAAATGCCAACAATCTCCCCCTTTGGACTTGATGGCAACCATGATGGTGTTTGATCACAACAGATAGATACATTAAGCATAATGATATTCTCCCCCTATTCAAACACCATGTCACTCTCCCCCTTTGACAGCAAGGGCAAAGGGGGAATCAAAAACCAACACAAGGCTTTTATGCTCATGTAGAAAGAAGAGCGCTGTAGATCTGATGTGCACTGAAGTTACCATGCTCCACCTGAGTTCATGCTGAAACTTCCACCATAATTTTCAATAAATTACATGACTCTAAGACCAAGGACTCATACTTACATCAATGATCCAGCCAAGTGGATTTACATAAGTGACACAAGCACCCAAACAAGTGGGTTTACACATTTTGACTCAACTACCCAACAAAGTGGGTTTACAAAATCAACAATTCCTTACATGACTGACTATTACAATTTTACATCATAGATTCTCATCATGACCTTTTCATCAAATTACAAATATGACTTTTTATGACCACTACCAAGAAGACCTCAAAAGAGATAATGTTTGAGAACCATCATAATGCCAACAATGCATTATACTCAAGCAAGTTTAATGCTCCCCTCACGAAAAAATGTACATCCAAGCATCTTTTCCATATGACCAAGGCTCCTCCTTAGCTTGTGAATCTGAAACACTTTCAACAGACAAATCATCGAAAGCAACAATCTCTACATGATCTATCCTTATCTCTCGAATCATAAGACTTCTATCTCATCCATGTGTGAAAGCGAGGAATACTCTTCAGCAAAAAACCAAACGAGGCTCATTCATATTCTCATCATAAGAAACCATGTATCATTTCATCATCATTTAGAGACCGAATAATAAGTAGATACAGTGCCAATAATACAATCATTAATGGTCGACCGATGCTCCCCCCGAACCCCTGTGCTCTCCCGATCTTCGATTTGTCATACAAATTTTCTTGTCACAAGTGCATACGCGATCGTCTCCATTGTAACTCACGTGTATACGCGTATTTAGTTCACCGAACCCGCGTATGGTAAGTGAAACATTGAAAGCTTCACATTCCTTCATCTCCCTGAAATTTTTTACAACCCATACCTATCTTCTTCACATCGGATGCTCTCGTCGAAATAAATATAAGCGGAATAATCGAATCATCATACATCGCTTCCCCTTTGATGATACCTCTATAATGTATCTCACATCATTCATGCGATCATTATGAGAAATAAGCTTTAGAAAGCGGATAGACTGCGATGAGGGTCAATATTCCCCACGTTTCGACAGGTCTTCCTTCCTTTTCGAGCTTTGCTTGAAGTTTCTTATTGTGTCTTCGGAAATTGTTCAATTTCTCGGATCTGTTCATCCTGCATTCTTTTTCTACATGTCCATACTCTGCTACAGTGCATAACATCTTGCATGACCGGAAAAGTAAGCATATGGATCATAATGTGTTTTTTCTATACTTTCTTCTATTGCAATCCGACCGCTTTATGACCATACTTGTTGCATGAAAAACAATATCCCTTAAAGAACCCAGAGTACCTTTTACGTATCGAATACTCGTTAGTTTGTGGCTCGAAATAATCTGCTTCTACAATTTCCTTGCAACATGCCCATAATTATGACATTTAAAGCATTCAACATTATTCATCAAAGGAGGGAATGATTTATTTTTGAGATTTCATGATTGTCGGTTGACCTTTTGCTTCTTTCAACACTTCGGAGCTTTGCATTGATATCCTTTGAATCTTTTAGCACTTCCATGTGAACTAGATTCTCCTTTAACGCTTTCATGAAAACCAAGACCAAGTTTAACAGAAGGAGACCTTTAACTACTAAGAATATTGTCTAGAATCTTAGTACTATCTTGAAACCTCAAGAGTTTATCCTTTTCTTCTAATTTACCTTGAGAAATGTTTACCTCAACCTCCAAATTCTTGGCATTGCTTCATCATGCTTTCTTCAACCCTTTTTCCTTCTTCTACTTGATCTTTCAAATTTAAGATCTCTTCTTTCAACCCATTTTCTTGCTCTTCAAAGATTTGTAAAAGTTCTTCATTCTTCTTATTTTATTTTTTCCGGATCTCGTTTTGAGCGTAGATGATTTATGCTTCACGTCCTTCCTTTTCAAATGATTGTAGAAGTTCTTCATTCTTCTTATTTGATGCTTCAAGGTCTTCTTTCGGAGAGATGATTTTGCCTTCAAGGCCTTCCTTGTGATTGGTTACTTTGTCCTCAGGTCTTTGATACATTTCTATCCGTCCCTTCATTGTTTCTATATGTTCATTCAATGTAGAGATCACATCCTTGAGAATAGATTCCCTCCTTTTAAATTGATACCAAAAATTACTTTCATCATTGATCTTGAGATTTGCTTCTAGACTTATCTTTATGTTACTTTCACTATCTTCATCATTGCATGCACAAGTGAGTGGATTACAAGAACAAAAAATCAATACCCTGTTTCCTCTTCTTCATTCTCTCGCACATGTTTTCTAAGATATCTTATTTTCTTGAGTAGCCTTCTTCTTTTGCTTCTTTGCCATGAGCACTAGCAGATCTTGGTCGGAAATCTTCTTCATCTTCACTTGACATTTCATTATTATCTTCATTTGCATAATAACTCTTTCCCTTTTCAAATTGTTTATAAGGACATTTAGCAGCATAATGACCCACTCTTCCACAATCAAAACATTTGAATGGGAAGCTTACCTCTCGAATCTTCCAGATTACGGTTGGAGTCTTCTCACAAAATTTGCTTCTTCTTCTTCTGATATATAACTTGATTCCTTGACAACTTCCTTTTCTTTTCCTTTTGCACACGCCTTAAAGGCGACTTCTTTGATTTGAGAGGGACCTCCTTCTCTCATTTCATAAGCAATGATGAATACCATGTAGTTGAACAATAGTAAGAGTTTGTGAGATCTTTCCTTTCTTCAATAGTCGATACTTTTGACTCAAATTTTGAAGTTAAAGATCTTAAGACTTTTTCCACCGAGTAGTATCGGTTATGGTTTCACCCAAACTTCTCATACGATTTACAATATCATCTAAATGTAAAAAGAAAGCTGGAAATACTCTCATCACTATGCATCCTAAAATTTTCATATTCAGTACGAGAGTTTGGAGTTTTGCACTTTTTTACCTTTGTATCTCCTTCATAGATCAGAATGATTTTGTCCCATATTTCTCTTCTTGAATTTAGTCGCATCACTTTAGCAAATTCTGGTTCGAACGAGGATTCCTAATAGGACATTCACGGCTTTGGCATTGATTTCATATTTCTTACTTTCTGTTTCGCATCGGTAGGGAATACTTGCCTGGGATCTTGATAAACTCCTTCCACGATTGCCCATACTTCCGCACCAAGACTTTGCGAGATATGATTTTGTTCGTATCTTTCGGAATATGCAGTTATTTCCATTGAATAGAGGTGGCCTTATAGACATTAACCCTTCATGACTTCCCATTTCGACGGATCTCCTTCAAGCGATCAAGCTTTTTCGACGAAGGACGGCTCACGATACCCAATTGTTGGGAAAAATGCGAGAGGGGGGGGTGAATCGATATTTAGGGCATACTCAAGACTTTTTACTTTTTCTTACTTGAAAACACATACGTGACTTTCATGTAGCCAACTCGCGTATACACGCGGATATACTTAATAAAACATGCGTATGTCCAGCCATCTCGTTCTCGAGATAATTCTTCAATTATATCATTCCATCATTCATTCATTAGATGTTCAATAAATAGTAATCATGAGCGAGAATAATAGAATAAACTATCACACATAAACAACACACATGAACCCCGGGATTTTAGGTGGAAACCCAAGTCGGGAGAAAACCACCGCTACTTTGTTGTCTCGGCCTTCAATATTTTATTATAGAGAAAACATCTTACAACCATGTACTTGAAGCAAACTCATACCCCAGCACGCGAGCACCCCACTTGCGAGGCTACAACCTTCTCTCGTTTACGAGCCTCTCTGAAGGGAGCTACAACCCCCTGCTCTCGTTTACCGGCCCTTTCACCGGAAGGGAGCTACGATCCCTCGCTCTCATTTACTAGCCTCACCGGGAAGGGAGCTACAACCCCGACCGAAGGCTACAACCCTCGGACCACCATTGACCATGTTTCATCAATTTTCACACTTTGGATCCAACAGCCTTCCATACAACATATCTTGTAGGCCACTTTTCATCGATTTTTCGACTTTGGACCCACTCCACACATTTAAGCTCAACATTCATCAATCCGAAACTTATAACCCCATCAATTCATTCATTGAATCATCAACCAATCAACCAACAACTTGATCTTCAATTAACATAATCAACGAGCATATTCATCATTCAAACAACCCGGTTACTGTATGAATACATCATTGTGAGATAGCGGTAAAACAATGCAGAATAGATCGGATATTTCATACCACATACTTCGATAAAACCCTAGATTCCATACGCACTTTTACTTCCCTTTGAACATCGCATATGTACGCCTTTCATATAGACCAACCCGTGTATACTTGGTGCATTCTTCGAGAAAATCCTTTACTGCCCATATGTGCTTTTCCTTAGCAGACACCGCGTGCACACGCGCTTTTACTGCAGCCGAACCTGCGTATACCTCTGCAACTTTTAGGACTGTGCGGCTCTTCAAATCAGATAAACAACTCGGATTTCATCCCTTAATTCGAAGATTATTTTGCCTCATCTCGGATCCAAACAATCCATAATCGGATCTAGAAAATACATATACATTTCGGATCTAAAGATCCCTCTTCATCATTTTCTTCATAGGTGCATCATAGATTCGAGATCTATCAATCAAGAACGAGAGTTCATCCATGCGAATATTCCTTAGAGAGATTTATTCATTCACAACCCTTACTCATGCACACACTTTCACTATGGTTTCCTTCTCCTTAAATAGATTTGGTCTTTTTTCAATACCATGAGCCAAAACCACACAACTTCCGATGGTATTCCCGGACTGGGATCAAATAGATAATCCAACACTCAATACAATGGGTCAATACCATGGTAATGCCCCTAGGTATCATAGTTTTCAGAGCTCAAAAAGGCATACGCGACTTGGCACGATCTTTTCTGCAGTGCATACTGCGACTTCTCCTAAACAAACCCGCGTATGCTTCGTTACATACCTTGTTTGACATTCTTCTTGCACATACGTAGATTCTTTCTTCTACAACTTCTATCTCGATTGTAGATACATCAGATTTACATCATTAACAAGTTCATCAAGTACAACTTCATCACATACGTTGCCATCAAGGACAACACTCTGCATTATATTGCCAATCATCTCATTTCATCAACTAAGTTGCCATCATTGACAACAAATGCCAGCAATCTCCCCCTTTGGACTTGATGGCAAACCATGATGGTGTTTGATCATAGCAGATAGATACATTAAGCATAATGATATTCTCCCCCTATTCAAAAACCATGTCACTCTCCCCCTTCTGTGTGAAGGGCAAGGGGCGAATCAAAAACCAACACAAGGCTTTTATGCTCATGTAGAAAGAAGAGCGATTGTAGATCGATGTGCATTGAAGTTACCATGCTCCACGAGTTCATGCCTGAAACTTCCACCATAATTTTCAATAAATTACATGACTCTAAGACCAAGGACTCATACTTACATCAATGATCCAGCCAAGTGGATTTACATAAGTGACACAAGCACCCAAACAAGTGGGTTTACACATTTTGACTCAACTACCCAACAAAGTGGGTTTACAAAATCAACAAGTCCTTACATGGCTGACTATTACAATTTTACATCATAGATCTCATCATGTCCTTTTCATAAAATTACAAATAAGACCTTTTATGACCACTACCAAGAAGACCTCAAAAGAGATCATATTTCGAACCATCATAATGCCAACAATGCATTATACTCGGCAAAGTCTAATGCTCCCCTTGAAAAAAATGTACATCCAAGCATCTTTTCCATATGACCAAGGCTCCTCTTTAGCTTTTTGCATCACGAACACTTTCAACGACAAGTCATCAACAAAAATCTCTGCATGATCTATCCTTATCTCCGAATCATAAGACTTCTATCTCATCCATGTGTGAAAGCAAGGAATACTCTTCAAAGCAAAAAGCAAACGAGGGCTCATTCATATTCTCATCATAAGAAACCATGTATCATTTCATCATCATTTAGAACTGAATAATAAGTAGATACGAGTGCCAATAATACAATCATTAATAGTCGAATCGATGCTCCCCACGAACCTTTGTGCTCACGATCTTGACTCTCATACAAATTTTCTTGTCACAAGTGCATACGCGAATGTCTCCACTGTAACTCGCGTTTATACGCGTATTTAGTTCACTTAACCCACGTATGGTAAGTGAAGCATTGAAAGCTTCACATTCCTTCATCTCCCTCTAAAGTTGTACAACCTATACCTATCTTCTTCACATCGGATGCTCTCGTGAAATAAATATAACCCAGAATAATCGGAATCATCATACATTGCTCCCCCTGTGATGATACCTCTATAATGTATCTCACATCATTCATGCAGATCATTATGAGAAATAAGCTTTAGAAGCAGGATGATCTGCAAATAGGGTCAATATTCCCTACGTTTTCGACCGGTCTTCCTTCCTTTTCCGACTTTGCTTGAAGTTTCTTATTGTGTGCTTGAAATTGTTCAATTTCTCAGTATCTCTTCATCCCTGCATTCTTTTTCTACATGTCCATACTTGTTGCTGAGGCATAACATCTTGCATGACCATAAAAAGTAAGCATATGGATCATAACGTGTTTTTCTATACTTTCTTCTATTGCAATCAGTTTGCTTTATGACCATACTTGTTGCATGAAAAACAATATCCCTTAAAGAACCCATAGTACCTTTTCGTATAGAATCTGTTTTTTTTGTGGTCGAAATAATCTGCTTCAACAATTTTTTGAAAAATGCCCATAATTATGACATTTAAAGCATTCAACATTATTGATCAAAGGAGGAATGATTTCCTTTGAGAGTTCATGATTGCAGAGTTGACCTTTTGCTTCTTTCAACACTTTAGGCTTTGCATTGATATCCTTTGAATCTTTAGCACTTCCTTGTGAACTAGGTTCTCCTTTAACAGTTTCATGAAAACCAAGACCAAGTTTAACAGAAGGAGACCTTTGACTACTAAGAATATTGTCCGGAATCTTAGTACTATCTTGAAACCTCAAGATTTTATCCTTTTCTTCTAATTTACCTTTGAGAATGTTTACCTCAACCTCCAATTTTTGGCATTGCTTCATCTTGCTTTCTTCAACCCTTTTTCCTTCTTCTACTTGATCATTCAAATTTAAGATCTCTTCTTTCAACCCATTTTCTTGCTCTTCAAAGATTTGTAAAAGTTCTTCATTCTTCTTATTTGATTTTTTCCGGATCTATTTTTGAGCGAGATGATTCTGACTCACGTCCTTCCTTTTCAAATGATTGTAGAAGTTATTCATTCTTCTTATTTGATGCTTCAAGGTCTTCTTTCGTGAGAGATCATTTCTTGCTCCAAGTCCTTCACCGTGATTGGTTACCTTGTCTGTAGTCTTTGATACATTTCTATCTGTCCCTTCATTGTTTCTATCTGTTCATTCAATCTAGAGATCACATCCTTGAGAATAGATTCCCTCCTTTTAAATTGATCCCAAAAATTACTTTCATCATTGATCTTGAGATTTGCTTCTAGACTTATACATTACTTTCACTATCTTCATCATTTGCATGCACAAGTGAATGGATTACATGAACAACAATCAATACCTGTTTCCTCTTCTTCATTTTCTGCTGCACATGTTTTCTCGAGATATCTTCTTTTCTTGAGTAGCCTTCTTCTTTTGCTTCTTTTTCCATGACCACTAGCGAGATCTTGGTCGGGAATCTTCTTCATCTTCCCTTGACATTTCATTATTATCTTCATTTGCATAATAACTCTTTCCCTTTTTCAAATTGTTTATAAGGACATTTAGCTGACATAATGACCCACTCTTCCACAATCAAAACATTTGAAGGAAAGCTTACCTCTGAATCTTCCAAGTACTGGTTGGAGTCTTCTCACAAAATTTGCTTCTTCTTCTTCCGATATATAACTTTCGATTCATGACAACTTCCTTTTTCTTTTCCTTTTGCACATGCCTTAAAGGCAGCTTCTTTGATTTGAGAGGGACCTCCTTGTCTCATTTCATAAGAAGTCGAGAATACCATGTAGTTGAACAATAGTAAGAGTTTGCGAGATCTTGCCTTTCTTCAATAGGCCGATACTTTTGACTCAAATTTTGAAGTTAAAGATCTCAAGACTTTTTCCACCGAGGTAGTATCGGTTATGGTTTCACCCAAACTTCTCATACGATTTACAATATCATCTAGACGTAAAAAAGAAACGGCAATACTCTCATCACTATGCGTCCTGAAATTTTCATATTCAATTACGAGAGTTTGGAGTTTTTTCACTTTTTACCTTTGTATCTCCTTCATAGCTCGGAATGATTTTGTCCCATATTTCTTTTGCTGAATTTAGTCGCATCACTTTATGCAAATTTCGGTTCAAACAGAGCTTCCTAATAGGACATTGATGGCTTTGGCATTGATTTCATATTTCTTACTTTCTCGCTTTGCATCGGTAGGAATACTTGTTGGGATACTTTGATAACCTCCTTCCACGATTGCCCATACTTCGCACCAAGACTTTGTAGATATGCTTTTGTTTCGTATCTTCCGGAATAACAGATTATTTCCATTGAATAGAGGTGGCCTTATAGACATTAACCCTTCATGACTTCCCATTTCGACGGATCTCCTTCAAGCGATCAAGCCTGCAGTAAGGACCGGCTCGATACCAATTGTTGGGAAAAAATACCGAGAGGGGGGGGGGTGAATCGAGTATATAGGGCATACTCAAGAATTTTTTAATTTTTCTTACTTGAAAACACATACACAACTTTCATGTAGCCAACTCACGTTTACACGCGGATATCCTTAATAAAACATGTGTATGTCTAGCAATCTTATTATGCGATAATTCTTCACTTATATCATTCCATCATTCATTCATTAGATGTTCAATAAACGAGTAAGCATGAGCTAGACTAATAACAGAATAAACTATCACAAATAAGCAACACACATGAACACCATGATTTTAGGTGGAAACCCAAGTCGGAGAAAACCACCACTCTGCCGTTGTCTCGATACTTCGGTATTTTATTATAGAGAAAACATCTTACAACCATGTATCGGCGCGTGACTCATACCATCACGCAGTGACACCACCGCTGAAGGCTACAACCTTCTCTCATTTATGAGCCTCTCCTAGAAGGGAGCTACTAACCCCGTGCTCTCGTTTACACGCCTCTCCCTGGAAGGGAGCTACGACCCCCTATTCTCATTTACCGACCTCACCTAGAAGGGAGCTACAACCCCCTCGATTTCGAAAGGCTACAACCCTCAAGCACCACCATGGACCATGTTTCATCAATTTTCACTACTGGATCCAACCGCTTCCATACAACATATCTTGTAGGCAAATTTTCATCGATTTTCGGATGGACCCACTCCACACATTTAAGCTCAACATTCATCAAACTCGAAACTTATAACCCCATCAATTCATTCATTGAATCATCAACCAATCAACCAACAACTTGATCTTCAATTAACATAATCAGACAACATATTCATCATTCAAACAACCCGGTTACGTATGAATACATCATTGAAAGATAGCGGTAAAACAACAGTATCGGGATCGGATATTTCATACCACATACTTCGAGTAAAACCCTAGATTCCATACGTGCTTTTACTTCACTGAACCTGCGTATGTACACGCTTTCATATAGACCAACCCGCGTATACTTCAGGGTGCATTCTTCGAGAAAATCCTTTTTTCCCCATACGCGCTTTTCCTTAAAGCGACTTTGCGTATACACGCTTTTCTTTAAGCGAGACCCCGCGTATACCTCTCGTAACTTTTCAGACATCTGTGTGACTCTTCGGATCGAGATAAAAAACTCAGATTTCATCCCTTACTTGAGAGTATTTCGCCTCATCTCGGATCCAAACAATCCATAATCGGATCTAGAACATACATATACATTTCGAGATCTAGAGATCCCTCTTCATCATTTTCTTCATAGGTGCATCATAGATTTAGATCTATCAATCAAGAACAGAGTTCATCCATGCAGATATTCCTTAGAGAGATTTATTCATTCACAACCCTTACTCATGCACACACTTGCACTATGGTTTTCTTCTCCTTAAATAGATTTGGTCTTTATCAATACCATGAGCCAAAACCACACAACTTACGTATGGTATTCCCTGGACGGGATCAAATAGATAATCCAACCGATCAATACAATGGGTCAATATCATGGTAATGCCCCTAGGTATCATAGTTTTTTAGAGCGCAAAAAGGCATACGCGACTTGGCGTAATATTTTCCGCGTGCATACGCGACTTCTCCTAAACAAACCCGCGTATGCTTCGTTACATACCTTGTTTGACATTCTTCTTGCACATACTGTAGATTCTTTCTTCTGCAACTTCGTGCGATTGTAGATACATCAGATTTACATCATTAACAAGTTCATCAAGTACAACTTCATCGAGATAGGTTACCATCGAGGACAACACTCGCATTATATTTCCAATCATCCTATTTCATCAACTAAGTTGCCATCGAGGACAACACATGCCAACAATCTCCCCCTTTGGACTTGATGGAAACCATGATGGTGTTTGATCACAGCAGATAGATACATTAAGCATAATGATATTCTCCCCCTATTCAAACACCATGTCACTCTCCCCTTTGACATCAAGGGCAAAGGGCGAATCAAAAACCAAAACAAGGCTTTTCCGCTCATGTAGAAAGAAGAGCGTTGTAGATCTAATGTGCACTGAAGTTACCATGCTCCCCCACGAGTTCACGCCCGAAACTTCAACCATAATTTTCAATAAAGTACATGACTCTAAGACCAAGGACTCATACTTACATCAATGATCCAGCCAAGTGGATTTACATAAGTGACACAAGCACCCAAACAACTGGGTTTACACATTTTGACTCAACTACCCAACCAAGTGGGTTTACAAAATCAACAAGTCCTTACATGACCCGAATATTACAATTTTACATCATAGATCTCATTATGACCTTTTCATCAAATTACAAATATGACCTTTTATGACCACTACCAAGAAGACCTCAAAAGAGATCATGTTTCGAACCATCATAATGCCAACAATGCATTATACTCAACAAGTCTAATGCTCCCCCTGAAAAATGTACATCCAAGCATCTTTTCCATATGACCAAGGCTCCTCCTTAGCTTGTGTATCCCGAACACTTTCAACAGACAGTCATCGAGCAACAATCTCTCGCATGATCTCGTCCTTATCTCTCGAATCATAAGACTTCTATCTCATCCATGTGTGAAAGCAAGGAATACTCTTCAGAAAAAAGCAAACGGGGCTCATTCATATTCTCATCATAAGAAAACATGTATCATTTCATCATCATTTAGAACTGAATAATAAGTAGATATGATGCCAATAATACAATCATTAATAGTCGGGACTGATGCTCCCCCCGAACTCGTGCTCGGATCTTGGTTCATCATACAAACTTTCTTGTCACAAGTGCATACGCGACTTTGTCTCCACTCTGTAACTCACGTGTATACGCGTATTTAGTTCATCGAAACCGCGTATGGTAAGTGAAACATTGAAAGCTTCACATTCCTTCATCTCCCCTGAAGTTGTATAACCTATACTTTGTCTTCTTCACATCGGATGCTCTGTCGTGAAATAAATATAACCCAGAATAATCGAATCATCATGCATTGCTCCCCCTGTGATGATACCTCTATAATGTATCTCACATCATTCATGCGATCATTATGAGAAATAAGCTTTAGAAGCGAGATGGCTAGCAGTAGGCTCAATATTCCCTACGTTTCGACCGGTCTTCCTTCCTTTTCTAGCTTTGCTTGAAGTTTCTTATTGTGTCTTTGGAAATTGTTCAATTTCTGGATCTATTCATCCTGCATTCTTTTTCTACATGTCCATACTTGTTACGAGGCATAACATCTTGCATGACCGAGAAAAGTAAGCATATGGATCATAATGTGTTTTTTCTATACTTTCTTCTATTGCAATCGACTACTTTATGACCATACTTGTTGCATGAAAAACAATATCCCTTAAAGCAACCCAGTACCTTTACGTATAGAATCTATTCATTTGTGATTGAAACAATGCTGATTCTGCAATTTATTTCTTTAACATGCCCATAATTATGACACTTTAAAGCATTCAACATTATTCATCAAAGGAGGGATTGATTTCTTTTTGAGAGTTCATGATTGCCGGTTGACCTTTTGCTTCTTTCAACACTTCGAGCTTTGCATTGATATCCTTTGAATCTTTAGCACTTCCTTGTGAACTAGATTCTCCTTTATCGATTTCATGAAAACCAAGACCAAGTTTAACGAAGGAGACCTTTGACTACTAAGAATATTGTCTAGAATCTTAGTACTATCTTGAAACCTCAAGAGTTTATCCTTTTCTTCTAATTTACCTTTGAGAATGTTTACCTCAACCTCCAATTTTTGGCATTGATTCATCATGCTTTCTTCAAACCCTTTTTCCTTCTTCTACTTGATCATTCAAATTTAAGATCTCTTCTTTCAACCCATTTTCTTGCTCTTCAAATATTTGTAAAAGTTCTTCATTCTTCTTATTTGATTTTTTCCCAGATCTGTTTTGAGCGAGATGATTTCTACTTCACGTCCTTCCTTTTCAAATGATTGTAGAAGTTTTTCATTCTTCTTATTTGATGCTTCAAGGTCTGCTTTTCGAGAGAGATGATTTCTACTTCAAGTCCTTCCACTGTGATTGGCTACTTTGTCCCTGCGAGTCTTTGATACATTTCTATCTATCCCTTCATTGTTTCTATATGTTCATTCAATCTAGAGATCACATCCTTGAGAATAGATTCCCTCCTTTTAAATTGATCCCAAAAATTACTTTCATCATTGATCTTGAGATTTGCTTCTAGACTTATCTCTGTTACTTTCACTATCTTCATCATTTCATGCACAAGTGAGTGGATTACAAGAAAAACAATCAATACATGTTTCCTCTTCTTCATTTTTCTGCTCGCACATGTTTTACGAGATATCTTCCTTTCTTGAGTAGCCTTCTTCTTTTGCTTCTTTGCCATGAGCACTAGCAAATCTTGGTCGAATCTTCTTCATCTTCACTTGACATTTAATTATTAGCTTCATTTGCATAATAACTCTTTCCCTTTTCAAATTGTTTTATAAGGACATTTAGTAGCATAATGACCCACTCTTCCACAATCAAAACATTTGAAGGGAAGCTTACCTCTAAATCTTCTAGTACCTGGTTGGAGTCTTCTCACAAAATTTGCTTCTTCTTCCACCGAGTAGTATCGGTTATGGTTTCACCCAAACTTCTCATACGATTTACAATATCATCTAGACGTGAAAAGAAAGCTGGCAATACTCTCATCACTATGCATCCTGAAATTTTCATTTTCAATTCGAGAGTTTGGATTTTTGCACTTTTTACCTTTGTATCTCCTTCATAGCTCAGAATGATTTTGTCCCATATTTCTTTTGCTGAATTTAGCTACATCACTTTAGCAAATTACGGTTCGAACAGAGCTTCCTAATAGGACATTGATGGCTTTGGCATTGATTTCATATTTCTTACTTGCTTTGCATCGGTAGGAATATTCGCCGAGATACTAATAACCTCCTTCCACGATTGCCTATACTTCTACACCAAGACTTTGCGGATATGATTTTGTTCGTATATTCCCAGAATAGCAGATTATTTCCATTGAATAGAGGTGGCCTTATAGACATTAACCCTTCACGACTTCCCATTTCGACGGATCTCCTTCAAGCGATCAAGCATCGCGGAAAGGACCGGCTCGATACCAATTGTTGGGAAAAATGCGAGAGGGGGGGGGGTGAATCGGTGTTTAGGGCATACTCAAGAATTTTTACTTTTTTCTTACTTGAAAATACATACGCGACTTTCATGTAGCCAACTCACGTATACACACGGATATACTTAATAAAACATGCGTATGTCCAGCAATCTTATTATGCGGATAATTATTCACTTATATCATTCCATCATTCATTCATTAGATGTTCAATAAACAGTAAGCATAAGCGAGTAATAACATAATAAACCATCACACATAAGCAACACACATGAACACCAAGATTTTAGGTGCAAAACCCAAGTCGGGAGAAAACCACTCGCTGTCGTTGTCTCGACCTTCAATATTTTCTTATAGAGAAAACATCTTACAACCATGTATCGGCGTAGACTCATACCAGCGACGTTGTGCACCCACCTGCAGAAGGCTACAACCTTCTCTCGTCTACTAACCTCTCCTAGAAGGGAGCTACAACCCCCCGCTCTCGTTTAACAACCTCTCCCTGGAATGGAGCTACGACTCCTCGCTCTCGTTTACCGGCCTCACTCCGGGAAGGGATCTACAACCCCCCGATCGAAGGCTACAACCCTCAAAGCACCTCCATGGACCATGTTTCACCAATTTTCACCTGGATCCAACAGACTTCCATACAACATATCTTGTAGGCCACTTTTCATCGATTTTCAGACTGGACCCACTCCACACATTTAAGCTCAACATTCATCAAACTCGAAACTTATAACCCCCATCAATTCATTCATTGAATCATCAACCAATCAACCAACAACTTGATCTTCAATTAACATAATCAGCTGACATATTCATCATTCAAACAACCCAATTCTGTATGAATACATCATTGACGAGATAAACGATAAAATAGCGTAGCAGATCGGATACTTCATACCACATACTTCGATAAAACCCCTAGATTCCATACGCGCTTTTACTTCATCGAACCTGTGGAATGTACACGCTTTCATATAGACCAACCCGCGTATACTTCAGTGCATTCTTCGAAAATCCTTTTCGCCCATACGCGCTTTTCCTTAAACGGATACTGCGTATACGCACGCTTTTCTGAAGCTGAACTCGCGTATACCTCTCAGTAACTTTTCGAGATCGTGCGGCTCTTCGGATCGGGATAAACAACTCAGATTTCATCCCTTACTTCATAGAGTATTTCACCTCATCTCGGATCTAAACAATCCACAATCGGATCTAGAAAATACATATACATTTCAGATCTAAAGATCCCTCTTCATCATTTTCTTCATAGGTGCATCATAGATTCAGATCTATCAATCAAGAACGGAGTTCATCCATGCGAGATATTCCTTAGAGAGATTTATTCATTCACAACCCTTACTCATGCACACACTTGCACTATGGTTTTCTTCTCCTTAAATAGATTTGGTCTTTTTCAATACCATGAGCCAAAACCACACAACTTCCGATGGTATTCCTGGACGGGATCAAATAGATAATCCAACACTCAATATAATGGGTCAATACCATGGTAATGCCCCTAGGTATCATAGTTTTTAGAGCGAAAAGGCATACGCGACTTGGCATCGATCTTTTCCGCGTGCATACGCGACTTCTCCTAAACAAACCCGCGTATGCTTCGTTACATACCTTGTTTGACATTCTTCTTGCACATACTTTCGTGGATTCTTTCTTCCGCAACTTCATGATCGATTGTAGATACATCGATTTACATCATTAACAAGTTCATCAAGTACAACTTCATCGGATAGGTTTCCATCAAGGACAACACTCGCATTATATTGCCAATCATCTCATTTCATCAACTAAGTTGCCATCAAGGGACAACACATGCCAACAATCTCCCCCTTTTGGACTTGATGGCAACCATGATGGTGTTTGATCACAACAGATAGATAAATTAAGCATAATGATATTCTCCCCCTATCCAAACACCATGTCACTCTCCCCCTTCAACATCAAGGGCAAAGGGCGAATCAAAAACCAACACAAGGCTTTTACGTCATGTAGAAAGAACATCATTGTAGATCTGATGTGCATTGAAGTTACCATGATCCCCCCTAAGTCCATGCTGAAACTTCAACCATAATTTTCAATAAAGTACATGACTCTAAGACCAAGGACTCATACTTACATCAATGATCCAGCCAAATGGATTTACATAAGTGACACAAGCACCCAAACAAGTGGGTTTACACATTTTGACTCAACTACCCAACCAAGTGGGTTTACAAAATCAATAAGTCCTTACATGACCGAATATTACAATTTTACATCATAGATCTCATCCTTACCTTTTCATCAAATTACAAATATGACCTTTTATGTCCACTACCAAGAAGACCTCAAAAGAGATCATGTTTCGGAACCATCATAATGCCAACAATGCATTATACTCAAGCAAGTCTAATGCTCCCCCCCTGAAAAATGTACATCCAAGCATCTTTTCCATATGACCAAGGCTACTCCTTAGCTTTTGCATCCCGAACAATTTCAACAGACAAGTCATCAGCAACAATCTCCGCATGATCTGTCCTTATCTACGAATCATAAGACTTCTATCTCATCCATGCGTGAAAGCAAGGAATACTCTTCAAAAAAATCAAACAGGGGCTCATTCATATTCTCATCATAAGAAACCATGTATCATTTCATCATCATTTAGAACTGAATAATAAGTAGATACAAGTGCCAATAATACAATCATTAATAGTCGACTGATGCTCCCCCGAACTCCGTGCTCCCGATCTTCAGACTCTCATACAAATTTTCTTGTCACAAGTGCATACGCGATCTGTCTCCACTCTGTAACTCACGTGTATACGTGTATTTAGTTCATCGAACCCGCGTATGGTAAGAGAAACATTGAAAGCTTCACATTCCTTCATCTCCCGCTGAAGTTGTACAACCTATACTGTCTTCTTCACATCGGATGCTCTATCAAAAAATAAATATAAGCGAATAATCGAATCATCATACATTGCTCCCCACGTGATGATACCTCTATAATGTATCTCACATCATTCATGCAAATCATTATGAGAAATAAGCTTTAGAAGCGCATGACTGCATGAGGGTCAATATTCCCTACGTTTCGACTCGGTCTTCCTTCCTTTTCCGACTTTTCTTGAAGTTTCTTATTGTGTGCTTTGGGAAATTGTTTAATTTCTCATATCTGTTCATCCTCGCATTATTTTTCTACATGTCCATACTTGTTACGAGCATAACATCTTGCATGACTAGAAAAGTAAGCATATGGATCATAATGTGTTTTTCTATACTTTCTTCTATTACAATCACTGCTTTATGACCATACTTGTTGCATGAAAAACAATATCCCTTAAATAACCCGGACTACCTTCTGTATAGAATATCGTTTCGTTTGTGATCGAAACAATCTGATTCTCGCAATTTGTTGCAACATGCCCATAATTATGACATTTAAAGAATTCAACATTATTGATCAAAGGAGGGAATGATTTCTTTTGAGAGTTCATGATTGCCGGTTGACCTTTTGCTTCTTTCAACACTTCGAGGCTTTGCATTGATATCCTTTGAATCTTTAGCACTTCCTTGTGAACTAGATTCTCCTTTAATAGTTTCATGAAAACCAAGACCAAGTTTAATGAAGGAGACCTTTGAATACTAAGAATATTGTCTAGAATCTTAGTACTATCTTGAAACCTCAAGAGTTTATCCTTTTCTTCTAATTTACCTTTGAGAATGTTTACCTCAACCTCCAATTTTTTGGCATTGCTTCATCATGCTTTCTTCAACCGTTTTTCCTTCTTCTACTTGATCATTCAAATTTAATATCTCTTCTTTCAACCCATTTTCTTGCTCTTCAAAGATTTGTAAAAGTTCTTCATTCTTCTTATTTGATTTTTCCAGATCTATTTTGAGCGAGATGATTTCTACTTCACGTCCTTCCTTTTCAAATGATTGTAGAAGTTCTTCGTTCTTCTTATTTGATGCTTCAAGGTCTGCTTTCAGAGAGATGATTTTCAGCTCAAGTCCTTCACTATGATTGGTTACTTTGTCCTGCAGTCTTTGATACATTTATATCTGTCCCTTCATTGTTTCTATCTGTTCATTCAATCTAGAGATCACATCCTTGAGAATAGATTCCCTCCTTTTAAATTGATCCCAAAAATTACTTTCATCATTGATCTTGAGATTTGCTTCTAGCTTTATACTGTTACTTTCACTATCTTCATCATTGCATGCACAAGTGAGTGGATTACAAGAACAACAATCAATACCTGTTTCCTCTTCTTCATTCTCTTCTGCACATGTTTTCTGAGATATCTTCTTTTCTTGAGTAGCCTTCTTCTTTTGCTTCTTTGCCATGAGCACTAGCAGATCTTCATCAGAATCTTCTTCATCTTCACTTGACATTTCATTATTATCTTCATTTGCATAATAACTCTTTCCCTTTTCAAATTGTTTATAAGGACATTTAGCAAGCATAATGACCCACTCTTCCACAATCAAAACATTTGAAGGGAAGCTTACCTTCGAATCTTCCAAGCACTGCTGGAGTCTTCTCACAAAATTTGCTTCTTCTTCTTCGATATATAACTTGATTCCTTGACAACTTCCTTTTCTTTTCCTTTTGCACACGCCTTAAAAGGCGATTCTTTGATTTGAGAGGGACCTCCTTCTCTCATTTCATAAGCGATCGAATACCATGTAGTTGAACAATAGTAAGAGTTTGCAAATCTTGCCTTTCTTCAATAGTCGATACTTTTGACTCAAATTTTGAAGTTAAAGATCTTAAGACTTTTTCCACCACAGTAGTATCGGCTATGGTTTCACCCAAACTTCTCATACGATTTACAATATCATCTAGACATAAAAAGAAACCGGCAATACTCACATCACTATGCATCCCCGAAATTTTCATATTCAATTTCGAGAGTTTGGAGTTTTTCACTTTTTACCTTTGTATCTCCTTCATAGCTCGAGATCGATTTTGTCCCATATTTCTTTTGTTGAATTTAGCTGCATCACTTTAGCAAATTCTAGTTCAGACAGGCTTCCTAATAGAACATTGACGGCTTTGGCATTGATTTCATATTTCTTACTTTCTGCTGCATCAATAGGAATACTTGCCGGATACTAATAACCTCCTTCCATGATTGCCCATACTTCTGCACCAAGACTTTGCAGATATGATTTTTTTCGTATCTTCCAGAATAACAGATTATTTCCATTGAATAGAGGTGGCCTTATAGACATTAACCCTTCATAACTTCCCATTTTGACGGATCTCCTTCAAGCGATCAAGCTTCTGCAGAAGGACCGGCTCTGATACCAATTGTTGGGAAAAAATACTAAGAGGGGGGGGGGTGAATCGAGTATTTAGGGCATCCTCAAGACTTTTTACTTTTTATTACTTGAAAACACATACGCGACTTTCATGTAGCCAACTCACGTATACACGCGGATATACTTAATAAAACATGCGTATGTCCAAGCAATCTTATTATGTAGATAATTCTTCCCTTATATCATTCCATCATTCATTCATTAGATGTTCAATAAATAGTAAGCATGAGCAAGTAACAATAGAATAAACCATCACACATAAGCAACACACATGAACACCGGGATTTTAGGGTGGAAACCCAAGTCGGGAGAAAACCACCACTACCGTTGTCTCAGCCTTCAATATTTTATTATAGAGAAAACATCTTACAACCATGTACTCGGCGCTGAGACTCATACCAAAGACGCTGAGCACCCACCTTTAGAAGGATACAATCTTCTCTCGTTTACCGGCCTCTCCCGGAAGGGAGCTACAACCCCCCTCCTCTCGTTTAACGAGCCTCTCCCGGAAGGGAGCTACGACCCCCTGCTTCTCGTTTACCAGCCTCACCCTGGAAGGGAGCTACAACCCCCACGATCGAAGGCTACAACCCTCGGCACCTCCATGGACCATGTTTCATCAATTTTCACACTAGATCCAACGGCTTCCATACAACATATCTTGTAGGCCACTTTTCATCGATTTTTCAAACTGGACCCACTCCACACATTTAAGCTCAACATTCATCAAACCCGAAACTTATAACCCCATCAATTCATTCATTGAATCATCAACCAATCAACCAACAACTTGATCTTCAATTAACATAATCAGCAACATATTCATCATTCAAACAACCCGAGCTTCCGTATGAATACATCATTGACGCATAACAAGAAACAATAGATAACGCATCAGATATTTCATACCACATACTTCGAGTAAAACCCTAGATTCCATACACGCTTTTACTTCATCGAACCTCGTGTATGTACGTGCTTTCATATAGACCAACCCGCGCATACTTCAAAGTGCATTCTTCGAGAAAATCCTTTTTGCCCATACGCGCTTTTCCTTAAGAAGACTCGCGTATACACGCACCTTTGCTCGAGCGAACCCTGCGTATACCTCCGTAACTTTTTCAGACTCGTGAAGCTCTTCGGATCTCATAAACAACTCAGATTTCATCCCTTACTTCAGAGAGTATTTCGCCTCATCTCGGATCTAAACAATCCATAATCAGATCTAGAAAATACATATACATTTCAGATCTAGAGATCCCTCTTCATCATTTTCTTCATAGGTGCATCATAGATTCGGATCTATCAATCAAGAATAGAGTTCATCCATGCAGATATTCCTTAGAGAGATTTATTCATTCACAACCCTTACTCATGCAAACACTTGCACTATGGTTTTCTTCTCCTTAAATAGATTTGGTCTTTTTCAATACCATGAGCCAAAACCACACAACTTCCAATGGTATTCCCGGACGGGATCAAATAGATAATCCAACACTCAGTACAATGGGTCAATATCATGGTAATGCCCCTAGGTATCATATTTTTTAGAGCGCAAAAGGCATACGCGACTTGGCACGATATTTTCCGCGTGCATACACGACTTCTCCTAAACAAACCCGCGTATGCTTCGTTACATACCTTGTTTGACATTCTTCTTGCACATACTATAGATTCTTTCTTCTCGCAACTTCGTATCGATTGTAGATACATCAGATTTACATCATTAACAATTTCATCAAGTACAACTTCATCGGATAGGTTGCCATCAAGGACAACACTCGCATTATATTGCCAATCATCTCATTTCATCAACTAATTTGCCATCAAGGACAACACATGCCAACAATATTGTTAATGTATGTAGATGACATGCTTGTTGCGGGTGGTCTAACATGTAGGAAATAAATGTGCTCAAAAGAAAATTGGCAAATTCATTTGCAATGAAGGATTTGGGAGTTGTAAAACAAATCCTTGGTAAGAGAATAACTAGAGACAGGGGAAAATCGCAAATTAACATCTGTCTCATAATGAGTACATACAAAAGGTGTTGAAAATATTTAATATGCATAATGCAAAACCAACTAGTACACCTTTTGGTGGACATTTCAAACTTAGTAAGGACATGTTCCCTAAGACCCAAGAAGAAATGGACTATATGTCTAAAGTTCCATACGCATCGGTAGTTAGAAGCTTAATGTATGCAATGGTCTCGCACAAGGCCTAATATTGCACATGCAAAGTGGGAGTTGTAAGCGTGTACATGAAAAAATCCAGAAAATAACAATTGGATGGTAGTGAAATGGATTCTCAGATATTTGAGAGGTACCACAAATCAAGCATTATGCTTTGGCAGTTCAAACATTGCTCTACAGGGATATGTTGATGCAGATATGGCAGGTGACAGAGATAACAGGAGGAGCACTACGGGATATATATATATATTGTAGGTGGAAAAACTATCAGTTGGGTTTCAAAAATCCAAAGTGTTGTTGCACTTTCAACAACAGAAGCAAAGTATGTTGCTGCGACAGAGGCTATTAAAGAAATGATTTGGTTACAAAGGTTTATGGATTAATTGGGTAAGAAGCATGATATGGGCACGTTATACAGTGATAGCCAAAATTCCATTAATATTGCAAAGAACTCAACATTTCATTCTAGGAATAAACACATACAGCTCAAGTACCATTTCATACGGTCAGTATTGGAAGATGGAAAGTTGAAGCTGGAAAAGATACACACTAGCCAGAATCCTGCAGATATGGTAACAAAAGTTGTAACCAAGGAGAAACTAAGATTATGCTTAGTTTCAATTGGTCTTCAAGGATGACGATGAAGATGAGAAACAACCATGTCCAAAGAGGAGTCATTGTCCAGCAAATGAAGCAGCGGTGGAGTTGCTACAAATCAGTCTCCAAGTGGGAGATTGTTGGGCGTGGAGCCTGATTATCTTTTTTATTTTGTATCACAGTGTTTGACCCCTATACCTTAATGGGGAGGAAATGCTGCCCCTAATTAAACATTGCCTGGGGGTCTAGGGGGGGTAGTTGTGACTTTATGGAGCCCCCCCCCCCCCCCAGCGGGGGGTTTCAGGGGCAGCACCCCCAAAGCTAAAAACAGATGTAAAATTGCCTTGTAAAAGTATAGTAATTTCTAGTCAATTTATATTGTTCATTAGGTGGATGATCTAATGGTAGAAGTTATGTTTAGTTTATGGGTTTTTACCCTAGAAGGCAACCCCTCGCTTTGTATGAGGGTATTTTATTGCGGCTTTGTATGGTATGTGTATTCTTAGAGAGAGAAACAGATAGGGAGACTATGAGAGAAAACAAAGAATATTAAAGTGGATCTGTTGTAGGTTGTGTCTCTTCATTTAGCTGGATAATAGAAAGGAAGGATTGGTTGTTGAGGGTGGACATAGCCCAAACTAGGTGAACCATGTATATCTGTGTCTCTTTGGTTTTATGTGTTTTGTGTGCTTGTGTTTTTCACATATTTTATGTGTTTCATTGCTCTGTAATATATAATTTTCTAACATTAATAACAACACATGCACTTTCTTAAGAAGGTGTTCACATTACTAAGAACACATGCACGCTCTTAGGAAGGTGTGCATATTTTTAAGAGTGTGTGCCGATTCTTAGGATTGTTCATTCGCTCGTGATTCATGCTAACTTGGTGGCTTAGTTGGTAACTTGGTTTATAGCTCAAGGCTTGCTAAACTTGGATTCCTATGAATGTATGCATGCTCTTAGGAACACACGTGTGTTCCAATGGGTGTGTATTTTTTATGGCCCCATTACCACTTTTGGGGGAATCATCTTCATGTGAGCACCTTATTTAATTTGAAATTTTTGGGATTTTACTATTTACATGCTTGCAGGTTGACAATTTTATGTTTTTGTGGTTCAATAATTATTTCTTACCAGTAAATAATTATTCCCCACGATATCACTTTCTTACTTTATTGTTTATACCCTCTGTTATTCTTTGGCATAAATTATACTAGCCAACCAAGTCCTTGGTGCTTGAAGAAATTGTTGTCTTGAAATATTTTCTTTCATTTTGAAATATTGAGTAGTTGTGTGGTATGGTGGGTGTTTATGTCCTAGTTTCCTCAATAGGGATGGGAATTATTAGTGGTAGAACAACAAAAGACATGGACCATGTTAATAGGATGTGTATGTTACAAGTGAGATTGTATTGGGGGAAAGTTGCAATAAGACCTCAAAATTATTATCTAATCAAATGTTTGATTTTTTTTCTAACACTATATATTTTAAACGATAATTATGCATATAATCCATGTTGAATTTAACTACTTTAATCCTCTCATAAAAGTACATTGTTAAACATTATATATTTCATATGTTAAAGATAAACTAATAGCCATGAACAAACAAATAATCATTATAAACTTTCTTCTCTAGAGACTAATAAAATAATAATAATTTCACCCAATATTCATCTCATTCTACTCTCATTATATTTTACACAATATTCCCTTTACCTAGCCCTTGATTGCGCTGAGGGGAACATTCTACAACTCAGTATCATGGGTAACGTTGTCTATCCATGATCAAAAAAATATTTAATGTCATATCATAAAAAAATTAAATCAAAATAATATTTAATATATATATAAAAAAAAGAAAATTGATATAAATAATTTCAATTTCAATTTGATTAAAATAAAAAATTAATACCAAAATAGTGCTTTATTTTTCTAAATCCATTTTAGTATCACTGATCGTATATGAATATGTATAGGTTGGTTTGGATACAAATGAATTTGTTGAGTTAGAATAACTATTGTAGTAAACCTTGACCACTACGGTTTACCACGGTTTACCATGATTCTGTGTGTAGATATAATTTGTTGACAAATGTTAGCCTCATTAAATGGTTTACCATGGTTTACCATGATTTTGCGTGTAGATATAATTTGTTGACCAGTGTTAGCCTTATTAAACAATTTTTTGTATCTATATTTTCACATGAATCCTCATCAACCTCGTCCTGTATTAATTTATGTTTATGGCCATTAATCTCAACTCACAAGTACATGTAGAAATAAAAAATGTTTCCAATATTAAATATCAAACTCTTATATTAGATAAATTACAAACAAGTTACTCACATTACCCCCGAAATCTTCAAGCAGCACCCTGATCGCTGGATCGCTTCTTCCTACATTACAATTTTTTTTTTAAATGATGGTTAAGTATGGCTAATGTAGGTTATAACCCAGTACAGAAATTATATACAAATCAATATTAAAAAAATAAAATAAAAAATAGTGAGAGCATAAAACTTAAAACAGATGTACACAGAGATTTCCCCCTGGATCCCAAACCGGGACTACCAGCTTGATTTTTCATTATATTCCTTTTAGTGTTACAACACATATATATACATGTCGAAGCATATATAAACCCTAATCCATTAACCCTAGATTATAACATGACCATATTTCTCTTGACCGGATCTACAAAATACCAGGCGCAGAAAACCATCATGGCCAAAAAAACCATGTGCAAACCCATGCACAAAACCATGGGTGGGTCCGCCCACCAAAAAATAAGGTCCAAAAAATGTTTCCAGGGACACTACCCTCGGACCCAAACATGGGGGTTTTTCGCCCCCTTGTTGCGTCCGGCACCATGTATAGGCGTGACTGTCGCCCCCCTGTGAACCCCCTGCACGTGCGAATAATCATGGAAAGAATATAACACATACCCAACAATTAATATATAACTAATCATATGTAACATCCTTATAGTAATTACTCCCATTTACTTATAAATAATAAAAAACTTATTTCCAGTTTACAATTACTATGATCTAACATATAGGAACATCAGTTCATAAGGTTAAATACTAGGAACCTTACATTTCTTCTTTTACATATAATTATGATTTATGCATTATAACAATTTACCTTTGGGAAAAAACATATAATTAAAGTGGACTAAGGATCAAAAATTTGGACAATCATTTGGTACCCGAGTGATTTAACTCTGGGTCTGTATACATATGAATGTCTCTTCATAAATTTATTGGTTAATCTTTACAAAATCTTTGTCCTGATGGTTTCGTGGGGATCTCTACCGTGCTTGACTTTAATTTTATGCATACAAATATTATGCTCATAGATTTGGTGATATGTTTTATAGTATTTGTCATTACTTTAACCTCTGCATTTGGTATGATAATCCTTTATAAAGATTGAATCATTAGCTTAATGTATTGAGGGATTTCATTATTGTTTTTTATTACCGCATCTCTCGGTTAATGTGATCATCTCCACCTGTCTCATGCTCTGACCCTTGGAAATTTTCTGGTCATGTGATTCATATCTTGGGAGATCGACGATGATAATGCAAGGGGAGGAGGATTAGGGTAACCACCCACCTGAACCACCCGCCTGTGAGCCATTTCTCCTACCGATGTGGTTAGGAATTCGGCTTTGCAACCTTGTTCATTCCTCATGCTAAAAATTTAGGTTTTTCTCCTTTTGACAATGTTTCACTGATGGGATGATCATGATGTTCAATTTTTTCAGTTCTATGGAGGTAATGCACTGTGTTTTTTATGGATCTTCATCGTCAACTTCTAGAGTTAACTCCTCCTATTTGTTCTTTCAAGTTTGTGTGTTTCTTGTTGCACAGGTTGGTAGTATATGCGGAAGTATGGTTCTCTACTCTCTTTCGCAGCCCCTCTCGACTCCCAGGGTTGCGGTCTCGTCTTAGAGAGAGATTTTCCATATAAGTATGAGCACAATCCCCAGGCTTGCACAACACTGCAGGTATGTTTGGTCTGTCCCTTTTATGTTTTTGATATTATTCGATTTTGTTTTGAAGGTTTTCTATCCCGGTCATAACCGCCACATTTTATGTTGTGGCACAGGCTTTGAAAGGCTAGAGGCAATGGATTACGAGACTCTTTCGAGAGTTACTCTGCCTCAAACACCAGTAAGTTCATCTCTCTATTCACTACTTGGAAGCCCTAAACTATACTAGTTTTTTTCTTTTGATAGTAACTGCTACTATCCCCCTCTATCTCTTGCAGAGACTGGGGTTGTGTCTTTGTGGACAATTTTGGCCTAGCTGTAGTTTTATTGTATAATGATTAAAGTTTCAGTTGGTTTTTCTAGTTGGGCTTTGCCCTCTTTCCTAAGTACAATGTTCTTGTTCTATTGATTGTATTCAAGTCTGTTTATATGAGAGACGGGACTTTGTTTCCCCAATTTAATAACTGGTTGTATTTTGGCTCACTACCTCATCCACTATATAGATTATCTATCAGTTTTTACAGTGACTCTATATTTATCAACCCATCCCTTTTACATGTAAGGGTTTCAGTTTCAGGCTATCTTTTTCTTGTTTTCTACTATCTCAGAGTATGAATATTATAAGGGTTATCCTACATATCATATGGGCTGTCTATTTTCGTTAATTTTACATACTATACTATCATGTATTTTTCAGGTTAATAACAAGCTCTGTTTTACATTTTTGTTCAAGAAATACTAAAAATAATATTTTTACTCTTTTTCATAGTTGGGCTTATTAATTTCATTTCTTGATCATGCTCAACGGAAATATTTGCTTACCATTATGCTTATTCTTGTTTTCTGGGTAAATGGAAAAAAGGGACATGAACCCAAACCCAACCCTCGGGTTCAAGTACTAAATTGACAAGCCTATACCCATGCAACTCCTTCCTGAATAATAAATATTTTGTTTGCATCTCCTCATAGTAATGTTTGTTGTTTATTATGCCCACTATTTTGTATCCTTTCATGTACTACTTTTACTTCAGTTTTTCTATCAAAGTGGTGGAATATGCTAAGTTAGGTTATTGGTCAGAGTTCCAGTTCCACGATGATTTGTATTTACTGGTTGTTTTAGCTTATTATTTTTCCATTGTAGCTCTGCTATAGATATTTATAATGGGCATTACTTATAATCTTCATAACATAGAATAAATTTACATTTATTTCATACAGTAGTTCTAACTGTAACTTTTCTGATTGGAATAAAATTCATAATTGCAATTCACAACAAGCAATCATGTAATTTAAATGTAATATTACAGTAGCATTTATTCCTGCTATTAACAATATTTAAAAAGTGAACTAAATATACTTAAATACCTATCTCAGAGTTTTTCTTTCATTAACTATTGGTCCTCCCAACCTTGAGTGAGGCTATCAACGTCCTCTGCTCCCCCCTTGCTCCTCACCAGGGCCTAGGTAATTTCCCGAGACAAGAAGTTAGACCTTAGGATCAAATCTAGTCTCTACTTCTCTTGGGTATTTCCTGAGCTCCACTGGTTCCCACACCAGCTCTGGACAACTCAAAGCAACAGCCTTTTTTTAAGCCCCAACATCCTTTCTACACAGAACCCCTTCCCAACTTAGGATTTTCCTCTAAATCCTTTTTGGCAAGGTAATTGTCAAAAATATCTGAACCCTTTTACCCTGGGTTCTTGTAATATTTACCAATCAGTTACTTCCTCTATTTTTTACTCAAGGTAAGTATTAAGTTGATCTTTCTTTTTTTCAAAAATACAAAATATTATGTATTAAAGTATTGTTAACGAATATCCTCTTTCGTTACTCATTCAGAATGTACTAAAACAAGTTTATATGATAATAAGTAAATAAAATATAGTTTAAAATATTCCCCTGCTGAAACAAACATCGTCCTCAGTGTTATTTTTTCTCTGAGAACAGCTCCAGATAGGCCTCATGAATAACATGCTCATCCTCCCAAGTAGCCTCCTTCAGGCAAAAGTGCTTCCACTGCACTTTAACTTGGGGGATGACTCACTTCCGGAGCATTATTTCTCTCTGATATAGAATGTCTTGTGGTTCTACCAATAAATTGTCGTCCAGTTCTACGTGCATGCAACAATGGTCTTAATTAGTTCAAATCAAAAATCTAATTTTGATATAAATGTAATACATTGTTGACTTAAACATGTATACCCTGCTAATGTATCACATGTTTGGGATCGAGTACATAACGCTTCAATAGTGACACATGAAATACATTATATACTAATATATGGCTTGGTAGGGCCAGTCGATAGGTCACCGGTCCTATCCTTTCCAAGATCTCGAAGGGTCCGAAATATCAGGGAGTTAATTTGGCACAAGTATTCCACCTCAATGTGCTCTTTTTTTATTTAATTCTCACATAAACATGTTTCCCTATTTTAGATCATGTAATTCTCAGGATTTTTCATCGTAGAATGATTCAGTCGGATACCTATCTTTGAAATACTACTGAAACTCATCCCAAGTTACGTTCTGATCTTTAACCCCATGCACATTCTTCACTTTTTCCCACCACAATGTGGCTTTCTCCCGTAGCTAGTAAATGGATAAACAAGATTTAAGTTTTTTTTTATATTCATACACCTGAAAATACTTGTTCATGTTTATTATCCAAGATTTCTCCATTTCTTCAGCCTCTCCGTCAAAGGTAGGAGGCTTGATCTTCTGGAATTCACCCTGTAATTACATTTTTTTCTTCTTCAGTTCTTATTGTTCTGAAATATTCCTAGATTCAGCTTCATTATAGGTTCTACTTTTATTATTTCATTGCATTTGGCTGCCTTTAGGATTATCATACATTGGTTTTCATTGTTCTCCTTCTCCCTGAGTGTCCTTCTCAGGGTTGGGTTATGCAGTGGGATGATTCTGTCTATCTGAAAGTCTTTTAATATCATTTCCTACTCCCTCATGAACCTTTCATTATCACTAATAACCTTGAGCATCTATGTCTGAAGTTGTTGCGTAGTATCAAGCAATCTATTTCTTTGTCGTTGTTGTTGGTCCAACATTCTACTTGTTTGTTGGTGTTGGTCTATGCTTAACTACACCCACATATCAGGGTTGACTTCAGGATTAGTCATAGGATGGGCTTCCCCTATATTCCTGGGTGTTTGATGACTAGATCCTCTCCTCATGATATCTTAATGCAAATTTCCCTTTACAATCCACAATTTCCAAACATTAAACTTTAATAATAAATAAAAAGAAATGTTATTTTGCTGACCCATCTGGCCCTGGCGTGTAACTTACGCTCTATTACTACTTGTAACATCCTTACAGTAATTACTCCCATTTACTTATAAATAATAATAAAATTATTTACACTTTACTATTACTATGATCTAACATATAGGAACATTAGTTCATAAGGTTAAATACTAGGAACCTTACGTTTCTTCTTTTACACATAATTATGATTGATGCATTATAACAAATTACCTTTGGGAAAAAACATATAATTAAAGTGGACTAAGGATAAAAAATTTGGACAATCATTTGGTGCCCAAGTGCTTTAACTCCGAGTCTGTATACATATGAATTTCGCTTCATAAATTTATTGGTTCATCTTTACAAAATATTTTTCACAATGGTTTCGTGGGAATCTCCACTGTTCTTGAATTTAATGTTCTGCATACAATATTATGTTGATAGATTTGGTGATATGGTTTATATTCCTTGTCAGTACTTTAACCTCCGCATTTCATACGATAATCCTTTATGAAGATTGAATTTTTGGCTTATTGTATTGAGGGATTTCATTATTTTTTTTAATTACCGCATCTCCCGGTTAATGTGATGATCTCCACCTTTCCCATGCTCTGACCCTTGGCAATTTTTTGGTCGTTTGATTTGTATTTTGGGAGATCGACGGTAATAATGCAAGGGGAGGAGGGTTGGGGTAACCACGAACCCAAACTTGCCACTTGTGAGCCATTTCTGTGGCTTTTGTCGTCAGGAATTTGGCTCTACAAACTTGATCATTCCTCATGATAAAACTTTATGGTTTTCTCCTTTTGATAAGGTGTCTCCAACAGGATGATCTTGTTGTTCAATTTTTTCAGTTCTATGGAGGTAATGCACTCTGTTTTTTGTGGATCTTCCCCATCCATTTCTAGAGTTAACTCCTGCTATTCGTTCTTTCAAGTTTCTATGTTTCTTTTTGCACAGTTTGGTATTATATGCGAAAGTATGGTTCTTTGATCTCTTTCGCAGACCCTCTCGACTTTCCAGGGTTGCAGTCTCGTCTCAGAGAGATATTTTAAGTATAAGTATCAGCGCAATCCCTAGGATTTCACAGCATTGCAGGTATTTTTGGTCTGTCCCTTTTATGTTTTTCGATATTATTTTATTTTGTTTTGAAGGTTTTTTGTCCTAGTCGTAACCCCCACAGTTTATGTTGTGGGGTAGGCTAAGAAAGGCTAGAGGCAATGGATTATGGCACTCTTCCGAGAGTTACTCTATGTCAAACACCGGTAAGTTTGTCTCTCCATTCACTACTCAAAAACCCTGAACTATACTGGTTGTTTTCTCTTGATATTATTCACTACTATCACCCTCTGTCTCTTGCAGGGACTGGGTTTTGCCTTCGTTGACTATTTCGACCTAGCCATAGTTTTATTGTTTAATGATTAAAGTTTCAGTTTGTTTTTCCACTTGGGCTTTGCCCTCTTTCCTGAGTACATTTCTATTGTTTTATTAATTATATTCAAGTCTGTTAAGATGAGAGACCAGAATTCATTTCCCCAATTTAATTACTAGTTGTATTTCGACTCGGTACCTCATCCACTATATATATTATCTGTCATTTTTTACAGTGACTCTATATTTATCAACTCGTCCCTTTTACATGTAACGGTTTCGATTTTAGGCTATCTTTTTCCTATTTTCTACTATCTTAGAGTATGAATATTATAAGGGTTATCCTGCATATAATGTGGAATGTCTATTTTTGTTAATTTTCCATACCATACTATCATGTATTTGTTAGGTTAATAGCAAGCTCTGTTATACATTTTTGTTCAAGAAATACTAAAAAGCATATTTGTATTATTTTTCATAGTCAGGCTTATTAATTTCAATTCATGGTCATGCTCAATGGAAATATTTGTTTACCAATATTTCCCACTATGCTTATTCTTGTTTTCTAGGTAAATAGAAAAAAGGGACATGAACGCAGACCCAACCCTCGGGTCCGGGTGCTAAACCTGCAAGCCTATACCCATGCAACTCCTTCCTGCATAATAAATGTTTCGTTTGCATCTCCTCATGGTACTAGTTGTTGTTTATTATGCTCATTATTTTCTATCCTTTCATGCACTACTTTTACTACAATTTTTCTATCAATGCGGTGGACTATGCTAAGTTAGGTTGTTGGTCAGAGTTACAGTTCCACCATGATTTGTATTTACTGGTTGTTTTGGCTTATTATTTTTCCATTGTAGCTCCGCTATAGATATTTATAATGGAAATTAATTATAATCCTCATAAAAAAGAATAATTCTATATTTATTTCATACAATAGTTCTAACTGTAACTTTCTGGTTTGAATAAAATTCATAATTACAATTCACAGAAATAAATCCTGTAATTTAAATGTAATATTATACTAGAATTTATTCTCTTTATTAACAATATTTAAACAATAAACTCAAGATACTTAAATACCTATCTTAGAGGTTTTCTTCCAGTAACTTTTGGTCCTCCCAACCTTGAGTGAGGCTAGCACATCTTCTGCTCCCCCCTCACTCCTCATGAGGGCTTGGGTAATTTCCTGAGATAAGAAGTTAGACCTCAGGATCAAATCAAGTCTCTACTTCTCTTGGGTATTTCTTGAGCTCCAATGGTTCCCGCACTAGCTCTGTACAACTCAAAGCAACATCCTGTTGCTAAACCCCAACATCCTTTCTACACAGAACTCCTTCAGAACATAGGATTTTCCCCTAGATCCTTTTTCGGAAGGTAATTCTCAGAACTGTTTCAACCCTTTTACCCTAGGTTCTTGGAATATTTATCAATCAATTACTTCCCCCTTTTTTTACTCAAGGTAATTATTAAGTTAATCTTTTTTTTTTTTTAAATACAAAAGATTATGTATTAAAGTACTGTTAATTAATATCCCCATTCGTTACTCATTCAGAATGTACCATAACAATTTATATGCTAATAAGTAAATAAAACAGGGTGTCACATCTTCCCCCGCTAAAATAGACACCGTCCTCGGCGTTATTTTTTCTCTAAGAACAACTCTAGATAGGCCTGATGAATAACATGCTCGTCCTCCCAAGTAGCCTCCTCCAGCTACACTTTAACTTTTGGGATGACTCGCTTCCAGAGCATTATTTCTCTCTGATATAGAATATGTTGAGGTTCTACCAGTAACTTGTCGTCTGGTTCTACCTGCATGCAACAATGGTATTAATCAGTTCAAATCATAAATCTAATTTTTATATAAATGTAATACATTGCTAACTTACATGTATACCCTACCAATGTATCACATGTTTGGGATCGAGTACTTAACACTTCAGTAGTGACACATGAAATACGTTATGTACTAATATATGTCTTGGTAGGGCTTGTCGATAGAGCACTAGTCCTATCCTTTCCAAGATCACAAAGGGTCCGCAATATCGAGGAGCCAATTTGGCACAATAATTCCACCTCAATCTGCTCTTTTTTGGTTTAATTCTCATTTAAACATGGTCCCCTACCAGAAACTCTCGGAAAGTTCTTTTCCTATCAGCATAAACTTTTTGTCGGTCTTGCATTGCCTTCAAGTTCTACCTGATCTTCTTGACCTCTCATTCCATTTCTTCTAGCATATCCAACCCAAGCATCATCTTGTTTTCTGGACTACTAGGAGTCTGGAATTGTCTTTCGTACATTGCTTCAAATGGACTCATCTTAAGAGATTCTTGGTATCTTTTGTTGTATGAAAACTCACCCAAATGTAGATATTCTTCCCATTTTGTAGGTTGTTGCATCACGTACATGTGAAACATGTCTTCTAAAATTTGGTTCACCCTCTCTGTCTACCCATCGGTTTAAGGATGGTAGGCAGTTCTAAATTGCATTTGTGTCCCCAAGTCAGTAAAAAGCATCTTGCAAAATGTTGATGTAAATTTTACATCACGATCAGAGATGAAAATTGGGGGAATACCATGTAGCCTAAAAATTTCCTTCATGAAGATATTAACAATTTGTACTGTCTTGTGAGTTGACTGGATGTGAATGAAATGAGACACCTTGCTGAGTCTATCAACTACCACCATAATTGAATCATTGTGCCTTTTTATTTCTGGGTAGTCTAGTGATGAAGTCAAGGGAAATGACTTCCCACTTCCATTCTGGCACTGGGATAGGCTGAAGCAATCCTACAGGATGCTAATGTTCCACCTTAATTTGCTAACACTCAAAACACTTGTTCAAATATTCAGCAATGTCCTTTCGCATTCCAGGCTAGGAATAGTATTTCCTAATTGCAGCTAACATTTTTTGATATCATGGATGTCCTTCATAGGAACTCCTATGATATTCTTCCAAAATAATTATTTTCAATTATTTTGGTTAGGGATGTACATCCTTTTCCAGTAGACTAGGAACTGCTTATCATTGAGTTCATACTTCGACTCTTTCCCTTGCTCCTCATTTCTTTTGCTTGCTGCCATAAGAATTGTATTCAGGGTCCTTCTTTGCTGCCTCCATAATTTGTTCTTGAAATTTGAATTCAATTTGCTTAAAGTAAATCTCATAAATTCCATGCAACTTTCTGCTTAAGGCATCGTCCACCAGGTTCTCTTTACCTTTCACATTTTTAATGTCAAAATCGAACTCACTTAGGAATGCCTTCCACCTTTCTTGGCGAGAATTCAGATCATTTTGTTTAAAATATCTAGTTAAACTGATATGATCAGTTCTCAACACGAATCGTTTTCCTAACCTATAATGTCTCCATATCCATAAGGCATGCACTACCATAGTTAACTCCAAGTCATACGCTGAGTACCTCTGCTCATGATCCTTCAAATTCCTAGATTCATATGCTATGACTCTTCCTTCTTCGGTCAAGACTGCTCCTATCCCCTCCTTACATGCATCAGTGCATACTTCAAATTATTTACTCGGATCTACTACTTTCAGAATAGGGGTAGTAGTTAGTAGCTCCTTCAATAACTCAAAATTTTTCTTATATTCCTGAGTCCACTTAAATACTTGTCCTTTCTGTTGTAGTGAGGTAATGGAAAAATATATTTTAGAAAATCTTTTGATGAATTGTCGGTAGTAGCTAGCCAAACCCATAAAAGAACGTATGCCTGCTACGTTCTTTGGAACCTTCCATTCCATGATTGTCTTAATCTTTTCTGGGTCCACAAAAATCCCCTCAGCAGATATCACGTGTCCCAAATAATGGATCTGCTCCTTGAAAAAAGTCACACTTACTAAATTTAGCATAGAGCTGATGTTCTCGTAACATTCTCAGTACAATGCACAGATGCTCCTTATGCTCTTCTATATTCTTGGAATAAATTAATGTATCATCAATAAATATTAAAACAAATTTATCCCAGTATGGGTGAAAAATTACATGCATTAACCTCATAAAGGTTGCTACTGCATTGGTTAACCCAAATGGTAACACCACGAACTCATAATGTCTGTATCGGGTCCAGAAAGTTGTTTTGGATATATCTTCATCCTTAATCCAAATTTTGTGATACCCTTACCTTAATTCAATCTTAGAAAACATTGTATCTCCTTTCACTTGATCGAATAGATCATCTATGCGTGGTAAAGGATATTTGTTTTTAACGGTCAATTTTTTGAGTTGTCGATAATCCATGCACATTCGCATAGTACCATCCTTTTTCTTCACAAACAGCACTAGTGCTCCCCATGGGGACACACTGGGTCGAATGTAACCTTAATCCATCAACTCCTACAGCTACATTTTTAGTTCTATTACTTTAGGCACACTCATCCTGTATGGAGCTCGGGACACCATTGCCGCCCCAGGTATTAATTCTATGGTAAATTCTATATCTCTTTTTGGCGAAAATCCTGGAATTTCCTCAGGGAATACATCCTGAAATTCTTGCACTACATGAATATTCTCCAGCATAAGTGTCTTGTATTTGGAATTTGAGAATCCTACCTCGATGGCATAGAGTTTACATCCCTTCCTTATGCATTTACTCAACTAAGATGTTTTAATGAGTTCTAACTGTAATGGCTTCTTAATGCCCCGCAGTTCTTGACATGTACCATCTTTTGATTTAAAATAAATAACTTTATCTTTGAAGTCTACTAAAGACCAATGTTTCTCCATCCAATCCATTACCAACAGGATACCATAAGATCCCAAAGGTAGAATGTTGAGTTCTACAATTATGTGCTCGTCTCCACTACTCAACTCACAGTTTGATACCTTGGCATTAACACGCCTTCTTGCCCTTGTAGCCAGTTGTACTAGTCGAGGATTCTTAAATTTCAGATTTTGTAATTTACAATTTTCAACTATGCAGGGGCGGATATAGCTCAAATCGTCCCTAGGGTCAACTAAAATATAAATTTACTGGGTTTCTAGATTACCTTCTAATTCTATCATAGTTGGTTGAAAGTCCTCTTGCCGGTCCTCCAGAGCATCATTGATTCTGGGTATGTTTCGAGTTACATATCTGATAATAGAGGCCTCTTGCAAGCTTTCTACCACTTCATTTCTCCCTCGATGGGGGCAATTTTTGAAATAATGTGCCTCCCCACACCCCCCCCACTGCAATGTAGGTTTCTGGGACTGTCCAATGTCAAGTCTGCTAGATGCTTCAGTATGCCACTCCTCTCCTGCCCATTTGGTCCTTGGTTGACTCTTTCGATTCTATTTATTTATCAGATTTCTTATGCCACCGATCCTATCCTTTCCAAGATCTCGAAGGGTTTGAAATATCGGGGAGCCAATTTGGCACAAGCATTCCATCTCAATGTGCTCTTTTTTTATTTAATTCTCACATAAACATGTTCCCCTATTTTAGATCATGTAATTCTCAGGATTTTTCATCGTAGAATGATTTAATCGGATACCTATCTTTGAACTGCTTCTGAAACTCATCCCAAGTTATGTTCTGATCTTCAACCACACACACATTCTTCGCTTTTCCCACAACAATGTGGATTTCTCCCGTAGCTAGTAAATGGATAAATGAGATTTAAGTGTGTATTTATATCCGTACACCTTAAAAAACTTGTTCATTCTTATTATCCAGGATTTTTATATTTATTTAGCCTCTCCATCAAAGGTAGGAGGCTTGATCTTCTAGAATTCACCCTGCAATTCCACTTTTTGCTTCTTTAGTTCTTGTTGTTCTGAAATATTCCCAAATTCAGCTTCATTATAGGTTTGAATTGTAGTATTTCGTTGCATTCGGCTGCCTTCGGGATTATCATACATTGGTTTTCGTTGTTCTCACTCTCCCTAAGTGTCCCTCTCAAGGCTGGGTTGTGCAGTGGGATGATTCTGTCTATCCTAAAGGATTTTTAATATCATTTCCTACTCCCTCATTAACCTTTCATTATCACTTCGAACCTTGAGAATATCTGTCTAAAGTTGCTGCAAAGTATCAAGAAATCTATTTTTCTGTCGTTGTTGTTGTTCCAACATTCTGCTTGTTTGCTGGTGCTAGTCTATGCTTAACTGCACCCACATTTCAGGGTTGACTTCAAGGTTAGTCACAGGATGGGTTTCCCCTATATTCCTGGGTGTCTCGTGACTATATCCTCTCCTCATAGTATCTTAACACAAATATTTCCCTATACTATCCACAATTTTGAAACATTAAACTTTAATAATAAATAAAAAGAAATGTTATTGTGATGGCCCTAGCGTGTAACTTACGCTCTAATACCACTTGTAACATCCTTACAGTAATTAATCCCATTCACTTATAAATAATAATAAAATTATTTACTCTTTACTATTACTATGATCTAACATATAGGAACATCAGTTCATAAGGTTAAATACTAGGAACCTTACGTTCCTTCTTTTACACATAATTATGATTTATGCATTATAACAAATTTCCTTTGGGAAAAAACACATAATTAAAGTGGACTAAGGATCAAAATTTTGGACAATAATTTGGTGTTTGAGTGCTTTAACTCCGAGTCTGTATACATATGAATTTCTCCTCATAAAATTATTGGTTAATCTTTACAAAATCTTTGTCCTGATGGTTTCATGGGGATCTTCACCATGCTTGAATTTAATGTTCTACATACAATATTATGCTGATAGAGTTGGTGATATGGTTTATTATCCCTGTCAGTACTTTAACCTCTGCATTTCATACAATAATCCTTTATGAAGATTGAATCATTGGCTTAATGTATTGAGGAATTTCATTATTGATTTTTATTACCGCATCTCTTGGTTAATGTAATGATCTCCACCTATCCCATGATCTGACCCTTGGAAATTTTCTGGTCGATTGATATGTATCTTGGGAGATCGACGGTGATAACGTAAGGTGAGGAGGGTTAGGGTAACCACCCACCCCAACCTCCCGCTTGTGAGCCATTTCTCTCGCTGTTGTGATTATGAATTCAACTTTGCAACCTTGATCATTCCTCATCCTAAAAATTTAGGGTTTTCTCCTTTTGATAAAGTGTCGAACACGGGATGATCATGTTGTTCAATTTTTTTAGTTCTATGGAGGTAATGCCCTGTGTTTTTTGTGGATCTTCGCCATCCATTTCTAGAGTTAACTCCTGCTATTCTTTCTTTCAAGTTTTTGTGTTTCTTGTTGCACAGTTTGGTAGTATATGTGGAAGTATGTTTCTCTACTCTCTTTCGCAGACCCTCTTGACTTTCTAGGGTTGTGGTCTCGTCTCAAAGAGATATTTTCCATATAATTATCAGTGCAATCCTCATGATTTCACAACACTGCAGGTATGTTTGGTTAGTCCCTTTTATTTTTTTTGATATTATTTTATTTTGTTTTGAAGGTTTTCTGTCCCGGTCGTAACCCCCATAGTTTATGTTGTGGGACAGGCTTCGAAAAGCCAGAGGCAATGGATTATGAGACTCTTCCGAGAGTTACTCTACCTCAAACACCAGTAAGTTCGTCTCTCCATTTACTACTTGGAAACCCTAAACTATATTGGTTAGTTTCTCTTCATAGTAATAGCTAGTATCCCTCTCTGTCTCTTGCAGGGACTTGGGTTTTTCCTTCGTGGACAATTTCAGCCTAGCCGTAGTTTTATTGTTTAATGATTAAAGTTGCAGTTGGTTTTTCCACTTGGGCTTTTCCCTCTTTCCTGAGTACAATGTTCTTGTTTTATTAATTGTATTCAAGTCTGTTAATATGAGAGATGGGACTTCGTTTCCTAAATTTAATTACTAGTTGTATTTCGGCTCGATACCTCGTCCATTATATAAATTATAGTTTTTACAGTGACTCTATATTTATCAACCCGTCCCTTTTACATGTAATGGTTTTAGTTTCAGGCTATCTTTTTCATGTTCTCTACTATCTTAGAGTATGAATATTATAAGGGTTATCATACATATAATTTGGACTGTCTATTTTAGTTAATTCTCCATACCATACTATCATGTATTTGTCAATTTAATAGCAGGCTCTGTTGTACTTTTTTTTTCAAGAAATACTAAAAATCATATTTGTATTCTTTTGCACAGTGGGGCTTATTAATTTCAATTCTTGGTCATGTGGAAATATTTGTTTACCAATATTTCCCACTATGATTATTCTTGTTTTCTGGGTAAATGGAAAAAATGGATGTGAACCCAGACCCAACCCTGAGGTCTGAGTACTAAACCTGTAGGCTTATACCCATGCAACTCCTTCCTGCATAATAAATATTCGGTTTGCATCTCCTCACAATACAAGTTGTTGTTAATTATGCTTATTGTTTTGTATCCTTTCATGCACATATTTTACTACAGTTTTTCTATCGATGTGGTGGACATGGGATGGACTATGCTAAGTCAGGTTGTTGGTCAGAGTTCGAGTTCCACCATGATTTGTATTTACTAGTTGTTTTGGCTTGCTATTTTTCCATTGTAGCTCTGTTATAGATATTTATAATGGACACTAATTATAATATTCGTAACAAAGAATAAATATATATTTTTTTTATATAGTACTTCTAACTATAACTTTTCTAACTGGAATAAAATTCATAATTGTAATTCATAGCAATCATTTCTGTAATTTAAATGTAATATTATAGTAGCATTTATTCCAGCTATTAACAATATTTAAACAGTAAACTCAAGATACTTAAATATCTATCTCAGAGGTTTTCTTCTAGTAACTATTGGTCTTCCCAACCTTCAGCGAGGCTATCATGTCCTCTTCTCCCCCCGTGCTCCTCAACCTTGAGTGAGGCTATCACATCTTTTTCTCCCCCCTTACTCCTCATGGGGGCCTAGATAATTTCCTGAGATGAAGTCAGACCTCGGGATTTGGGTCATTCCTGAGATCCACTAGCTCCCGCACCAGCTCTGGACAACTCAAAGCAACATCCTGTTGCTAACACCCAACATCCTTTCTGCACAGAACTCCTTCCCAACATAGGATTTTCCTCTAAATCATTTTCTGGAAGGTAATTTCTAGAATTTTCTCAACCCTTTTACCCTGGGTTCTTGGAATATTTACCAATCAATTACTTCCTTTTTTTTTTTACTTAAGGTAATTATTAAGGTAATCTTTCTTTTTTTGAAAAAGACAAAAGATTATGTATTAAAGTATTCTTAACGAATATCCCCATTATTTGCTACTCATTCAGAATGTACCATAAAAGGTTTATATGCTAATAAGTAAATAAAACAGGGTATCACATCATATATAAAAGTGAAACTGTGAAAATGTTTTATTCTAATTTCTACAACATTGAAAAATTCAATGTTTTTATGTTTTATTTTTTCTTCAAATTGGAATGGGTAATTGGGAGATAGTTTTAGGGTATGTATAGACACAATATAAAATTAAAATATGAAAAGGTTTATGAACACTCAAAAAAGGGTATGGTAAATAAATAAAAATACAAATAAATCAGAGGTATAGTAAATAAACAAAACCTATTTTTATACTTACTCTAGAGGTATGATAAATAAATAAAAATATAAATAAACTAGAGACATGGTAAATAAATAAAACATCTTTTTATATTTATTCCATAAACCTCTTTATATTGAAAAAAAACTCAAAAAAGTGGTTTTCTTTAGGTGAAGCCTATGTGCCAAATATCACGGCACACATTATTATTAATACCATGGGACAAATTATTATTAATACCATGGGCCAAATACTATATTTATAAAAGAGATATGGTAAATAAATAAATATAAAAGAGGTATAAAGAGGTATGGTAAATAAATAAAAATATATCAAATAGGATTATACATCAACCTCTAATTATATACCAAGTATATGGACCAAATATCATGAACAAAATTATTATTAATACCCTGCAAAAAATATATATATATATTATTAACCCTAATATTAATATTAATATTAAAATATTATTATTATTATTATTATTAAATATAATATTATAATATTAATATTATTAAATTTAATAAATTTGGATTAATACAATATTATATTTGTTATATTATAATATATATTAATATATGATAATATATACATTAACTCTAGATGTATATGGGAGGGAAGAAAAAATATAGAGTGATAGAGGTGATGAAATAGGGAAAATGACAAGGGAGATATGGAGATAAACTGAAGGAGAGGGAGAGGGGAGTGGAGGAATACAGAGAGAGAGATAGGGAGATGAGTGAGAGAGGTAGATAAGGGTAAGAGATGGAGAGGGAGAAAAAAATGGAGAGAGAGAGAGAGAGATGGGGGGAAGAGAGAGGGAGGTATGAGAGAAAGGAAGAGAGAGGAAGGATGAGAGATATGAATTGAGAGAGAGGAGAGAGGGATGGATAGAGAGATCAAGTTGGAAAGGACATAGAGAGAGAAAATTGGAGAGCGAGAGAGGGAGTGATACAGAATATGGAGAGAGAGGGAGAGTGGAAATCAGGAGGGAAGAGAGATAGAAGCAGGGGAGAGGGAGAGAAGGGGAGAGAGAGTGAGAGAGGGAGAGGAGGAGGGAGTGATAAATATATAGTTTCGATAATGAGAGTGTGTTGCAGGGGCGAAATAGAGAGATAGAGGAAGATAGAGATATATATGGAAGGTGATGAGGAAGAAGATAGAGAAGGAGATAGGGAGGGAGGGACAAAGATATTGATATATATGGAGTGAGAGAACGTGTGTGTTTGTGGGGTGAGATAGAGATACAAAGAAGGAGAGATGGAGGGAGATATAGATACAGATGGAGGGGGGAGATAAGGAAGAATATTTCTTGCACTAGATGCATTGATTTGATTTCAGTGTAGATGGTGATTTAAAATATTATTTGATTTCTTTCATTAGGTGGATTAATTTAAATGTAGATGTTGATTTCAAATTATATTTTATTGCTTGCACTAAATGCATTTATTTTAGTGGATATGATAATTTCTAATCCTATTTGATTACTTTCACTAGATGCATTTATTTGAATGTAGATGTTAGTTTCTAATCCTATTTTCTTACTTGCACTAGATGAATTGATTTGAGTCTAGATGTTGATTTTTAATCATATTTGACTACTTGTATTAGATACATTGATCCCATTGTTGATGTTGTTTTCTAATCTTATTTGATTTCCTACATTATATGCATTGATTTTAGTGTATATGTTGATTTTAAATTTGATGTAATTAGATATATGATGGTACATTACTTTTAAAGTGAGTAGATTAATAGTGTGCATTGATTTCAGTTTAAGCATAAAAAATTATCAACAATGTACATTTATTTTTATGTTATAGTAATTCAATCTATTAATATCAGAGAGAAATAGAGACAAGGTATGATGTGTACTACAACAAATCGAGCTATATATTTAAGTTGTTTAGGATTATGAAAAGATGACAAGACGACAATATTTAAATGGTTTAGGATTATGAAAATATGACAAAAATAACAAGGGTTTCCATAAGTGAAGTATCGTGTGTGTGTGTGTGTGTGTATATATATATATATATATATATATATATATATATATATATATATAGGGATGATCAGGGATGCAATTGATTCAGTGTGTTGATGAAATATTTTGGGTTCAGTTCTGATATTCTGGTTACAGTGATCTCACTTTTCTATTTGATTTGAGTTGGTGATTATTTAAGTGACTATTTGCTTTACTGGTTGATTGGTACAGTGATTGATTGGTTCAGTGGTTGTTGTCAGTGATTTATTGGTTCAATGGATTTTTTAAGTGATTGGTTTGGTACAACGATCAGTTTTAGTTGTTGATGTTGAGGTTAAATGGTGTTAGTGGGTTCGTTATGAAAATTTGATGCAAAATAGCCTACAAGTTATGATGTATTGAAGCAGGTGGATACATTGTGAAAATTTGTGAAACATGGTCCACGTATGATGTTGAGGGTTGGAGCCTTTAGTGAGGACATCAAAGCTTCCTTCCAGTAGTAATTGGTGATCAGATCGGGGGGTTGAAGCTCCCTTCCAATGGGTGTTGGTAAACAAGATCAGGGGGTTGGGGATCCCTTTCAGTAGGAGCTAGAGAACGAGTGAAGGTTGTAGCCTTCAGTAGGTGGGTGCATGCGTGCTGGTATGAGTCTGCACCAGTACAAGAATGTAAGAATTTTTCCATTATAATAAGATTGAGGACTCAGATGGAATCAATGGTGGTTTTCTCCCATATTGGGTTTCCACCTTAAATCACTTTGTTCGTATGTGTTTCTTATGTGTGATGGTTTAATTTTTTCTTACTATACATGTTTATTATTTATTAAATGTCTCATGAATCAATGATGCACTGGTTTAAGTCAAGTAATTAAAGATTTATCTGAATTATAAGTTTATTGGGTATACACTAGTTTCCTTAATAAAAATTGCGTACATACGCTTGTTTTCTTCAGTAAAGTCAGGTACAGAATTCAGAAAAGAAAAGTAAAATTTTGTGAGATTTTTTAAAATAATGATTCAGCCCCCCTCTTAGTATTTTTCTCGTTAGTGACTATGTAGAGGAATTGTCAAGCTTTGTTATATTTTTAATAATTAACTATAATTACAAGACATCATACATAAAATCATAGATTATAATGTATTATGTAGTACTTGATTTTATTTCAAGAATAAATTTCCCCATAAACAAAATAGTTAACGATTATTGAATGCCCATGATGTTTGACTCAACTAACATGACTATGTTTCCTTTTTTCACTAGAAGAATTAGTAAATCATATTCGTGTCATATAGAGTTGAGTATATAACTCTCGCATGAACCATACCATCCTTAACAAGTGGCTACAGGTAATTTCGACATATTTGAATTTCAAACAGACTTCGACCTTGACGTAGACATTTTCCCGTTGACGTAGACATGTGCCCCACATGCAATGTCGCTTTAGAATAAATTTTTCATAAAATAAAAGACTAAAAAATAATTGAAATATAAAATAAAAAATGAACTTTTGGATTGTCGGAAGCCCATTGCTTCACTATAATATGCTCATGCTATACTCCATGCGTCATTTCGTTGTTCTGAAGAGTTTGAAGATATGAACAGTTTCTTTAATGGAGATGGGGCATTCAACTTTGTTTATCTCAAAAAATCTTTATGGTCGTCTCGTCATATTGGATTTCTCATACTACATCCAGATACTGGTAATTATCACCTAAAAAATCACATTTATATATTCTAATGTTAAAATAGATAGAGACAAATTCATTCCAAGTCTGGTATTCACAAGTGAGAGGCCATTTCAGGACCTAAGCTTGCCTAGCCTTTTCTCTTCCCTTGCACCTGCAAGTTTCCATCTTCTCCTTCCTAGCTGGGGAAATGTGGGACATAGACAACTCTTTACAAATTGTGCCAAAAGTTTTCTTGGAGAAGAAATAGCTCCCTTCAGTGCAGGATAATTCAAATAATTTTGAATACTGGGAAGAGATTCCGAGCATTGAATTAAGTTATGTAGTTTTTTCAATAGCATATGAATTTGTGACTATTGGTAACTCATTCCTTGCCGCCCTGCGCATAGCTTGAAAACCTTGTGTGCTAGGTTTAGTGATGCCAAAAAAGATATACCACTTGAAGTGTAAGCAGGGTTTCAAGGCCTTATAATGATAACAATCGGGTGGAAAACATTTATCTGTCCATTAGAAATTGAACCACCAAATTGGTTTTTTCCTAGATGGGTCAATACCAACAAGCATTCATTGAGTTGGTGCTTGTATTGGAGGACGGGCACAACAACAAAAAAAGATGTATTTCTGTTAGGCCTGAGAGGAAGACATTTTGATCTGAATCCCACCTTCATCTATGTTCTCTTGCTAGATGTGTGAGAAACATATGACGACTTCAGGTGGTAGATATATAACGGAACAACGTCATCAACTAGTGGTGGTCATCAAGGGTTGTTGGTGGGTTACCTAAATGGGAGGACAAATTTCTCCTATATGGTTACCCATTTTGGTGGGTAACAAATGACATAGTCGACAAAAGGGAAAATTTTTCAACTTTCATACACAATTATAAGATTTTAATTAGTTAAAAAAATTAAGATAAGGAAATAAATATTTTAACAAAAACTAATTTGACACGTGATACCTAGGAATGGGATGATATATATTTCTGGGGTGAGCATGGATCCCCACCTATTTTCATTGCAATATGTAAAAGCATTAAATGAACACTACAGCTATACCCAAACTCAAAGACTCTATAATATGGAATGAAAACATATGGAAAAAATTTCCACGAGGGATCATTTTAGTTCACCATATCTAAGTATGTAGTACATTGACTAAAAAATCAACATTTATTGAAACATTATCTATAAACTAGCATTCATGCATATATTGGGGTGGGAGTGCTATTAAGGTGTAACAATTAAAAACAACATATAATTAGATATGTAAAAAAAGTGCATAATAATAATAATGATAATAATATATATATATATATATATATATATATATATATATATATATAACAATGGTCAAGGTAATAATCTCCTCCATAAAACTTTGTTGCCTACTACCCTCCACTAGCCCATAGCAAATATGTTCAGAACTAGCACATCTATGAAGATCAGATGAACCTCCATGTGGTCTCTCAAGGTCAAAATTTGATGTAGTGTTTGATGGTCCAAATCTTCCTACAACATTAGTTACGAATGGTTCTCGGCACGAGGATGGTACCAAGGTGCCATGCTACACTTGTGTGCAAGTCAATTTGGTTATTTCTATTCAGGTTTATATAATGATATCATTTAAAAATACCTGAGGGTTAGCTGAGTTGGTCAAGCCCTCTTCATTAAAGCACCACTATTATTGAGATATAACATGTTAAATTCTCTCCACATTTTCAATTTCAAGCTCTATGGTTGAGTTGGCAAGAAGTGATCCTTTCAGAGTAGATTTAATCAGTACACTTATTCCATGGACGTAGCGGTCACTGATATTTGGGGACCATGTACCACATAGAAAAAAAGATGTTATCCATTACAAGAGGATTTTGGGCAGGGTGGTTATGCCTTCATCTAAGTGGACAAGTACCTAGTGTTGGGTTGTACCTAGCATTTTGTGTATCTCCTATAGACTCATGACCCACCCTTGGGTTTCTCCCATGTCAAAGTAGTTTATATGGAGTCCTAGCCTGAACTTTTCCCATAACATTCCTAAGAAATATAGAGGTGCCTCCCTATTATTATAAGGAGGTTTATGAAATACCATGAATCTCCTATCTATCCAATGGTATTGAAATGGTTGGTATGTGCATAAATCGATACAAATGTGTTTTATGTTTACTCATAAAGGTTGGTCATTCCTTGGGTAAATGAAAAAAAACAAAAAATCTTCTTTACATATGTGATTGTCTCTAATTTAGTTTTTATTGAGATCAGTTCTACAGCAGTCATACACACTAGCCCTATAATTAGAAATATTTCTTAACTAGAACTATACATTAGAAATGGATGATACAATTGAATTTAATGAACTTGCAAGAGCCATTTGTGAGGGAGCTCTTCTTTTTTGGAGATCTTGTATCAGTACCCTCAAAATAACGAATGATAAATCCATTTCATCAATGGAATTTTTTGTTATTGGTTGGGGTTTGGTTATTCTAAGTCATGGTTTGGCCGTTGCAGGTTTGGGTTCACACTAGGTTTGATGGTAACCAAGTTTTTGACAATTCAATATGGTGATTGTGTTTAGGGTATCAGTTAGGACTTTTCTCAATTTTAAACTAAAATTTTAGGAAAAGAAAAGAAAAAAAATACATTATAATTCTTACTTGGAACTGAAGGAAGATGTATTTCATTGATTAGTAGATATATGTAGGCTAAGGATGAATATTTTTTCCCAATAAATCTTAAAAACATATACTATAATCCCAAAATCATAAAAAATAGGGTTGTGGGAACATAAAAAATAGTCATACAAGAATTTGTGTGTGTTAATAAGAGCATGTGCACTTTCTTAAGAAGGTGTACACATTACTAAGAACACATGCACAGTCTTAGGAAGGTGTGCATATTTTTAAGAGTGTGTGCACATTATTAGGATTGTGCATCCATGCTAACTTGGTCGCCTAGTTGGTATCTTGGTTTATAGCTCAAGCCCTGCTAAAGTTGGATTCCTACGAATGCATGCATGCTCCTAGGAACACACGTGTTCCAATGGGTGTGCATTTTTTATGGCCCCATTGCCACTTTGGGGGCATCATCCTCATGTGAGCACCTTATTTAATTTGAAATTTTGGGGGGTTTACTATTTACATGCTTTCATGTTGAGACTTTTATGGTTTTGTTGTTTAAGAATTTTTTGTTACCAGCAAATCATTCTCCCCCACGATATCACTTTCTTACCTTATTTTATATACCCTCTCTTAATCTTTGGCATAAATTATACAAGCCACCTAAATCCTTGGTGCTTGAAGAAGTTGTTGTTGTACTAAGCATTGAATACTTTCCCACCCCCTAAATATGGAGTAATAAAAAATCAAGCTAAGGAACCTTCATTGAAGAGCAACCTCAGGAATACAATCCTCCAAGCCATATTTATGACCACTTCCAAAGTGCTCTTTAGATTATCAAGGGAGGATTCTTACTCACGGTACTCTTTCTCATCACTACCTTCGTTTGCTTCATTAATATGATGATCAAGATACTCAAGGGTGATGCTTTCCTTTGGATGAAAATTACCTTCTTCAACTTCTTTATTATGGTTGATGAGGTCTTCTTCTTGGAGAGAAATAGACAAGTGTTGGATGGAATCTTCAATATGACACGTTGGTCCCCAATACCCAAGAAATTATTAAATGAATACCCCAATATAAGGGATGGTGCTTGGTCTGCATTGTCTAATCCAATATCTTTAATCATCCCCAAAGGAATTAATGAAGAATACAATGAGAGTGGCCTCTTGAATCATGTTGATCCCTCAGGTATACTTGAAAAAATTGGCAACATTATTCACAATTGAAGAAGGATCACCATTAAAATTTGGAACATTCATCATTGAAGAGGTTTCCATATTTTCCACAATGTAATGGAACAATTGTCAATGTTTCGAATCCCAACAGGGATCCGTGTTCAGGATAGGATCCTCATTTGGATTCGAAACATTGACAATTGTTCCATTACACTGTGGAAAATATGGAAACGTTTTCAATAATTCATGACCACAGGAAGTTGAAAACCAAAACATTCATCCTCGAATTTATATTCAATCTATTTAACTATCTAGGAATATCCTTGAAATTCACAATAAGGTACATCTCATGCAAATCCCAAGGAGCCATTTCCTCAAGTCCCGCATAGTAAAAAAATGAATATTTTCTAGGGTGAATTGAAAATTCCTTAAAATATGCTTACTCCACTATACAAACATTGAATTTTAGAGTTAAATCAAGAAAAAGGGATACATTATTCTAATGGAGTCACTATAAAAGGATTTATCCTGTTGTTAGAGATGAAGTTAAATCCTCAAATTACAGGTAGGTATACTCACATCATCATCAGAAAGAGTGTTAGAAATGTTTCCAAAAAAATCTAACATGCCTTGGAGAGGAGCACCCTACAAGGCAAGCACTAGAGCAAGTGACAATAATGAGGTGATGGCCCACTGTCACCACAAGAAAAAACCCTTTCTCTTTATGGATTTTTAGCAATGGGAGGAGTCTGAGTATTAAATATAGGTCACCTAATAGGTTTAATATGTTTGAGGTATGAGGTGGCACAATGAGGATTCTAAGGGAAAGACATAATATAATCATAAGGCCCCCAAGAGGAGGAAGTTGGCTTCCCTTGAAAATAACTAATTAGGGAAATACAACACCTACAGTTTGATTGGTAGGTTGAGAGAGAAATTGATGGGTGAAATTGATTTTTAGTTTGATGGGTGAAATTTAAGTGAATACCAACCAAAAAGAATGATTTTGTAGAGACCACTACCCTCTTGATGTTTAGACTCTCCAACACCTAAAACTCATCTTCCCTAGATATTCACACCAAACTCTAGCTTGGTTACTTGGAATTAAAGGGGTTGAATTTTTAGAGGAGAGAGAAAGAGAAAAATTTATGGATAATATTTGAATTGATCACCAAAAAACTATGGTCAATGCGTATTCCTAGGGTTGATGGAATCTATGAGAACTTAAGGTTGGCTAAAACTTGTAAAGGAGTAAGGATGTTTTGATGCCCCAGCATCAGAACCCTAACCATTACCTTTGTGAGGCATTGAAAATCACAAGGGAGAGCTAACATGCGATCACGAAGGGGATCGATAATCACATATCATATTATGAGTAATAAATGTAATTATATGACCTAGATTCCAATAAAATTAATATTCAACAAAAATAAGGCACAAATTTAACCTAGATCATGAATTTATTTTGTGCATTAGACCTGAAAATAGAAATTTACGATTAACATGACACTTAAAATAAAATATGCATCCACAATGTCATCATAAATCCAAGATAATTTCTCCAAAGACAAGACAATAGCCCCAAGACAATATTTTCTCCATAGATCACATCTCTCCAACTAAGAAAAGAAGTAAAAATTATCAATAAGAGAGGGTGAGTTCACAAGTGATGATGATGAAAAGTGATATTTCCTCTCCTCTATTTATATGAGGAGTAATAACTCCTAATTACCCTAAAATACCCTAAGAAAACAAGTAAATCATAATGACACATTAGGTTACAATCCAATCCACTATATTAGGCATAAAATATAATAATTCCCCACATGTATGAGTCATAAGGGTTAGAAATATTGATGTCATCCATGTGTTGAGCTCAATGTGGCATGCATTGAGGCTCTAAGGTACCATGAGTGGTGTAACAGACTCCTAAAATCATGATTAGAGGGTTTTCCCTCAAATCTCTAGAAACATCCCTCTCTGAACTCCAAAACCCCACTTGGGGCACCAAAGGTGATCTCTTGTTTCTCCATCAAGTCAAAGTTCCTAACTCTACTCCAAGTTTAAGGGCTTTCCAGGTGCTACTATCCCTCCCATGTCTCAGAAGGTGAAACCATTATCATCTTGGCTCTAGATCAACTTCCATATCTCTAAGATTACTAATTCCAGCCACGAGCATGTTCGGACTAAGTGTATCATCCTAAATAATCATCAAATAATGTGCAAAGTGGCTAAACATCCTAGGTGCAAGGGGTGTCCAAGGATGCAAGTGATGTGTTGCTACTACTCAGAGACCCAAGACTCTCAACGATTCACCTGTGGCTGCCAATATTCTCCTGAAATGGCTTAGGTACCCATGGGAAAGGTTCCTTCATACCTGCATTGTTAAACAATTTTTCAGTCACAACAAAATTTTAGTGAAAGAAACTAGTCATCAGGTGCAATAATAATTTTTTCATATAAGTGAAACTATCTTGAAGTAATGGGATATTTAGCACTTAAAATGAGACTTCCCTTCCAAAATTAAATCCTTTAACTTGCAATGGTTTTTCATCCCTAAGTAGGAGTGGCTGAAGGACAACACTATTAGGTGTTTCCATCCCCTAAGGGGAAGTAACATTTCCCTGGTTCACCCTTCAATTGATAAGTGTCAGTGAAAAATAATAATCAAAATGAGGGGAGAATACTTCATGGCCAATTGATATGGTTAAAGGGACCATGATGATGGGGATCCTCATCTTGAGTGTATAGATGTGAGGAGGGATAAATTATGAATGCATGAGTTTCCAATTTCACCTTTATTTTTCCAACTCTTTTGTGCGTCTTTTACTTTTCCTTTATTTTTCTTTGTATTACTGCTCATAGATGAAAGGGTTAGAGCTTGATTTGTATGATGTATAAAAATTGTATTACCCCTTAATTATGACGAAAATTATTTCCCATTGGGGTTGGGACATGCAAGGGTTCCTTTATGATGTAAAGGAGCAAACATGTACTTAGGAACCGAGTAATGGCAGTAATAAGGGAGAAATCATGGTATAATTTTTCCCACATGCCAATATGTATGTCTCCATCATCTTATGCATTTTGATATTATTTGTTTTATTTTTCTTATGTACATTATCTGATTTTTCCTTTTCTTTTATATACATCAACATCCAAGGGAAAATTTGAAGGCTCTACCTAGGTATGAGGATGTATGGTGTTGAATCCCAGAGAACTAATGGTCAGTTGAACCTAAAGAATGGAGGTGGAATAAGGGCTTGTAATGTATGATGGAAAGTGTTAAGTATGGAAAAGGGATAGATGGGACTACACTATATTAATGAGGGCTTCCCAAGTACTTCGCCTCTTATACCCATTGGGCCATTAGAGGAGGTCCCACTAGACTAGGATTGAAGATTTACCCCCCATTTAAGGTGAGGGAATAATATTATCGTCAAAACCATTATTTCTTCAAATTTAATTCATAATCCATTCCAAAATATCATAGACAAACAAACATAAGCACACATTTGTGAAACAAATACAGTACCTTTTGAACAGAAGCCCACCTTCATCCATGTGCTCTTGCTATATCGATGAGAAACATATGACTGATGCAGGTGGTAGAGATATAATGGAACAACGTCATCAACTAGTGGTGGTTATCATGGGTTGTTAGTGGGATGACCAGATGAGAAGAATGAGAGAACAAATTTCTCCTATAGGGTTACCCATTTTGGTGGGTAACAGGAGACGTAGTGGAAAAATGGGAAAAATGGTGCAACCTGCATACACATTTATAATATTTTAATTATTTAAAAAAATTAATATAATGAAATAAACATTTAAAAAAATAATAATTTGAGACATGATACCTAGGAAGGGAATGATATGTCTATCTAAGGTGAGCATGGATCCTCGCCTATTTTCATCGCAATATGTAAAAGCATTAAATGAACACTATAATTATACCCAAAATCAAAGACTATAATATGGAATGAAAGTATATGGAAAATTTTTGCAGGAGGGGTTATTTTAGTTCACCATACCTAAGTATGTAGTACATTGATTGAAAAATCGACATCTAATAAAACATTAATTATAGAAACTAGAATTGATGCATCTATTGGGGTGGGAGCGTTTTAGGGCATAAAAATTACAAACAAAGTATAATTAGATATGTAAAAAAAGTGCATGACTATATATATATATATAATGATGGTATATATATATATATATATCATGATGGTTGAGATAATAATCTCCTTGATAAAAAATTTTATTCCTACTACCCTCCACTAGCCCATACTAAATATGTTGACAACTAGTACATCTATGAAGATCAGATGAACCTCCATATGGCCTATCATGGTAAAATTGTGAATTAGTGTTTAATGGTCCAAATCCTCGTGCAACATCAATTACTAATGGTTCTTATCACAAGGATGCTACCAAGGTGCCATGCTACACTAGGGTGCAAGTCAATGTGGTTAATTTTATTTGGGTTTCAATAACGCTATCTATTACAAATCCCTCAGGGTTAGCTCAATTGGTCAAGTCCTCATCATTAAAGCACCTCTATTATTGAGAGACAATATGTTGAGTTCTCTCGACACTATCATGGTCAGGCTCTATGCTGGGCTAGCAAGAAATTATCCCTTCGAAGTAGATTTATTTGGTACAATTATTCCATGGACGTAGCGGTCACTGATATTTGGGGACCCTGAACCACATAGAACAAAAATGTTATCCATTGTAATAGGATGTTGGGTAGGGGGGTTATGCCTTCGTATAAGTGGATAAGGACCTAGTATTGGGTTGCACCTAGCATTTTGTGTATCTTCTGTAGACTCATGACCAAGCCCTTGGGTTTCTCCCATGTCAAAGCAGTTTATATGGAGTCCTACCCTGAACTTTTCCCATTACTTTTTTAAGAAATGTAGAGGTACATACCTATTATCATAAGGAGGTTTATTCAATACCATGAATCGCCTATCCATCCAATGGTCTTGAAATGGTTGGTATGTGTACTAATCGATATAAATGTGTTTTTTGTTTACTCAAAAAGGTTTTTCATTCCTTGGGTAAATGAAAAACAACAAAAAATCTTGTTTAACAATGTTAATGTCTCTAATTTGGTTTTTATTGAGTCTAGTTCTATAGCGGTCATACATCCTAGCCCTATAATCAGAAATATTTCTTAACCATAACTATCCATTAGAAATGGATGATACAATTGAATTTAATGAACTTGAAAGATACAAATGTGAGATATCTCTTGTGTGTTGTACATCTTGTATCAATACCCTCAATGTAGTGAATGATAAATCCATTTCATCAATGGGATATGTTTGTTCTTGGTTGGGATTTGGTTATTCAAAGTCATGCTTTGGCCACCATCGGTTTGGGTTCACACTAGGTTTTATGGTAACCATGATTTTTTCAATTCAATATGGTGATTTTGTTTAGGGTATCATTTAGGATTTTTCTCAATTTTAAACTAAAATTTTAGGAAAAGAGAATAGAAAAAAATCCATTAGAATTCTTACCTAGAACCCAAGGAATATGTATGTCATTGATTGGAAAATAGATGTAGTCCAAGGATGAATATTTTTCCCAATAACCCTTAAAATCATATACTGTGATCCCAAAATTGTAAAAAATAGGGTTATGGGCACGTAAAAACTAGTCATACAAGAATGTGTGTGTGTCACTAAGAGAACACACACTTTCTTAGGAAGGTGTGCATATTACTAAGAACACATGCACTTTCTTAGAAAGGTGTGCATATTTTTAAGAGCGTGTGCACATTCTTAGGATTTCACATTCGCTCATGATCCATGCTAACTTGGTGGCCTAGTTGGTATCTTGGTTCACATCTCAAGGCCTGCTAAACTTGGATGCCTAGGAATGCATGCATGCTCCTAGGAACACACACGTGTTCCAATGGGTGTGCATTTTTATGGCCCCATTTCCGCTTTTGGTGGAATCATCTTCATGTCAACACCTTATGGTTTTGTGGTTTCAGAATGGTTTGTTACTAGTAAAGAGTTATCCCCCATAATATCGCTTTCTTACTTTATTGTATATACCCTCAGTTAATCTTTAGCATAAATTATACTAGCCACCTAAGTCCTTGGTGCTTGAAGAAGTTATTGCTTTGAAATATTTGATTTCATTTTGACATGTTGAGTTGTTGGGTGGTATAATGGGTTACCTCTAAAGGAATCTACTTGAATTCCTCATGGAAATGGGAAGACTTCCTTTAAAACCATTGGACTGCTTTGAATGGATGAAGGGGGCTTTAAAACAACAATTTCTTTCCATTTATGTTGGAATTTGGAAAAACTCCACATCAAAATTATATTACCAATAATAGAGGTATTTCTGGAGGTGGTGGTGAGGGGCGCAACGGTCCTAGTGGAGGAAAGAGATAACTTTGGCTATGGTGGGTGTTTTGGCCCTAGTTGCACCAACAGAGATTGAGATTATTAGTAGGGGAAAAACAAAAACCATGGACTAGGTTGATAGGATATCTATGTTCCAAGTGGCATTGTATTGTGATAAAGTTGTAATAAGACTTTCAAATTATTATGTAATCAAATGTTTGAAAAATATTTTATATATATATTCCAAAATTAAACATTATATATGTCAAAAATGTACTAATAGTCATCAACAAACAAATAGATTGTTATAAACTTGCTTCTCTAAGGACTAATAATAATAATAACAATAATAAAGTTCACGCATTATATATATTATTATTATTATTACCAAATTTTATGGTTTTGAACATATAACCTTTTAGGAGAAAACACATGCTCTTAACCACTAAACCCACTCAAGTTGTATTATCTTTTTATAAGTTATATTTTTATATTTTTATAATAGTATAAAAAATCTATTTACAAATATTAGAAATCGATAAATTTTTTGATTAAAAAAATCAACTAAAATTCATAATATTCTTGTTACAGTTTTCCAATATCTTTTAAAATAATCACAAATAAAAAAGGAAAAACAAATTACATAACAAAAATGATTGATTTAACAACTAAAGTTGAGTGAAAAGTTTAGAATAACAATGAACTAGGTTCATTTCTTGGAATTTCTTTTTTTTTTTTAACCATGGTGAATTGGTAACACTTTAGACTAATCTAAGAGAGGTCCTAGGATCAATCTTCTTGGCTGCCATCATCGCTTCTAAAATTTAATAAAAATAATAATAGTAAGGCCAAGAGTCACTTGTTTGTAAGTTATTGATGTGAAAGGGCATTTATCAATAACCAATCTCGATCAACTCAGTCATCAGGGGCTCTATATTCAATGCATCTCTGCCTCAAAAGGAACTCTACTCAATGCCATAGTTTAAAAAATTTCACAGAAAAACTTAGAAATTTTAGTAAGATTATAAAAAAAATTATCAAAATTTTGTATTTTAGGTGCCTTAAAGGTTTTTGATGATGCTGAATCTATTTCCACAATCAAAAATGCAATTCAAACACTCCAATTCAAACTCCCTATTCAATTGGATGCCGAAAAAAGTCAACCGGTCTAAATTCTCATATCTTCAAGAAGAAGAAACTTTATTTAATTTGATTATTCATTTTGAGAATATTTTAGAATGGAGTTGTCTTTAGTGGGATTTTTTGGAGATCCCATAGAAAACGATGAGGTGAAATCTTGATTTGTGTTATCCAAAATGGTTGTTTGATTGTATATATGGATTCAAAACCCTTAAAAACCCCTAGGGAACTTGGATTGTGCAGAGGTTACATATCAAACTTGTGATTTCAATGAATTCCTGCCGAAATTGAAAGAAATTTTATAGCAAAAATCCACTAGAAAAGTCTCCAAAAAGTGGCACTAAAGACAACTATTTTTAGAATTGGATAGTTAAGATTGAGCTAAAAAAAAATCTTACTTTAGCCTTCCCATTTTCTAATATTTTTAAGAAAAAAATATATATTCAAAATTTGTAATTCTAAAAAAAATGCACACTATATATCCTAAAAATTGTTATGCTTGTAAAATCAATACCTTTCACTTAATATTTTTTAAATTTATCTTGAATTAAAAACCACACTCATCACTTCTTTTCAAAACTTATATTTTTTTCAAAACTTTAATTTAAAATATTCTTCTAATTTAAAAAGTTATGAAGAATATTTAACCATAGCGTGGCAGAGAACGGTGGACCATGGCGTGGCAGGGAATGTCATGAAAAGCATGATGGGGTAGCCAAAGAGTTCTGTGAAATGCCCGTGGAAGACCAAGCATGCCTCTACTCAGAGGACGTAATGCTGGATGTTTTCAAAATCTAATCGACAATGACGTTTGTTGTTTGATTTAGCAAAATGATTTATTACTTTTAATAAAGTTTGAAAAATATTCATCTATTAGGTAATATGGGAAATTTTTTTAAAAGAAATTTTGCATTTGTAGTGTTTTAATAATGTTTTTTTTAATTGTGAAAATGGATTCAGCATTATCAAAATCTTTCACAGCACCTAAAATATTGAAGTTTAATAATTATGATTTACAAAAATCTTTCCCCCATTTTATTATAATTTTCCCTAAATTTCCATAATTTTTAGGGGGAAAAAGCAGACTCATTAAAGTGCAACATTATTATTTATAACATTCATGTATATATAAGCAAATTTTATTTAACAGAATAGTCCATTACTTCTAATAAATTTAAAAAATTAAATTTGTGCCAATTGACTCCCCGAGCCCACCAAATTTCCTTGAATTTGAGATTATTCCAATTCTAATAAGTCTCTCTCCATGATAAATTTTATATAGCAAAATGGTTCATTTTACAATAGATGTGTAATTTTTTTTTCCTAACTGAAAGTTGACTTGTAATTTTTTTATATTTGATTAATGAGGTAATTTGTAAATGTATGCATTGGCCTAGGGATTTGAGATTATTCTAATTCTAATAAGTCCCCCTTCATGATAAATTTTCATTATTATTTATAACATTCATTTATATATAAGCAATTTTTTTATCAAAATGATCTATTTTATAATACGATTTGTAATTTTTTTTCCTGATCCATAATCTTTTTATATTTAGTTAATCAAGAAAATGCATATATTAGTAAAACATTTTTAATGTTACAATAATTTTTTGTTATATTTATAAAGCTTTTCACTATATCAACCACATTAATATTTTTAATGTAATTGTATAATATAAAATATAAAATAATTTATTTGATATTTATATAAATATATTACTAAAAAATTATAAAATCATTTTAAAAGTTTAATACATTAAAAAACGTTATTAAATTAATTTACATATTTTGAAAAGGAAGCGAAAATAAAAAAGGTGATATCTTTTCAATTGATCGAAAGATGCATTCAAACTAGATCACGTGGAAAGGTTAAAATTTTATTAATTTTTAACTTACATATATTTGGAGGGAGGCCAAAATCCAAAGGAGTATCCTTTTCATTTGACGGAGCACCATTCAAACGTGATCGTGTGTAAAGTTTGAAATTTTATTAATGTAGATTAATTTTATTTTGGAATTTATTAAGTGAAAAAGGAATTATTTGTATTAAAGATATAAAATACTTTAAAAGTAAATTATTAAAAACCGTTTACATTTTGAAAGACATATTTAATTAAAGATTAAAAATGTTAATATTATCATTACAAAATATTTATCTCATAAAATTGCGGAATCTTATGATTTAGGAATGTTAATAAAGAATTGTATATTGATGTATTATTTCTTTTATATATGAAAATTTGAATTTTTATAAAGTAATTTGGGTATATTTAACATTTTCAATCAAATATTAAAATATTGTACTTTTGTTACAAAATATTTATCTCATAAAATTAAATGTCTGGGAAATAAACATTTCAATCTTTTATAAAGGAATTTGGGATATATTAAAGAATTTAGTTTAAGAATTAGTTAAATGTTTTAGATGTTAAATATTTTGTTAAATGTCTGGGAAATAAACATTTCAATCTTTTATAAAGGAATTTGGGATATATCAAAGAATTTAAAAATGATAGTTTAAGAATTAGTTAAATGTTTTAGTTGTTAAATATCTTGTTAATTGAGAAATATGGCGTCAATTTTTTTTTGACACTCGTGGGATTAAACTAGCTTAAGCTTTGTTAGTTTGACAAACACGATGTGTAATCTTTTAAATTGATCACTTTAAAAATAATTGAATTTTTCGAAAAAAATTATAATAAATTATAATAAATAAAAAATTGAGGTTTTAAATGATTTTATTTTTATTATTAACAAATTATTTTTCATTTCAATTAAAAAAAAAATTAATTTATATAAAACTGTAACCACCATTTTAAGTGGAAACAGATAATTAAGGATTAGTTGTTTTGTTGTGTTATCTTCTTTTAAATAAGAATATGTGAACAAAATGAAATGTTTATTTTTTTAATAAAGATTTACTGTGGAAGCAGTTTCATAAGTAAATATTTGGTAAAAAGTAAAATCAAGATCTGATGTTAGTTAGAAAACAGTTTCACAGTTATCCAAGAACTCTGGAATAAATAAAGCATTCCAAGGGGAGTTTTGGGTTGGATCTGTGCACAATGGACACTCTGTGAACTGGAAGCAAGAACTGTTTTTCCAGACATATAATACCCTGGGTTGGAGTTCTGGACCGGATTGTCCCGTGAACTCCCCAGCACTACTGTTTTCGCTGGAGTCGGAGGGTGTTGGACCGGAACGTCCTGAGAACCTCCTCCAGAGTTTGCTGAACTAACACTACTCAGACTTGAGCTCGGGGGAGAGCTGTAGGACGTGAACGCCCAGCTCGTGGAAGGGAGGCACATACACTACTTCATACAAATCTCGGGACAGATGAGTAGAATTGTTTTAGTAGCTGTAAAATCAGAAAGTTAATTATTGGATTTTTGGTTATTAAATCTACTAGAGGGTTATAAATTTGTCCTGCGCTGAACAGGAGACTGACTGTAGATTAATGACAGGAATGTTTATTTAATTCCAATTGAATGAATATTTATATTAGAACAGCAGATAAACTATTGAATGATTGACAGAAATTGTTTATTCATTTCCAGTACCCATATGAGTGGTAGTTAGAACAAAAAGATAGACTGCTGGAGAATGATAAAACAATCCTGTTATTATACCTGTGATAATGTAAATATACATAGAAGGAGAAGGAAAACTGAGACAGAACAGTTCGTTTATTTCAGAAGCAGTATATAAACTAGAACCAAGGACATCTATAGAATTGTTTTGTAAATCTGTTCTTATTTCGGTAGCAACAGATAGTTCGGTATTGTGAGTTCATTTGAACGAGTTCTTAATGCAAACGAACAAAGCAACCAGAGTACACCATGAAACCTGTGTAGTCTATAGCCAGGAATTAAAGCAGCACAAAGAGGCAATTATACTTTCATCCTTCTTAAAGAAAAGAAAACACCTTACCTAACCATCATAGCAAGGAAGACCGTTAACCCCTAACGCCTGTGAGACGGGCCTCGGGGTTGGTCGCCTTCCTCCTTAGGAGCACTCGAACAATAAGTGGTCCGGACACTCTATACCATTTAGTTTAAATCAAGCAAAGAACAGTAAGCAAAGACTCACGCCTTAGTTAAAATTTCAGTCTCATAAACAATAGACAGAGCTTGCACAGTGTGACTGAGTGCAGAATTTCGACGCAAATAACAGAAACCAGAATGGGGCGGAATACAAGTAACCACGAATATAACAAGTATGAATGCTTGAATACACCAATAAACACCTGTAAATGCTTCACGAAATCCAACGGAAGTTTTAGATTGGAAACAGAGGATATGCACAGACCCAAGACAAACTTAACTGATCAATAAACATAATTTCCTGTTAACCATTGAAAACCCATAACGCACAGCTCATCGCCAAAAGAACTCCGTTAAGCTGTGACAGATATTACATAACAGAGCCACGCCTAAATGGGACTGCTAGGGCTCATAATACCGCCACCGGTAGAGAGCATAAGAAATTAAAAGTAGCATAACAGCTTTAGATAACAAAGTGCTACAAAAACCCTGGTAGGGTATCATAAAATTATATGCGTTCATAAACTCAAAACGTCTGAACTTAACCAGCAAGGCCGCATAGGCGCTTGCCAAAATCTCAACATCAACGGCCGTAAACACTGGAAAGGGGAACGGCTACCTAGTTCCATAGCAAGGGTTTAAATACCTGTGCGCAGGACGAGGGACAGAAATTAGCTGAATGGTACCGATGCTAGCAGTCTAGGGAGCAGCCGAAAACGGATAGAAGAAGTACCTGGAAATTTCACCCAACCCTGCACCTGTAACAAAACCCACAAAATGTTAGAGAACGAACGATGAAGGTGAAGTTCGAATACAACAGTTTTAAGAAACAAAAGCACAAAAACCTTACCAAAGCAAAACGCAGACAGAGAGAGAGAATCTGGAATGAAGAATTGAATAGCTGGATAAGAGGACCGTCGAGATGGGTAACCTGTATCAAACATAACCGTCAAAGGGCGCATAAGCATATGGCACCATTTGGAAACAAGAGCAAGCTAACGGAAAAGCCATGGTTACCTGCGGTTAAAAGTCGACAATTCTGATGCATGAAACCCCGCAGACCGACTGAGAACCGGAGTAGAAACCCTAGGGCCGAAGGTCCCTACCTCCCCAGTGCTCCGGCGAGGCGCGGCAATGACTGAGAAGTCAGTTACGGGCAGGGTAGTCATTACCCAGCCCTAACAAATCTACACCGTCTGTCCAGATCGCTATCGACGGCTAGATGCTCGTCGGGGCCGGATCGACAGTACAAAAGATAATCCCAAGGCAATAAAACAGTGCTGTATATTCCAAATCCGATAAGCAATGATATAAATGCTTATTAAAGTAATTAAAGTTGCATTACAACCGAGACCTCCAGACTTATCACACGAAAACTCAATGCCATGTCAAGTCACGGATACGTGGCAAGTATAGGTTAAGCAATGCGAATCAAACAAACTTGTATCACCGTGCTCGCAAAAACATTGTAATATATGTTTTGAGATGTCAACTGTACATGATTGCTAAGGACTGTTTTTATAATAAAGTTCCCAAAACTTATCCGTTGAATAATTTTTTTTTTTTATTCTGCTATTATTACTGTAGTAATTAACGTTTTAATTGTTATATGTGACAAGTGGTATCAAAGCCTGTTGCAAGGCTGGGACCCTATTGGGCCAACTAACGTTCAAACTGTGTGTTATTTATGCACAGTCCAACAAGTAAATGGACAGACAAGTGAGACGGACCCCTTCGCAACAGTCACAGCGAAATGCTGGAGACATGCAGCCTCCGCCAGGGGGCAACCCTGAGATGTGGGTTCAGCTGGGAATTGAACAGCACCAGCGGTCAAATCGGCTGATGGAAGAGCAGCAACAGCAGACCCGTATCTTATTGCATACAGTACAACAGTTGCAGGAGGAAATGGAGAGGGTACGACAGGAAAACGCCAGAATGATGCAGGAGCAGGAAAGAATCTTAAAAAGCCTGTCTGATAAACAAAATCACAGAAATGAAAATCCCAGTGCTGACAGAGAACACCAAGAGGGGAATGAACAGCAAACTGAAGAGCAAGATGTGAGTCAGAAGGAAAAAAGTCCATCTCAGCGCAATATTTCGAACAGAAACCTTAATGAAGCAGAATCCGAAAATGGAACAGAACGGAAGGCAGGGAAAAGACAGAAGGTGGAATTACATGGAGAATTTAGAAAGATTAAACCACCCACCTTCGACGGGGAAAAAGAAGAGGTAGCGGAGGCCTGGTTGATAAATATGAACAAGTACTTCCAAGTGTATGATTATGACAGTGGTCTCAAGGCACGATTGGCAATTTATCAGCTAAAGGATAAAACCACCCTATGGTGGGAAGAAGTGAAGAACGTGAAGGGAATAGAAGATCAAGACGTAACCTGGGATAAGTTCCATCAGTATTTTAAGGACAAGTACTTGACGGAGCGTTTCTACGATGAAAAAGCTCGGGAATTTCATGATTTAAGGTTAGGCCAATTGACTATAGACGAGTTCATCACCAAATTTACATCGTTACTGCGTTATGTACCGTATCTAAGAGATGAAAAGGCCAAGGTTCAGAGATTTCTGAGCAGCTTACCCACCCATATGAAGGAGCGTATCGAATTTGTTAATCCTAGAACCATGGATGAAGTTATCAGAAAGGCAAGGCTGTGCTACCAGCAAGCAAAAAAATAAGGTAGATCAGGGAAAAGGATGGCCCGCAAAGAAGGAAAATAGGAACGGTGCTGGATTCAAAAAGGGCAAAACCAGTAACTTCAGAAATTCAACCAAGAATTCAATTAATAAGCAATTCGGCAGGAACCATCAGAGGGTTAGATGGCCAGGTGAAGATAAAACTGTGGAAGCTTCAAATAGACCTGAGCAAACTCCAAACCAGAGGCCACCTCTGCAATGCTGGGGCTGCGGGGCAGCGCACTACTATCGAGATTGCCCACAGCGGGGAAAAACTGAAACAGTGAATAATTTGCAGGAAGCCTCTACGGTAGGGGACGTTGCCAGAAGCATACCTAGGATTCATGCTGCATTGGAGGATCGGCAGGCTGATTTCCAACCCACCATGATAGAACTGGAAGGTAAATTGCTTTCTCAAACTATTTCTATTTTGGTAGACCCAGGCGCAAGCCTGAGTTAAAGAAAAAATATTTTACTTCAGGGATCAGAATGGTGTTCGCCAAGAGATTCAGGGCTTAAAGAAGCCTGTACATCTGCGACCAGTTACCGCTTCTCAGTTGGCAAGGTGTATGAGGAAGGGATGCCAAATGTATGCCATACAGGTTGGGCTGTCCGAACCCAAGAACAAGGCTGTTATGTTAGAAAGTATACCTGTGATACAGGAATTTAAAGATGTGTTTCCTGAAGAAATACCGGGGTTGCCACCTAAAAGAGAGGTTGATTTCACAATAGAACTGCTGCCGGGAGCTTCACCAATTTCGCGAACCCCATATCGTATGAGCGTACCAGAACTGACTGAGCTGAAAATGCAGCTTCAGGAATTGCTGGATAAAGGGTACATTAGACCCAGTGTGTCACCTTGGGGAGCACCTGTGTTGTTTGTCAGGAAAAAAGATGGAACCATGCGCATGTGTATGGATTACCGACAGTTGAACAAGTTGACTGTTAAGAACAGATATCCCCTACCCCGTATAGATGACCTGTTCGATCAGGTAAAGGGAGCTACTGTGTTCTCGAAGATTGATTTGCGGTCTGGTTATCATCAGATCAGAATTAAGGATGAGGATATACACAAAACTGCTTTTCGCACAAGGTACGGCCATTATGAATTCGTGGTATTGCCTTTTGGTTTAACTAATGCTCCAGCCACTTTCATGAGACTGATGCATAGTGTTTTCCATCCTTACCTGGACAATTTCGTGCTAATCTTCATTGATGATATACTGATTTATTCCAAGAATGCAGAAGAACACCAGAAGCATCTGCGCATGGTGCTGGAATTGTTAAGGAAGCACCAGCTATATGCAAAATTCAGTAAATGTGATTTCTTCAAAGAAGAGATACAGTATCTTGGACATGTGATATCTAAGGAGGGTATAGCAGTGGACCCGGAGAAGATCAAGACCATTATGGAGTGGAAGGTGCCACAAAACGTAGCAGATATACGATCTTTTATGGGTCTCGCTGGGTACTACCGGCGATTTATAAATGGGTTTTCAAAAATAGCCTTTCCCATCACCTCCTTACAGAGGAAAGGAAAGATTTTTAGATGGACACAGGAATGTCAGGACAGTTTTGAAAGGCTGAAGCAGTTATTGACAACTGCACCAGTATTAAGTGTGGCAGACCCGGATAAGGAATTTGAAGTTTGTACAGATGCCTGCAAGGAGGGAGTGGGAGCTGTACTATCACAAGAGGGAAAGGTGATAGCGTATGAGTCTCGCAAGCTAAAAGATTATGAACAGAAATATTCAGCTTACGATTTAGAACTGACAGCAGTGGTGCACGCTCTCCGAGTATGGAGACATTATCTACTTGGAAAGAGATTTGTGTTAAGGACTGACCATAGTAGTCTAACCAACTACTTCAAACAAGCTGATCTAAATTCTCGACAAGCGAGATGGAATGCTTTCTTGAGCGAGTTTGATATCGATCTGCAACATGTAAAAGGAAAAGAGAACAGGGTTGCGGATGCATTAAGCAGAAAAGTGCACAGCATCTGTGAGTTGTATGTTAATCAAGTTGAAACCAGATTTCTGGACCAAATCAGAATAGAAGCTGACAAGGATCCTGAGTATAAGTACTTGTGGCAGCAAACACAGACATCTAAAGGTCAAGGTGAGCATGGAGGTTATGAGATTAACCCAGATGGGCTGCTGGTTTTTAAGAAAAGAATAGTTATTCCAAACAGGGTGGAGTTAAAAACCATGATACTTGATGAATATCACAGAAGCAATTATGCTGGACACCCAGGATATCAAAAGATGTTGACTGCTATTCGAAAGGATTACTGTTGGTCCGGTATGAGAAAGGATATAGCGAATTATCTGAATAAGTGTTTAGAGTGCCAGCTGGTGAAGGTGGAGCATAGGCATCCTGCTGGATTAATGCAGCCCATACCTGTTCCTGAATGGAAATGGGAGGTAATCTCATTAGATTTCATTACTGGACTACCGAAAACAAAACGAGGAAATGACTCTATAATGGTAGTAGTGGACCAGCTAAGTAAATCAGCACATTTTATACCTGTCCAATCCACTTATAAGACAGTACAGATAGCGGATTTATTTATGCGTGAAATTTTTCGTCTGCATGGCATTCCTAAGACAGTTATCTCGGACAGAGATGTGAAGTTCACATCTGCTTTTTGGAAGGCCCTGTTTACAGGCTTAGGGACGCAAGTACATTTTAGTACTGCATACCATCCACAAACAGATGGTCAAACCGAGCGAGTGAACCAGATACTGGAAGACATGTTAAGGATGTACGTCATGCAGCAACCCGTTAAATGGGAAGAGTATTTACACCTGATAGAATTTGCGTACAACAATGGTTATCAAGAATCCTTGAAGATGAGTCCGTTTGAGGCGTTATACAGACGGCAGTGTAGAACCCCCATTAATTAGAGCAGCCCAGACACTAAACTTATGCTGGGACCAGATATGCTAGCCGAAATGGAAGCGGAGGTAAAGAAGATCCGACAGAATTTGAAGGCAGCGCAAGACCGGCAGAAGGTGTATGCGGACAGGAAGAGATCATACCGTGAGTATGAAGTTGGTGATCACGTATATGTCCGGATTAAACCAAAGAAAAGCACATTAAGATGGGCAGCTTGTGCAAAGCTAGCACCTCGATTCTGTGGTCCTTTCCAAATATTGGAAAGAGTGGGACCAGTGGCGTATCGCTTAGCACTTCCTAGCCACATCCGGGTGCATAATGTCTTTCATGTATCGTTATTGAAACGATACGTTCATGATCCTAGACACATAATCCAATGGAAAAACATTCAGGTAGTGAAGGCATAATGGGTAAAATGATAATATGATGTTAGAGACTTACAAAACTAACATAAAGATTCTTTATGTGCAGGTAGAACCGGACGGAGAGTTTCTGGTCGAACCTCACAGTATAATAGACCGGAGGGAAATCATGCTCCGGAGACGAGCCATCTCCCAGGTTAAAGTGCAGTGGAAGCACTTTGGACCTGAGGAGGCCACTTGGGAAGACGAGAGTTTCGTCCGTGAAGCTTATCCAGAGCTTTTTTCTGCAAGAGAATAGGAACACCGGGGACGGTGTTCTCCTTAGGGGGGGGTAACTGTAACCACCATCTTAAGAGGAAACAGATAATTAAGGATTAGTTGTTTTGTTGTGTTATCTTATTTTAAATAAGAATATGTGAACAAAATGAAATGTTTATTTTTTTAATAAAGATTTACTGTGGAAGCAGTTTCATAAGTAAATATTTGGTAAAAAGTAAAATCAAGATCTGATGTTAGTTAGAAAACAGTTTCACAGTTATCCAAGAACTCTGGAATAAATAAAGCATTCCAAGGGGAGTTTTGGGTTGGATCTGTGCACAATGGACACTCTGTGAACTGGAAGCAAGAACTGTTTTTCCAGACAGATAATACCCTGGGTTGGAGTTCTGGACCGGATTGTCCCGTGAACTCCCCAGCACTACTGTTTTCGCTGGAGTCGGAGGGTGTTGGACCGGAACGTCCTGAGAACCTCCTCCAGAGTTTGCTGAACTAACACTACTCAGACTTGAGCTCGGGGGAGAGCTGTAGGACGTGAACGCCCAGCTCGTGGAAGGGAGGCACATACACTACTACATACAAATCTCGGGACAGATGAGTAGAATTTGTTTTAGTAGCTGTAAAATCAGAAAGATAATTATTGGATTTCCGGATATTAAATCTACTAGAGGGTTATAAATTTGTCCTGCGCTAAACAGGAGACTGACTGTAGATTAATGACAGGAATGTTTCTTTAATTCCAATTGAATGAATATTTATATTAGAACAGCAGATGAACTATTGAATAATGACAGAATTGTTTATTCATTTCCAGTACCCGTATGAGTTGTAGTTAGAACAAAAGATAGACTGTTGAAGAATGACAAAACGGTCCTGTTATTATACCTGTGATAATATAAATATACATAGAAGGAGAAAAACTGAGACAGAACAGTTCGTTATTTCAGAAGCAGTATATAAACTAGAACAGAAGACATCCGTAGAATTGTTCGTAAATCTGCTCTTATTTCAGTAGCAACAGATAGTTCAGTATTGTGAGCTCAAATGAACGAGTTCTTAATGCATACGAAACAAAGCAACCAGAGTACACCATAAAACCTGTGCAGTCTATAGCCAGGAATAAAGCAGCACTAAGAGGCAATTATTCTTTCATCCTTCCTAAAGAAAAGAAAACACCCTACCTAACCATCATAGCAAGGAAGACCGTTAACCCTTAACGCCTGTGAGACGGGCCTCTGGGTTGGTCGCCTTCCTCCTTAGGAGCACTCGGACAATAAGTGGTCCGGACACTTCTATACAATTTAGTTTAAATCAAGAAAAGAACAGTAAAAAGAGTCACGCCTTAGTTAATATTGCATTCTCATAAACAATAGACAGAGCATTGCACAGTGTGACTGAGTGCAGAATTCCAACGCAAATAACAGAAACCAGAATGGGGCGGAATACAAGTAACCATAAATACAACAAGTATGAATGCTTGAATACACCAATAAACACCTGTAAATGCCTCACGAAATCCAACGGAATATTTAAATTGGAAAACTGAGAATATGCACAGACCCAAGAAAACTTAACTATTCAATAAATATAATTTCCTGTTAACCTTTGGAAACCCATAAGGTACAGCTCATCGCCAAAAGAATTCCGTTAAGCTGTGACAGAGATTACATAACAGAGCCACGCCTAAATGAGACTGCTAGGGCTCATAATACCGCCACCGGCAGAGAGCCTAAGAAATTAAAGTAGCGTAACAACTCTAGATAACAAAGTGCTACGGAAACCCTGGTAGGGTATCACAATATTATATGCATTCATAAACTCAAACGTTCGAATCCAAACTACAAGCACGCATAGGCGCTTGCCAAAATCTCAACATCAAATTCGCCGTAAAACACCGGAAAGGGGGAACGGCTACCCAGTTCCACAGCGTGGTTTAAATACCTGCAGCAGGATTAGGGACAACAGGCCGAATGGCAGCCCGATGCCATAGCCTAGGGAGCACTGAAACGGATAGAAGAAGTACCGAGACCAACCCCCGCACTCGTAACAAAACCCACAAAATGTTAGAGAACAACGATGAAGGTGAAGTTCGAATACAACAATAAGAAACAAAGCACAAAACCTTACCAAAGCAAAACGCCAGACAGTAGGAGAGAGAATCTGGAATGAAGAATTGAATAATGGATAAGGAGACTGTCGAGATGGTAACCTATATCAAACATAACCGTCAAGGGCGCATAAGCATATGGCACCATTTGGAAACAAGAGCAAGCTAACGGAAAAGCCATGGTTACCTGCGGTTAAAAGTCGACAATTCTGATGCATGAAACCCCGCAGACCGACTGAGAACCGGAGTAGAAACCCTAGGGCCGAAGGTCCCTACCTCCCCAGTGCTCCGGCGAGGCGCGGCAATGACTGAGAAGTCAGTTACGGGCAGGGTAGTCATTACCCAGCCCTAACAAATCTACACCGTCTGTCCAGATCGCTATCGACGGCTAGATGCTCGTCGGGGCCGGATCGACAGTACAAAAGATAATCCCAAGGCAATAAAACAGTGCTGTATATTCCAAATCCGATAAGCAATGATATAAATGCTTATTAAAGTAATTAAAGTTGCATTACAACCGAGACCTCCAGACTTATCACACGAAAACTCAATGCCATGTCAAGTCACGGATACGTGGCAAGTATAGGTTAAGCAATGCGAATCAAACAAACTTGTATCACCGTGCTCGCAAAAACATTGTAATATATGTTTTGAGATGTCAACTGTACATGATTGCTAAGGACTGTTTTTATAATAAAGTTCCCAAAACTTATCCGTTGAATAATTTATTTATTTTTATTCTGCTATTATTACTGTAGTAATTAACGTTTTAATTGTTATATGTGACAAAAAATCATTTAAATATAAATATTTTATAAATTATATATTTTTTAATTTAATCATTTTGCTATTAAAAAGAATAAAGAACGCCAAAAGAGACCTCAACCTCCATTCTCATGAAATCTATCTTTCATTTGTGACATGCGTGTGGATTTGTTGAAATTTTGCTAATGTACATTAGTCTTGTTTTGGAATTTATTGTGTGGAAAAGGAATTAAATTGATTAAAGATATAAAAGATGGCTTTTATAGAAATAATTAAATTAAATTTCTGAGTGATGTTTTGGCATGACACCAAATTTCTAGAAATAATTAAATAAAATTTCTGAGTAACTCCATCCCCAACAACTTCCTAACTTTTACTAAATCATAACTTATAATTGGAACTTTTACTAAATTACATTATTGATTATTAAGCATTTTCTTTATAAAAATTCAAATAAAGGCTTAACATATATTAACTTTCCATTCTAATGATACATTTTATCGAACTTTGACATGGGTGTTACAATGCATCTAGTGATATACTAACACTTTGGTATAATGAATATTTCATTTATTATTATTATTATTATCTAATTTTAAGGTTGTGGCATGCATCAAAATTTTACTATGTTATACAAATTTGGTAAAAAGTTGACTAGTAAGTTGTAACAAGTTGTAACAACTGAACATAATCATTTTAATCATTTTTTTTTTCTAGTCTTTAAGCTAGTGTTTAAAATAATAGTAATAATTAAATAAAATGTGTCAACAAACTTGATATTTATGCCTGAGACCCAAGAAAATAAAGGGAAAACCCCAAGAAAGTTAAAAATAGTTACATCTTCTCATTTTCACTAATGTATATCTCATTGGGAAATAAGAAATGCCTAGGATAGCAAGGGGGAATTTGGAGGCACTTGAGAGAGAAAGAAGTAACTAAGGCACGAGACTCCAAGTTGTTTTGGGAACTCCAAGTTTGTGTACCAATGGAGACACTCATAAGAAAGGTGGGACTTTGGTGGTCATCGTTTTATTTTACTGTCTATGGGTTGTTAGCTCGGGGAAGTTCAAACATAATTTCCGGACTTAAGGTTGGGAGGCAAACAGGTCAAAATCCCAGTAAATATGAAAATTAATTGGTTTATGTATCCCATGCACAGAATGTTGTTGTAAATTGTTAAAGTAATTTTGTTTATGTTTTGGGGTAGGAGGCTAGTCTTTTGCACCTAGACCTCAAATGAAATAGCTACAATAGGGGTTACATGCTCGTAGATAAGGGACATTAGGAAAACAATAAAATCGTGAGCATCAAACAAAACCCTAACTGGTAATGACCGAATTCAACATAAATAATGACTGAATTCAACATAAATGAGCCCTCTGTCATGGAATATCTCTTTTGAAATTTAGTAGACACAATTACTATTAGATGTCTTTGTATCAAGAACAACTGCATCGAGCAAAACTGGTCAGAGAGAGAGAACTTGCTTGGAGTCTTGGGCCAGTAGAAAGGCGCTCCCAATGACACAAATAAATTAAGAAATAAACATCCTTTCTAAGAAGTGAGACGAGTAAATACTTTCGAAACGAAAATATCTTTAATAAGATGTATACATTTATAAAAGAAGTTAAATAAAGAAAGTTAATCAAATTTAGTAACTTATGTGCATTTTTTCCGAAATAAAGAATTGATAATATAGTAATGCATAATAGGAACAAAAACACACAAGTGCATTCACAATTTCATAGCAAATGAAATTACATGCATGAAAAATAATCTCATAGTCATAGTAATTTGACAGAAACAAAAATTATAACCCTGCCAAGAGGGGAACAATCCTCGAGAAAAGGAAGAGATGAACTCAAACCCAGTTAACTATTCATTCAAAAACACGATAACTAACTACATGATTTTTACAATAATCCTCATTGCAATGTTCCTTAAGAAAAACCCTTAATGGTATATAATAAACCCTAAAATCAATTTCCATGCCAGAGGTAACAGTTCTAGATGCGGACCAAAGAATAACTACACCCGTAAACGAAGTCATGGGTCTGTGGCGTCTAAGAAACTGATGCAAGAATCTAAAAGGGAACCAGTTGTTGAAACAAGAGAAATTACCTACACACATTGAAATACATTCACCGTGAGACAAACACAAACACAAACATAATGATAAATTCATGGTAACCAAACAAAAAATCAATATATATATATATATATATATATATATATATATATATATATATATATATATATATATATTGGCTAAGGGGATCTCAACTGAGGAATTTATACATTTTCTCGTCCACATAGAAAAAGAGTCTTCTCCAATATGCGTACAAGGCCAAAAAAACAAACCATGGAAAAACCCTCCTTTGCTAAACACAACAATGGAGAGCCAGAACCAATCAGTAGTAACTCAAATAGCATCTCTTTAATTACTGCGCAGAGAGAAATAGACAATGTTGAAAGAGGGTTCGTTGAAAAAGTTGCAGAAACAAATGTTGTTTAAACAAGTTTCATGGGAGGAATTAGTTTCAACATAGTCTAGAACACCAAAAATGAACTCTATAATCGAACTACGTGATTCTTGGCAACCTTACCATGGTTGTAACACCCTCTTCCAAAATCTATGCAAATAACTGGCCAATAGGCGTAAACATGTGACAAGAGGCTACTATAATGAGATTTAGCTACCTAGGTGACCTTAAGGAAATGGAACTGATGGAAACACAACATACAGACCTTGTACAACAACAACAACACACCTAGGAGGTAACCCAACCTTTTAGGCCTCTTACCCCTAGGTCACACTAACATTTTGACCTCTTTGAGCCATAGCCATAGGAACGGGGTTGCATGCCTGTGCCCAGGAGGCTATAGCCACACACATAACACTGCATACGAGTAGTCACAGCCCCAAATACTCAACTATCTATCAGCGTCCCCATGATTTGAGCCACCTTTTCAGCCCAGAACCCAGTGCTTTGCCCAGAACTTCATGAAAAGTTCAAAGATGATAAATAACAACAAGACAATGATACAAAAGTAATCACATCAAAAATAATTCATCTGGACACCTCCTAGCCATTACAGGAATTTTGTCACATGTCACAAACATGAAAGCTACAGGTATAAACAACAAAACATAGAATAGAGGCCTCATAATTATTTGAGAATCAATAAGAAGCATTGCTCCCTCACATCATTAGTTGCAATACAGTCTATTTGACCATAGATACAATGTTCATTAATTTACAAAAAAAAAAACATGGAGAGAGCCATACATCATCATTGATAAAATACTTGCTCATACCCAACATAATAACAACATAAATACCATATATACAACAACAATAGAATCAACATAATAACCAGTACAATTGCATACCAAATACCAAGGGAATGAGCTCTTCATTACTAAATGTAAAAACCAATGAGAGATTGAACGTTCATGTTCCACCTGACCATAGGTTGGCTGAGTCAAATCTCTCTTCAACCAATCACCCATGTTCCATATTCCAAGCATGAATGTGGGATCTCATCAAACACATCAATGACAATCAATCCATGGCTTCTAGAGGCCAAACCGCCTCAACCCCCAACCAGTGATTCCACCTCACAGTTGGACATCACGACCATCACATATTGTTCTCTATCTAAGTTGTTCAAGGGCTCCAAAGTGTTTGTTACAACCAGGGCTTCCAAGACTAGTAACTCAACCCCAACTGTTACAAGGCTTCCAGAGCATGTGCAGCCAGGGCTTCAGGACTAGTAACTCAACCCACCTAGCACTTCTAGAGCGTTTTTCCACCCAAGGCTTCTAGGACTAGTAACTCAACCCATAGTTGTCCGTTGAGCTTCAAGAGAATTTGTCCAACCAAGGCTTCTAGTAACTAATAACTCAACCCACAACAAAATGAATCATCAAAACCAACATGAAAACAATCAATGGAAATAAAATCACAACACCATGGTTATCAAGGAAATGGAAAGGCTAGGTAAATCCACATGCATACACCATGCATGCCAAAAATAGTGAGAAAAACATACATGCAACTCGATACCTACAAAGTTATCAAACTGTAGCCATTGATCCTCTTGACCTCTTGCTCTTTCATGCCTTTCCTTTTCCTTCTTGCTCCAAATCCAAAATATGCCACACTCCTCCAAGAGTGCTCCAAGAAAACTCGAAGTATCACAAAGTATGAGAGCGAGATAGAATAATGAAAGAGCTCCAAAAACGCAGTGACAAAAGATACCAACTGATCCTTAGAAGCCTTTTTATTAATGAGGCCTATATTTTCTTCATTTTCCATTATTTTTCGTCAATGTCCTTCTCACATGCAACATGTGACCTTTCACCTTCCTTTTCTCTTCATTTCCATTATTTTCATAAATAAATTCCAATAAATGTCTCTTCCTTTACATTACAACATGGGTCCAAGTTGATAAATGGTAGAAGTTCTATGCAAATATTAATGTTCTTGATACATATTCATAATGGTCTAGACTCCCTCTTTCCAAATGTAAAACTTATGGACGGGAAGGTAAAATTTATGATGGGAAACCTAAAAAATTGAACACCAAATTTATGGTTTGAAATTTATTTTACCTATCATTTTATACATTTGAAAAAAAAATCAAGCCGTCAAAGACGTTTAAAAATAAAAAACGTTCCGTGGAACGTCAAATTACAGGGTAAGCCTGGTTATATGTGCATGAGTCTTTTCCAAATGGTCATCTATGTATGTAGGAACATTGGGCTATCAATATTTGTGTAGTTATAGTTTCATTAATATAATGGGGAAGTATATGTCAACCATTAGATTTAACAAAGGATAAATTTTAATGAGTGACATATACTGCCCCAATACATTATTAGAACTATAGCTCCACATATATTTGTTTTCGAACATTCATTTATATATAAGTAATTTTTTTATCAAAATGATCTATTTTATAATAAGATTTGTAATTTTTTTTCTTAATCCATAATCTTTTTATATTTAGTTAATCAAGTAAATGCATATATTAGTAAAACATTTTTAATGTTACAATAATTTTTTGTTATATTTATAAAGCTTTCCACTATATCAACCACATTAATATTTTTAATGTAATTGTATAATATAAAATACAAAATAATTATTTTGATATTTATATAAATATGTTAATAAAAAAATATAAGATCATTTTAAAAGTTAATACATTGAAAAACGTTATTAAATTAATTTACATATTTTGAAAAGGAAGCAAAAATAAAAAAGGTGATATCTTTTCAATTGATCGAAAGATGCATTCAAACTAGATCACGTGGAAAGGTTAAAATTTTATTAATTTTTAACTTACATATATTTGGAGGGAGGCCAAAATCCAAAGGAGTATCCTTTTCATTTGACGGGGCACCATTCAAACATGATCGTGTGTAAAGTTTGAAATTTTATTAATGTAGATTAATTTTATTTTGGAATTTATTAAGTGAAAAGGAATTATTTGTATTAAAGATATGTTTACATTTTGAAAGACATATTTAATTAAAGATTAAAAATGTTAATATTACCATTACAAAATATTTATCTCATAAAATTGCGGAATCTTATCTTATGATTTAGGAATGTTAATAAAGAATTGCATATTGATGTATTATTTCTTTTATACACGAAAATTTGAATTTTTATAAACTAATTTGGGTATATTTAAGATTTTTAATTAAATATTAAAATATTGTACTTTTGTTACAAAATATTTGACTCATAAAATTAAATGACTGGGAAATAAACATTTCAATCTTTTATAAAGGAATTTGGGACATAGCAAAGAATTTAAAAATAATAGTTTAAGAATTAATTAAATGTTTTAGTTGTTAAATATCTTGTTAATTGAGAAATATCTCGTTAATATCTTGGGATTAAACTAGCTTAAGCTTTGTTGGTTTGACAAGCACGATGTGTAACCCTTTAAATTGATGACTTTAAAAATAATTATATATATATATATATATAAAAGGTTTTAAATGATTTTGTTTTTATTATTAACAAATTATTTTTCATTTCAATTAAAAAAAAATTAATTTATATAAAAATCATTTAAATATGAATATTTATAAACTATATATTTTTTAATTTAATCATTTTACTATTAAAAAGAATAAAGAACGGCAAAAGAGACCTCAACCTCTATTCTCATGAAATCTTTCTTTCATTTGTGACATGCGTGTGGAATTGTTGAAATTTTGCTAATGTACATTACTCTTGTTTTGGAATTTATTGTGGGGAAAAGGAATTAAATTGATTAAAGATATAAAAGATCGTTTTATAAGGTATTAAATTTGTTTTACAAATATAATATTATTTTAATTTCTACATATAAAATTTTACAAATAAGACATTATCTTAACTTCTACACACAAAACAGTTTTTTATATCAATTTGATATCTAAATTAAATACAATTAATTTTCCGAAATCAAATCCCTACTTGGCACCAAACTTCTAGAAATAATTAAATTAAATTTCTGAGTGATGTTCCGGCATGACACCAAACTTCTAGAAATAATTGAATTAAATTTCGAGTGACTCCATCCCAACAACTTCCTAACTTTTACTAAATCATAATTTATAATTGGAACTCTTACTAAATTAAATTATTGATTATTAAGCATTTTCATTATAAAAATTCAAATAAAGGCATAACATAGATTAACTTTCCATTCTAATGATATATTTTATCGAACTTTGACATCTGTATTACAATGCATCTAGTGAGATACTAACACTTCGGTATAATGAATATTATTATTATTATTATTATTATTATTATCTAATTTTAAGGTTGTGACACGCATCCAAATTTTACTATGTTATATAAATTTAGTAAAAAATTGACTAGTAAGTTGTAACAAGTTGTAACAACTGAACATAATCATTTTAATCATTTTCTTTTTCTAGTCTTTAAGTGAGTGTTTAAAATAATAGTAATAATTAAATAGAATGTGTCAACAAACTTGATATTTATGGGTGAGACCCAAGAAAATAAATGAAAAACCCCAAGAAAGTTAAAAATAGTTACATCCTCTCATTTTCACTAATATATATCTTATTGGGAAATAAGAAATGCCTAGGATAGCAAGGGGGAATCTGGAGGCACTTGAGAGAGAAAGAAGTAACTAAGGCACGAGACTCCAAGTTGTTTTGGGAACTCCAAGTTTGTGTACCAGTGGAGACACTCATAAGAAAGGCTGGACCTTGGTGGTCATCATTTTATTTTACTTTCTGTGGGTTGTTAGCTCGGGGAAGTTCAAACATAATTGCCAAACTTACGGTTGGGAGGCAAACAGGTCAAAATCCCAGTAAATGTGAAAATTAATTATTTTATATATCCCATGCACAGAATTTTGTTGTAAAATGTTGTTGTAAATTGTTAGAGTAATTTTGTTTATGTTTCAGGGTAGGAGGCTGGTCTTTTGCACCTAGACCTCAAATGAAATAGCTACAATAGGGGTTACATGCTCGTAGCTGACGGATATTAGGAAAACAATAAAATCGTGAACATTAAACAAAACCCTCACTGGTAATGACCGAATTCAACATAAATAATGATTGAATTCAACATAAATGAGCCCTCTATCATGGAATATCTCTTTTGAAATTTAGTATACACAATTGCTATTAGATGTCTTTGTATCAAGAACAACCGCATCGATTAAAACTGGTCAAAGAGAGAGAACTCGCTTGGAGTCTGGGGCCAAGTCGAGGCAACTCAGCAACCCAGGTCTCTGGTAGAAAGGCTCTCCAAGTGACACAAATAGATTAAGAAATAAACATCCTTTCTAAGAAGTGAGACGAGCAAATATTGTCTAAACGAAAATATCTTTAATAAGATGTATAAATTTATAAAAGAAGTTAAATAAAGAAATTTAATCAAATTTAGTAAGTTGTGTGCATTTTTTCCGAAATAAAGAATAGATAATATAGTAACGCATAATAGGAACAAAAACACACAAGTGTATTCACAATTTCATATCAAATGAAATTACATGCATGAAAAATAATCTCATATTCATAGTAATTTGACAGAAACAAAAATTATAACCCTGCCAAGAGGGGAACAATCCTGGAGAAAAGGAAGAGATGAACTCAAACGCAGTTAACTATTCATTCAAAAACATGATAACTAACTACATGATTTTTACAAAATTCCTCATCGCAATGTTCCTTAAGAAAAGCCCTTAATGGTATATAATAAACCCTAAAATCAATTTCCATGCTAGAGGTAACAGTTCTAGATGTAGACCAAAGAATGACTACACCTGTAAACGATGTCGTAGGTCTGTGACGTCCGAGAAACCAATGCAAGAATCTAAAAGGGAACCAATTGTTGAAACAAGAGAAATTACCTACACACATTGAAATACATTCACCGTGAGACAAGCACAAACACAAACATAATAATAAATTTTTGCTAACCAACCAAAAAATCAGTATATATATATATATATATATATCAACTAAGGGGATCTCAACTGAGGAATTTATATATTTTCTCGTCCACATAGAAAAAGAGTTTGCTCCAATATGCGTACAAGGCCGAAACAACAAACCATGGAAAAACCCTCCTTTTCTAAACACAGCAATGGAGAGCCAGAACCAATCAGTAGTAACTCACATAGCATCTCTTTAATTACTGCGCAGAAAGAAATAAACAATGCCGAAAGAGGGTTCGTTGGAAAATTTGCAGAAACAAATGTTGTTTAAACAAGTTTCATGGGAGGAATTAGTTTCAACACAGTCTAGAACACAAAAAATGAACTGTATAATCGAACTACGTGATTCTTGGCAACCTTACCATGGTTGTAAAACCCTCTTCCAACATCTACGCAAATAACTGGCCAACAGGGGTAAACAGGTGACAAGAGGTTACTATATTGAGATTCAACTACCTAGGTGACCTTAACGAAATGGAACTGACGGAAACACAACATACAGACCTTGTACAACAACAACAATACCCCTAGGAGGTAACCCAACCTTTCAGGCCTCTTACCCCTGGGTCACACTGACATTTTGACCTCTTTGAGCCATATTCACAGGGACGGGGTTGCATGCCTATGCCCAAGAGGCTATAGCCGCACGCATAACACTGCATGCGAGTAGTCAAGGCCCCAAATACTCAATTATTTGTCAGCGTCCCCATGATTTGAGCCACCTTTTCAGCTCAGAACCCACTTCTTTGCCCAGAACTTCATGAAAAGTTCATAGATGATAAATAACAACAAGAAAATGATACAAAGTAATCACATCAAAAATATTTCATTGGACACCTCCTAGCCATTACAGGAATTTTGTCACACATGTGACAAACATGAAAGCTACAGGTATAAACAACAGAACATATAACAAGGGCCTCATACTTATCTGAGAATCAATAAGAAGCATTGCTCCCTTACATCATTAGTTGCAATACAGTCTATTTGACCATAGATACAATGTGCATTCATTTACAAAAAAAAAACATGGAGAGAGCCATACATCATCATTGATAAAATACTTGCTCATACCCAACATAATAACAACATAAATACCATATATACAACAACAACAGAATCCACATAATAACCAGTACAATTGCATACCAAATACAAAGGGAATGAGCTCTTCATTAATGAATGTAAAAACCAACGAGAGATTGAACTTTCATGTTCCACCTGACCATAGGTTGGCTGAGTCAAATATCTCTTCAACCAATCACCCATGTTACATATTCCAAGAATGAATGTGGGATCTCATCAAACACATCAATGATAATCAATCCAGGTCTTCTAGAGGCCAAACCGCCTCAACCCCCAACCAGTGATTCCACCTCATGGTCGAACATCATAACCATAACATATTGGTCTCTATCTAAGTTGTTCAAGGGCTCCAAAGTGTTTGTTAGAACTAGGGCTTCCAAGACTAGTAACTCAACCCCAATTGTTACAAGGCTTCCAGAGCGTGTGTCCAGCCAGGGCTTCAGGACTAGTAACTCAATCCACCTAGCACTTCTAGAACGTTTTTCAACCGAAGGCTTCTAGGACTAGTAACTCAACCCGTAGTTGTCTGTTGAGCTTCGAGAGAATTTTTCCAACCAAGGCTTCTAGGAACTAATAACTCAACCCACAATGAAATGAATCATCAGAACCAACATGAAAACAATCAATGGAAATAAACTCACAACACCATGGTTATCAAGGAAATGGAAAGGCTAGGTAAATCCACATGCATAAACCATGCATGCCAAAAATAGTGAGGAAAACATACACGCAACTCGATACCTACAAAGTTATCCAACTGTAGCCATTGATCCTCTTGACCTCTTACTCTTTCCTGCCTTTCTTTTTCCTTCTTGCTCCAAATCTAAAATATGCCACACTCCTCCAAGAGTGCTCTAAGAAAACTCGAAGTATCACAGAGTATGAGAGGGAGATAGAATAATGAAAGAGCTCCAAAAATGCACTGACAAAAGATACCAACTTGTCCTTAGAATCCTTTTTATTAATGAGGCCTATATTTTCTTCATTTTCCATTATTTTCCGTCAATGTCCTTCTCACATGTAACATGTGACCTTTCACCTTCCTTTTCTCTTAATTTCCATTATTTTCGTAAATAAATGACAATAAATGTCACTTGCCTTTCCAAATCCTTAGCCTTTTCCTTTGCAAATTTCCTTTAGCCAAAATAACATAAATGAACACCCTCTAGGATGTTTTTCCCAACATTCAACTTGGAATACATGTCCTATCATCGTGGTCTTATATATTTTGACATGGATATTTTACTAAGGTTATTATAGCACCCTCCCCCTTGGGGGAACACTGTCCTCGGTGTTCAATGGCACCTAAAACCATCAAAACCACTAAAAAACAAAACATATTGCCTATGGAGCTTTATAACATAGCTCGTTGTAGTATTTACAATGACATCCTACTGAAAACATGATAATCATACCATTTACTATAGCTTTATAACATAGCTCATTACGATATTTACAATAACAACCACATATACTCATGCATAATTTCTTCAACCAAAAAATAACCATACTGCCTATGGAGATTTGTAAACCAACTCGATAAAATATTTACAATAATATGCACATATACACATATACACATTTTCTCAACTATAAAATAAAAGGATACGATGCCTGTATCAATCAACAAGTGAATCCAGAGGCTCACACCTTCACCATCAAGGTAATACCAAGATTCACCTCCTTCACGGGAAATCTAGAATCCACTTCCAAAGTCAAAGTTGCATCCAATGTCCATCGCTACAATCCTGCACCACTTGTCTTGCAAAGAACAGTTACCAACTCATTGATCCAAGGCACACTCCCAATTTGCATCTAATTCCATCTGGAAATGCTAATTACCAAAACAAATCCATCCTGAGACTTCCCTTCTCTGCTACACAGTCCCCCAGGAAATATGGTCACCTATTCCATTCAGCCACTCACCTTCCAAGTTCCACTGGCACCCCCGTCCCAGACATTCCATCCCTTATCAAGGTTTACTCGCATCGTAAGTTAAAACAAACAAGGAATATACCTACCTCAAAACCATCATACTAGTCATAGCATGATCATGGCGATCAATGGAAACTATTGGGTACCAATTTCCCACAATGGCCCTACTCGTGAAGTGATTTACTAACATATCGCTTCCTTTTTCAATTCCTTTTTTTGTTTCTTCTAATAATTGCAATCGGTTTCAACCACCCAATCGGGAATTCTGTGCTTCCTGTACCAAGCACATAATTTCCATTAGATTTAAAATAAATTGAAATAACTTCAAATCATACCTCATTGGTAGCTCGTCAACAAGTTACACTTGCAAATTTGTTCGCTTCCTATCAGACAAGTCAAACTAATTGTTTGATCAAATCATCATGTATAAACACATCACATCTTATTAGCTCAAAAAAAAACCATCATAGTTAAAAATCAAGAATCACATGAAATCACCATAAACCATAGTCATAAATCTCATATAACCATCATAAGTTAGAATCATAGATCACATGCATAATAAATCTGAAATCAAATTCTAGTACTTATCCTTTAACTGGTCCTTTCTGTTCGCACATCAGATCAGTTGCCATGCCTGAAAAAAACCCAGTTTCTTTGCTTCCTTTCAAGCATGTCCACATACAGACAGGGTATGATACAACAGAATACATACACCTACGTCGACATACAACACATACACCTACATGTAGTGTACAATACCACACAATACATATATATATTATATAGTACAACACAACGAATACATATGTCACAATACCACGACTACACCATGCACATACATAGTACCGCATGCCCGCAACGCAACACGTGCAACATGCACACAATAACATATGCACGACAAGTATACCAGTACTATATGCACAACATGTAAACAATACCACTGCTACACAACACTACCTGCACAACGTGTGCACAACATGGACACAACACCAAATGTACACCACACCACCTGTACAATGTGTACACAATACCACATGTACACGATACCACATGTGCGACATGTACAGGACACCACATGTATACAGTGCCACATGCGCGACATGTTTACAACACCACCTGCACATAGTGCCACATGTACAACATGTACACATGCCACTACGTGTAAATCCATGCACACCACACCATATGTACAACATGCACACAACACCATATGTACATAATACTACATATACAACATGTACATAGAACCATACGTACACATCACCACATATCCAACATGCACACAACACCACATATCCATCACACAGACAATATTGTATGTGTTGGTGTCCGAGTGTGAATAAAATGTTCAACCCTTTTTCCACATTAATTCATCAATACGAGGGGCAATGGCCCAATCCAATATTGATCATAGATTCAACAATTAAAATAACCAGAACTATTGTGACAGTAATTAAAGATAAATTACAGAATTATAAAATAATTCTCAGCAATTAAAGAAACATACCATAACAACAGTTAAAATACCCAAACAGAAATGTGAAAGAAACACACAAAAATAATGCAGCACCTAATCAGAAGAGTGGGTCCAACTCTCTGACCAGGGTTGCGATAAACTCACAACTTACAAATAGAACAACAAAATGACTTGCATTCAATTGATTAACATTCTTCTATTACAAACTTGATCTCTTGTACGCTAACCCCATTCACAACCCTAAGACCCTACTTATACAACTGTTCAGAAAATCGTCTTCCCAATCCAACAACTAGTATCTACAAATATACAATTGTTACAATGACCAACCTAGTTGTCGAGAGAAAACCAGGAAAGGTATGAAATAGATTTGGAGTCGAGTTGGAATCTGTTATGTTGTTATAGCATATCAAAATAGCATTGTGAACTCAGAGTTGCTTATGTGACTTGCAGATGCGACCCTTTGACTACCGAAGCTACGGAAATAACGAAATTAGTGCTCGCGTGGGCAAAATCCCCATGAATATTACTTCATTAATTAAAAAATTCCAGGTAAGAGAGTGAAATCAGGTTTTACCTTGTGCATTTAGAGCATTTAACGAATATTAATGATACAAAGAAGTGAAAGAATGGGTGAAAATGGGAGAGAAAAGTATGCAGATTTGGTACCCAACATCTCCCCCCAATTGGTCTATCTGCATGTCCTCATGAAGCTGGTCATATTTTCAGGTCTAGTTTGGACTGACTGTGGTCGGTATGAAGCTAAGCGAGGTCGTATTCTGCAGCCATCTCTATTCCAGGGGTTTTATATCCTTCTGTCAAGATGACATCCTTCCACTAATATTCACTTACAGTGTATCCTGGAGTATACTGATCTATTGGCAACCAAATGAGGGGGAACTGAAACCTTAGCCCATCCACCGGACCCCACAAGTCTGAATATATGAAACAAAATGAGGCACTCTTTTTAATGCCCATGCAAAATTGGTTGCTCCAAAAGGTTCCTGATTTCTAACAGTTGATGGCGACAACATACATATCCTTTGACAATTTTCGAGCACTTCATTATGGAAAGAAAGTACCTATCTGACACAGAGGTCAGCACACCACTTCTGTGTTGTCATCATATGTTCTTTATTCCCCTCAATCTATAAAACGGTAGAGTTTTTTTTATAAATATTTATTGCCTGACCATGCTCCCTCCTTATCATTAGTGGCCTTGTAACTTGATTTTCCTCAAAAGTATCAAAGGCCTTCCTCCATTTAACATGGTTGATAGTGTAGGAGGTGAAGGCTCTTAAGTGAATATCCCCCACAAATGGAACATGATTGAAGGTCTGGTCATCCTTCAGGAAATAGTTATGCATGTAAAGTTCAAACATCAAGTGCTGACCCACAACATCATGGATTTTCAAAATATGAAGGAACTGTATTGGATTCTCAATCTCATGGATGATTTCCTTATAAATACTTTCCAGGCAGAAGAAAAGAAACTGCTCGTGAAGAAATAAAGCATAACTATGGGCGGGTGGTGTACAAGCCATTACCTATCACACCAATGTAACCATATTTTCTTTATCTGCTATGAGCATTTGCACTTGTTCCTCTAAATCCTCCACCTTACCTTGTTGTTTCTCTTGCTTATATTGTACTCTCTCTAACTCGTCTATATACCCAGTAATAATCCCAACGGCCTGCTCCCTAACCCTCTTTGTCTCCTTCTTATGCTCGTTTGTGGAAAATTTCCATTTCTAAATTTCTACAGCCATGAAGAACTCTTGAGCTTCAAACATATGTTCAATACATTCAGTCTACGTGGCAGCAGAGGAAACCTCAACCTTGGGATTCATGACCTTCCATTTACATTTTTTTTTACTTTTTTCTTCAACCAAGATACTTGCTTCCTCAGTTTCCAAGCTTTCTTCTTCAGTCGCATGGTCTCGTGAAACTGAAGCTGATACCTTATTTTGAGAGGTCGTCTCCTACTTTCAGATTATTCTATCCATTCTTGATTAACATTGAATTCGTCTCCCAGCCCTGCAACAGGTTCAGAAGGAAGTGGGTCACTATCAATGGCATCATCTAGCTTCTCTACCAGATCTTCTTTACTCGGTTCACTTTATTCAAGAGCACTCCCCTCTTCCTCTTTCCTTAATTCAGGAATTTATTTCACCTAGTCAATGCCTTCATCGGCCACTCTCTGCTCCAGTGGTTCCATGAAATTCCCTTCTTCATTTTTAGTTTCTTGTTTAGAATCATAAATCGATTGACCGACATCGGCCATATCTTTCCTTGAATCGACAAACTTTAGTACTGGCGGGACAATGATCTCTTTTATTAATCGTTCAGGAGAACGAAACCCCCTTTCTCCTCTTCGCATGATAGTCTAAAATGGAGAATGGAGAATATCTTTTACATGATCTGTGTTAGTCTTGCTTGCCACCTCTGGTTCCTTTTCTTCCTCACCTTCATCTCTTAATTGGGCCGAGCCTCCTTCATGCATCGCTTCTTTTTTTGTGGTCCACACTAGTTCTTGTGGAGCAGTGTCAACCCCAAGGGTAATTCCTTCCATGTTTTCCTATCATGACTAAGTCGAGGTTGGTTCTTGTGTAACACCCCTACCTATTTCAATATCCACATTCATTTGGGCAAGTGATGTTGTTTCTTGTGTAACAGCATCACTTTCTAGCCCTCTAGCTGGTGTTTCTTCTCCCTGTGCTTCATTGACAAAAGTCGATTTATGTAGGACAGTATCAACTTCATCCCCTATCTCAACGATTCATTCCTCAATAGGTTCCACATGTGAGGTTGTTTCTTGTGTGACAGCCTCTACTATATCACCAATTGTTTCTTCAATTTCCATTTCTTATGGTTCTTCCTCTTCTTCCTCCGATTCTTCCTCTTCTGCTCAATTAATTAGAGGTTTTGGTTCTTCCTCAATTTCCTCTGGCTCTTCCTCTTCTGAATTAACCGAAGGTGTTGGTTCTTCCTGCATTTCCTCCAGATCTTCCTCTTCTGTTGAATTAGCTAGAGGTGTTGGTTCTTCCTCCATTTCCTCTAGCTCTTCCTCTTCTACGAAATTAGCCAGAGGTTCTGGTTCTTCTTCCCTAGCAGCGATGACAGCTGCTACTTCCTCCTCCAATATTTCACATAGTTCTGACCAGGGAACTTGGAATCAGGCCATTTCATGCATAACCAACAAATGAACCATTTCGTGATTGGTGAGGGCTGCCAGCACCTCGCGCAAATGCTGAGCAGATTGTGCCATGAGTTGGAGATGTTTCAATAAAAATAAAGGCATGTTTAAAGAGTGAACACGTGCCTACAGGAATCAAAGATGGGCCAGGATTTTGAAATGGTACTTGAAAAAAGATTTAGAATTTCATTTCTAGTTATATATTTCATCACAAAGCCTAATACCTCACTCCATGGATATGGTAAATATTTACATTCATACCCTCTCCCATACTGAAGAACACTTTATCCTGCCTACAAAAAAATTTCAGGAAACTCTGGTAGCGGAATCCTTTAAGAAAACCACTATTTTCCTTTCTGTGTTAGCCCACTAACTTCTACAATGGCTTCTTCTGTGATGGGAATTTCTACTCCTCTGACCTGAGAGCAATTACAAACCAAATTTAGCACAAAATCTGTCGTAATTCCATTTTCGAATCCCTGTAGTATATTAAAATAGGTATCCCATCCTGCATTGATGAAAACTGGCCACACATCTGCATTGCTACAGACCAAGATTGTATCTTCGGGTTCATGCCGCACAGCTAGTCCACCCATCCTGTAGAGATTGTAGTAGCACTCTGGACGCAGCACACCATTGGAAAGAGTGACAACTACCAATTTTGGCAAAAGCAGCATGGTGAAAAATGAAATAGAATAATGGTAAATATGACAGGTGATTTCTTAGGAAACAAAGAAAATCATGGCAGATTATGGTAAGTGCAATGAATGAAATGGTAATTATTTTGCATGAGTTGGAAAGGACTGATCAATTGGAAACATGTGCATGTTTCTAATCCCAATACATGTTAATAATTATGCGAAATATGGTGAGAATCGTGGAGCGTACCAACAAAATGAGGTTTTAATAATGGCTTTAGAATAATCATTAGTGTGATTTAATTACGTTGTCGTTTAGTTATGACAATGCCCCCCATCCCCCTCCCCAACTTAAAAATATTCTTCCATGGTGTCAATGTCTTATCCATGGAATGTTTAATTATATCCATAAGAGTCAAATGGAGACGTACCTGGCGACCTACCTGAGGGAAGCGACAATTGGCAGAATAATGGCAAAGTAACAATGCTGATGGAGTAACAAAATCAAGGAGTAGCAGCATCGCGGAGTAGCAGCATCTGAGGAGTAATAGCATCACGGAGTAGCAACGTACAAGGAGTAATATCATCATGAGTAGCAGAATCCAAAGTAACAACATCCAAGGAGTAACAACATCATGAGTAGCAGCATTCGGAGTAACAACATCCAAGGAGTAACAACAACCAAGGAGTAATAGTATCTGGAGTAACAACATCTAAGGAGTAACAAAAACCAAGGAGTAACAGCATCACGAAGTAGCAGCATCTAAGGAGTCACAACATCATGAGTAGCAGCATCCAAGGAGTAACAGTATCATGAGTAGAAGCATCCAATACTTAGGAAGTTTCCAACTCCGCAGCATTGCACCTCCATAGTAGCTCCTACAAAAATATAACAAGTGAATTGTAACAATATTTATTATTATTATTATTATTATTATTATTATTATTATTATTATTATTTAGAACAAGAATGTAGAGGAGGAATTCTCTGTAATGATAACCTTCAAACCAGATTTCTCAGAGAGATGTTTAATGAAGGCATACTTAGAGGCTAGATGGTGGTACAATCTCAAGCGATGTCCATTTGCTATGAAAGAAGCACGTGTATCGTCAATTCTGATCATTCTAACTGTTCCATTTTCAAATACAACATCCACCTCGTAAGGCCCCATCCAGCGAGTGCAAATCTTTCCTTTAAAATCCTTAAAATGGGAGTCATAAAGTAATGCCCAATATCCTCTATGAAACAGCTTGCTTTTGATAAATTTATCATGCTATTCGTCCTATATTTCTGAACAGCAGTAGTCCTCTGGAAAGCCATTGCACAGATTTCATCTAATTCATTAAGTTGATCTAGTCGGTGTTTTTTGGAATCTGACAGGTCCAACCCTACTTCAAGAGCTGTTACGAGTGTACCGATTTCAAATTCTATTGGAAATAACAGGGATTTCCCATAAAACAACTCAAATGGTGAAAACTCGATTGTGTTCCACCATGTTGTTTTGTATGCCCAGAGAGCTTTAGGCATCTTTTAAGCCCAATCCCTACGATGGTGTGCCACAATCTTTGTCAAGATATTTTCCAATACCTTGTTTGTTCTTTCCACTTGTCCATTCACCTGGGGGTGGTATGGAGATGTCACCCTGTGATTGACGCCATATTTCTGCATAAGCCTCGCTATCATGTGTGACGTGAATTGTGCTCCTCCATCTGAAAAAATCTCCCTCGGATTACTGTAACGAGCAAAAATATCTTCAAATAGAAAATCTGAAACCACATGTTCTATTTCTTTCGCAACAGCCTTGGCTTCTACCCACTTAGTCACATAATCGGTGTAGATCAAAATGTGAACCTTTTGCTGGGAAGGTAGGTTAAAGGGCCCAACAAAATCAATAGCCCACTTCTCAAAAGGTTCGAGGACTACCTGGGGCGGCAAAGGCATTTCATCAGATCGACCGGTCTTCCTCATGCATTGAAAAATATCACACCTTTGGACATAATTTTGTGCATCCTAGAAGATATAAGGCCAGTAATATCCCATCTGTAACACCTTATGTCATGTTCTTTTATCTGCAAAATTCCCTCCACAAGGGCAATCATGGGAAGCCTTCAACACTTCATACATATCATCCTCAAGTACATAGTGTCGAACCTGCTTATCGGCTCATGTATGAAAAAGGTATCCTGCCATCCAATAATATCGGTCACTATGATGAATAATTTTTCGTTGTTCCCTGTATGAAAAATGACGGGGCACCTTCCCTGTAGCAAGATAGTTAGCAATATCTGCATACCACAGAGGATTAGTAGAAATTGCGAAAATATGTTCATCTTGAAAACTATCTTCTATGGGTGTGCCTTCATCATTATTATCCATTCTGGACAGAAAATCAGCAACTACGCTATCCTTTCCTAGTTTATCTACTATTGTAATATCAAATACTTGAAGCACTAGCGAACACCTTGTAATGCGACCAAGAGTGATAATTTTATTCATAAAATACCTTATTGTTACGTGATCAGTATGTACAAAAGTAGGATACCCGGTGATATAATGTCGGAAATTGTTGATAGCATAGATGACAGCCAGGAATTATTTTTCAGTCGTCGTGTAATTTAACTCAGCAGGAGTCAAATTCTTGTTGACGTAGTAAACTGCATATGGTGTCTTTTCTACTTGATGTCCTAAAAATGCTCCTACTATTGTCTGAGAGGCATCAGCATGTATATGAAATGGTAATTCCCAATCAAGTCCTCGAAGGATTAGAGCTTCGCAAACTAGTCCCTTGATCTTCACAAAAGCCACTTCACAGTCCTCTGTCTGCAAAAATTCTTCATATTTTGTTAGCAATTGAAAATTTTGATGTGCTATTTTAGAAAAAAATTCAGTAAAGTTTCTATAATAACTAGCGAAACCAATAAAGCTACGTACCTGTGTGGGTGTCTTAGGTATGGGGAAGTGCAGTATTACTTCTATTTTGGTCAGATCAACTCGAATTCCAGCAGCCAAGAGAAAATGTCCCAATACTATTACTTCTTCCCTCACCATGTGACATTTAACTGTACTCAGAGATGCATGGGTCTGTTTACATATTTCAAGTAATTTTTCTATATTTTCCAATCCTTCTTCAAATGAATTCCCATATGGAGTGAAATCATCCATATAGATTTCAACACTATCATCAACTAAATCATAAAAACATTCCCAGAATTTCCCTCTGGAATGTCGTAGACGCATTACACATACCAAATGGGAGAACCCTGTATGCAAAGGTCCCCCATGGGCATGTAAAGGTTGTTTTATCTTGGTCCTTCAGGGCTATCTGGATTTGATTGTACCCACTAAACCCGTCTAAGAATGAGAAAAACTTCTTCCCAGCTAGGGTGTCTAGGACTTGGTCAATGAATGGAAAAGGGAAATGATATTTTTGAGTTTCTTTGTTTAGTTCCCTATAGTCCATGCATATCCACCATTTACCATTATTTTTTGGAACAATAACCAGTAGAGACACCCATTGGCTATTCGAGATGGGGTAAATAAATCCTAATTCCATTAATTTTTTAAGTTCGTCCTTGACAATGTTCTTTAGAGCGATATTCATTCTTCATTGGGGATGTCTCACAAGATGGAAATATTCCTTAATGTAAATATGATGAGTACATAATCTAGCAGGAATCCCCTTCATGTTAGTATAATCCCAGGTGAAGGCTTCCTTATGGTTTTGAAGAAATTTAAGGAGATGCTTTGTCAGGGATTCTGAATGATTCGGGTTAATGTTCAGTGTTTTTCCTGGTTCAATTTCAATAGTAGTACTATCATGGGATGAATTTGCAAGGATGTTATAAATTTCATATTTTAGTTCAATATTTTATTGCGTTTCACAACTTATCGCATATTCTAAAATTTGACGAGCTGAATCATAAATAGAACATGGATCATTAATAAAAGTGTTAATGGTATCGTCCTCAGTTTCTGTTTTGAATTTAAGGGCCTGCCCAATGGTATGGACCGGTCTAATTTCCTCATTTTCATGCTTGGATTCCTCCATTGGTAGAGGCTTTCACTTGGCTAATGGTTTCTCTGATTGCCTTGGTTCCGCAGGAGGATAGAGAGTGAGGTTATTTGTAGCCATCCCATTTGATATAACCATATGTCCATATCGACACCCGATATAGGCATCCGCTGTTGCGAGCCAAGGTCTTCCCAAAATCAAGGGATGACCATCAGCTAGGGATCGTGTCTGTAATAAAAGGAGGGCCACGGGATAGTGCCATGAGTCAAACGAAATAGTAACTTCTTCAAACTTTCATATTGGTTTAATTGTAGACCTATCTGCCAATTCCAAGATAGTAGGGGTTGGCTTAATGTTTCTAAGACCTAATGCATTCATTTTTTATGGAAGCACCCAAATCCACCAGTACATTTGGGATTTCAACCTCATTAATTTGTACCGTTAGATTTGGGTTCCCTGGGCCCCCATATTTTATACGCATAGTTTTTCCCAGCATCATGTCAGACAGTCTGCCCATCACATGGATGGTCAATAGATCCCTTGATTTCTTCCTAGGTTTCTTAGAACAGTATTCTTTGAGAGTTTTTTCATATATAGGTACATCCCTCATAGCTTGGAGCAGGGGAATTTTAACAAACATATTTTTTAATTCTCCTAGAAAATCAAATTTTGCTTGAGGGTTCTATTTACTCAAGGTCAATCTTTCAGGATATGGTGGATTAACTGGACATCTCGGTTGACAGTAGGTTGGGGAGGTGTTTGATTTGTAGTGTTTTGGTTTGGTTTATCCCAAACTATTTTTTGTTATGGTTCCCCAACTTCATTTTCGACTTGTTCAATGATAATAGGTGAAGTTGGAGCATTCACTACCTGCCTGGATCATAAGTTTATTTCATTAAGCCCTGCAGTAGAAATTTTATATGATGGAAGTGTAAGAGTGTCAGCTTATTGGACCCCTTTATTATTATGATTCGGGTTGGTTTGGGTAGGAAGTTGAGGTCGAAGGGATGGATTACCTAGAGGTACATTGGAAGGAAACTGAAGTTGTTGTTGTGGACTTGATTGGGAAAATTGTTGAGTACGAGAGGGTCCACGCCAGTTTTGAGCCCATGAAGGATTCGAACTAGTCTGGGGAACCCATTATTTCAAGGGTGGATATTGATATTGATACCACACTGGTGAAAAAGGTACAGACTGGGGACCCATACTAAAATTATTAAAATACATAGATGGGTCCTGAGGCATACCTGTATTCATATTCGGTGGTCCGGGCTGCCATGGCTTCTTCGGTCCCATGAAATACAGTTGATCCACCATGCTCTCTTCACTTGCTCCTTGAAAAAATTCCTTCAATCTCGTCAAGGAAGGGCATGAGCTAGTCACATGGGCATGTTCGCAAATTTCATAGGTTTCAATTGTGTTCAATGGGCATTCCTTCAACGGATGCTTCTTTTTGCACTAAGGGTATAATATAGCCATAGTCATTTCCAACTCCATTTTTTCCTGCTTCTCTTGAAAAGTGTCCATCTCGGAAGATAATGTACTTAGGATATCAGTCCTCAAGTTATCCAGTAGATTTCCGATTTCCGCCTTTATTACCCCTCCACCATAAGTTTTTGATGACCGAATTCCTTGTCCATTTCTTGCAGCCCCTTATGTACACTGAATTCACAGCCCATAGATAGTGTCGAAGGATTCCTTTGATATATCCCCCTTTCCTACTATATTTAAAAGTTGCAGAGAATCTTCCCTGAGTGCCCGGAGAAGGATGATCTTCAGAATAAATTTGTCCAAGTCGCTACTGCCTGACCTCTACAGCATGTATTTAATTCATTCCACACAATATTCCATATTATCATCTTCTTTCTACACAAACTTAAAAATATCCTCCTTGATGTCACGAGATTTACAGTAATCCTGGTATTTCTCCAAAAATACTTCCTTCGTCTCATCCCATGAGGAGATAGTCTTTCCCCCTAAACCCATGAACCATCGCAGGGATGTCCCCTTTAAAGTAGAAGGAAATATCTTTAATTTATAAGCATCAATGATATAGTCGTACCCCCAACAGATAATATCAAATTCAAAGAGAGATGTATCAGGGTCCTCAAAGGAAAGCCCATGAAAATTAGGTAAAGATGTTAAAGGTATGGGCTTCATTGGTACATCACCTGTGATGTTTCCAATTGGGAAATCAATAGAGGAATTTGTAGGTGCCATAAATATCCTCCAATACTCACTCGAGATTTCAACTACTTCTACAACTGATAATTGGGGTGATTAAATTGCAGGAAGTTTCACATCACTCCCTCGATCTTGTGGTGATGCCAATTCCTTTAGGAGTTCTTCTTCCCAATTGGAGTTTCTTAATTCCTCCGATCCCCTACTTGAAATTTCTTCTCCTTCTGCTGACAGCAGGGGTGTTCCTTCTACTGATACTTTATTTACTTCTTCTTCTGATGTTGAAAGGGTCTTCTCTGGTACCGTGGATGGCACCGGTTGCTCAACCAAATGCCCTTCGAACTTCATCTAAATCTTTACCCTAACAGTAGCATGAGAAGATGCTTCTGATTCAGCCTTTGCGATGATCTCCTAGATATACGTATTCCTTCCTAGATCCCTTCCTTTATTTATGGGTCTTCCTCTACCCCTTTTATTCGAATATTTGTTCATACAATTGGTGGGAGGAAATCATTAAAATAACACCAGCGCTCAGGACCTGGAGCAGGAAAAATAAATTCCTCCCTAGGATGAGAGATTGGATTCAAACAGAAAATCAAACAAACTTAAAAGAAATGAAAGTTGGGTCATAATAGAAAATCACACAAACTTGAAAATTTATGGTTTAGGACCTCAAGTAGGGTAATCAAATACCCTACTAAGGATGAGAAATTGGCCCTAGGAAAACAATCAGAAAGTAAGAAAGCATAATACTACGCTCAGGACTTAGAGCAGGGTAAAAATTTCCCTCCCTAAGAAGAGAGATTGATTTCTTAAAAAAGAAAACTGAAAAGCAGAAAAGCAAAACACTATGCCTAGGACTTAGAGCAGGGTAACGAATTCCCTCCCTAAGACAAGAGATTGATCCTTGGATCAATTATGGATCATGTTCTTCCACCTTGTTAGCCTTCCCCGGCAATGACGCCAAAATGTTGGTGTCCGATTGTGAATAAAATATTGAACCCTTTTTCCTATTAACTCATCAATCTGGGTGCGTACATTATTTAAAGGTAATGCACAAGGTATATGCAGTGGAAATGGCACAATCCTATATTGATCACAGATTCAACAATTAAAATAACCATAACTATTGTGACAGTAATTAAAGATAAATTGCATAATTATAAAACAATTCTCATAAATTAAAGAAACATACCATAATAGCAGTTAAAATACCCAAAGAGAAATGTGAAAGAAACACACAGAAATAACGCAGCACCAGATCAGAAGAGTGGGCCCAACTCTTTGACCAGGTTTGCAATAAACTCATAGCTTATAGATAGAACAACAAAATTGATTACATTCAATTGATTAACAATATTCTATTACAAACTTGATCTCTTGTACGCTAACCCCATTCACAACCCTGAGACCCTTCTTATACAATTGTTTAGAAAATCGTCTTCCCAATCCAACAAATACTATCTACAAATATACAATTGTTACAACGAACAACCTAGTTGCCGAGAGAAAACCAAAAAAGGTATGAAATAGATCTGGAGTTGAGTTGGAATCTGTTATGTTGTTATAGCATATCAAAATAGCGCTGTGAACTAGGAGTTGCTTTTGTGACTTGCAGATGCGACCCTTTGATTGTTGAATCTGCGGAAATAACGAAATTAGTGCTCGTGTAGGAAAAATCCCCATGACTATTTCTTCATTAATTGAACATTCCAAATAAGACAGTGAAAGGAGGTTTTACCTTGTGCATTTAGAGCATTTAACGAATATCAATGATACAAATAAGTGAAAGAGTGGGTGAAAATGGGAGAGAATAGTATGCAGATTTGGTACCCAACAATATGTATGCAACAATACATATCCAACACGTACATAGCGCTATCTATACCTAGCACTACATATACAATATGCAATCAACACCATATATACAACAAGCATACAACATCACATGTACACAATACTACATATGTTACATGTACACAACACCATAGGTACAATCACTAAATATACACATGTGCAACATATACATAATAGTAGTACTACACATCCATAGACCACATACTTACCCCACAAGCGACCTTTCTTCTAGCATCTTTCCACTATCCATGAGTATCCTAGAATGCCATAGATCACACAACTTTCACTTCGTTAATCTACCCCTCACCATTACATCTCCATAACATAAACATAGGCATAGTACAAGCATATAATATCAATTCATTTCCACATGATATTGATCTAATAGATATATCAGAGTTACTCTTCCCACTTGATTCCTCATAATACCAAGAACCTCTTCATACCATTAACCTGCATAAGAAATAATTCCTCCACAAAGATTATCCTTGAAAACCTTATCATACAATGACATAGATACATACATACATACATATATATAATCATTATCATGAAACAAACATGATCCTATCAGACAAAAACATACATAGACACATATATACATATTAATATTAGTATTTAAACAACCATGATCCATGATGACACTATTAGACATGAAATACATACATAAATATACGTATATATATATAAACATCAACATAATCACAATCACAACATAATTACCAGATTTAATAAGGTCTAGGTTAACAAAACTTCATTTATTCATGCACAATGTTGAGAACAACAGTTCCCAACATAGCCAAGGCATCTAATACCTTAGATACATTCACTTTAACTTTTGTGTTACATTTCGTGCAACTATTCTTCCATCGTCTATTTACCTCAATGGACCTAACCAATGCAACTCGTTGTAATATCCTTACCTTCAGCTGCCCTTATACATGCATCGGGCTTCATCTAGGCCTTACATATGTCGTTTGGTACCACCAAACTCTCCCCTAACTCCATTAACTTTCCACTTAACCCAACCAATTCCCAAGAGTCTCAAAACATAAAAGGAAAGAATAAGAAAAAACAATAGGAAAACCAAATATGATACCACAAAAAAAGTGGCAAGGCCTTGCACCAAAAATGAACAAAATTATAAATCAAGCGCAAGAAAATCACAAAGGGCTGAAAGCACAAAACTAGCAACAAACACCATAACTCAATCCCCATTGTTCCCAATGCTTCCAAATGAAATCTCAACCCGAGAATTTTCAAATATTTCATGGAAGTCTCTTGCCATGAAATCCCGTGCATCCTACTACCATAAACACCTAATCGTCAGTGCATAAATAGACATAACAACAAGCTAGTTACCTTACCTTTTTGTGCCAATCACGTTTCCATGTAACTAAACACACATGTTAGCCTATGTACCAAATATCAAGAAAACAAATATATTGACTTCAAATCAACATTCACCAAGTCTAAAACCATGTCATAATCAACAATCAACTCATATTCATCATTCATAATACATTACACTACAACTATCACCTATTTACACTCAAGTACATATCAACTTAACGCATACGTGTTATTACAACTTTCTTAAAACATGATCATTACGTCATGAAATCTTATAGAAACATGCTCATATCATGCAATTAATTAAACATTCAATACTAAATAGACGACATAATAGACACCAACGCTCAAACACCAAATACATGACATAATCAAACATTCAGGTACAAAGTAGATGAAATAAACAAGCTCATACCTTAATGTATCTCAAGGGAGGCTATCTTGACTACACAATTTATCAATATTAGCATAATATAACTTCACAAGATATCAACCGAATCATAAATAAGGTCATGATATCCATAACATTATATAGCTAACATGGTCACACCCTAAACTCATAAACAATTGTCATTCATGCATAGAATCACATATCCACAATCATTCTAGACATAATACAACACACTATCATAATTAGGTCGAGTCATGCCTAAATGTCATAATCCTAACCATCAAGTCACTAGAATGTAATAAAAAAAAGTTATATATCATGATCATCACCAACATGTAACATAATAATCAAGCTAACTATCATACAAAAACAACAAGTTAAAACATGCTCATCAACAACATATAGGTTAGCTAACATAAAACAACAATAGTAATGCATACCACCACAGGTTGCTATCATTCATGACTATCTGACACATGTACATTTAACCACACTAATCAACTAGCATCTATAATGTATGTAAGTATAACATCAATAAACTGAAATGAATACTCATAACCATAATGTATATAACAATTCTTAATCTACATACCTACATGCCCAACCTCCAAACTTTTATGACAAAATTCTCTTCCCTCGAGGTCCAATGCCACAACTTCACATTAACGGTATGCATATCCTGAATTATCTTAGCCAACACATTAGCATCATAACATACCAATATCATCATGATGACCTAATTGCATACAATGACCTTATGCACAACAACCTTCACCAAACCAATGCAAACTTGACCATATGCACCCACTTGACATGCATAACCAATCATGAACAACCAATGCATGTACCACATATAACATAACATAAGCAAGCATACACGAAGAATACACAAGCATGACCAATATGTGACATAACATAAACAAGCAATGTATACACAACATGTAACAACATGTAAGAAAGCGTGCATGAATAATACATAAGAAATAACAACACATAACCAGCCATACACTCATAAAAACATGTTGAAAACAATACCATTAGCCCTTCCATGGTGACACCACTACCACCATGGCCAACACAACATGGATTCATCAAAGACATACACCCTAGGTATGAGAAAAACATATGAAACCAGCAAAAAAACATGACCAACACACTGCCTATCTAGTACAAGGGTTGAACCGTGCTATGATAGCACTGTGTAAAACCATCTTCCGACATCTCCCCAAGTAACCGGCCAACCATCGTAAACATGTGACAAGAGGATACTATAATAAGATACATCCTCCTAGGCGACCTTAAGGAAGTGGAACTGATGGAAAAAAAACATACATACCTTATACAACAACAAAAACACCGTCAAAAGGTAACCCAACCTTTCAGGCCTCTTACCACTAGGCCACACTAAAATTTTGACCTCTTTGAGCCATAGCCACAGGATCAGGTGTGACAACTACATTTATTGCTAACTAGTTGTTAACTAGTTTAAAAGATTTGTAATATTTTTTAAGGAAAAGGACTGAGACAATTATTATTTTTATTGAAAAAGTTATTTTTCTTTCTTTTAATTATGAATAATAAAATTGGCTATGGAAGGTAGAAGTAAAAGGCTGATGGTAAATGTTTTCCAAGAACTGAAAGGTGGTTGGACAGTTGAACAATTACCTACTCCTCTAGGGATAAGAGAGACATCCCAGTGAGGAATGGGGGTTTTGTTTATTGATGAAGGGTGAGAATTTCTTGAGCTGGTAGAGACCAGTGGAAAAACGTCCAGAAAATTTCCTGAAGTTTCTGGCACTAATTGGACTTGGAGTCCTGAGGTCACAATAGAAAATATACTGTCAACCCATACCTTTTAGTGGAAGCACGGGGGAAGAGCAGGACGTAATTGCCTCTCTTGTTGGTTGGGAGGACACCATAACCTTTCTCAATTATTTCAGTTAAGTGTATGTCTGGTTATTATATTTAGACTAAAAATAACTTGTTGTTTCTTTTTAAGTTATTATATATAGAAATAGATATTTAAACCAAGGAAAGACTGTGTTATAATCTATACTCTGCGGAAAAAACTGTTTTATTTAGATAGACAGTGTTATATTATTACTCTGTTGGAACTTCTTGTTTAAGATTTATAAAAATATTATAATATTTTGGTTAATTACTTTTTATTAGAAATGGGAGATTATGAAAATTATAATGCTCTGTACACCAAGGCAAGAGGTTGTGAACTACTTTAATAGCTCTACAGGTTGATTTTGCAGAAATTATCTTTATCATTGGATGGAGGTTATAAAGAGAGTATGGAGATTAAATACTTATAGTAAAAAAACTAAAGTGTGATATTTTCTAAACTGTTCTATGCATTGTACCATAGCTATTCTTTTAAATTAATAGAATGCATGTAACATTAACCTCAATCAAGAAATATAAACATAGAAGTGTTATAATACTGTGCAAGCAAAGGAACTCAAATGGAAAGGTTACTGTATCATAAATTGAGTCAGGTTAACCATTGGTACTGGGTGCAGGAAACCCAACCCAATACTCATCGTTAACCATAGTATCTATACTCAGACAGATTAGTTCGGCGGTCCGGACACCTGAAAACAAATACAAATTCCGCACAGTAAAATTAACAACGAAATAACAGGAGGAATCTTCATATTCATTTAACAGTAAAATAAAATGAGGATTCTTCATACTTTATTTAACAGAGAAATAAACAAGGATTGTTCATATTCACATAACAGTGAAATAGCAGAGAAATATTCATTTTCTATTGGCAGTAAAGAAAATAATAGGAATCTTTCCTAACATAGCCTTGACCAAAAACAATTTGGTGAGGAAATAAATAGAAAGTGCATTATAATTGATATCGAAAAGCTCTGTGAGCATATATTCACATACTGGAGAAAATATGGGACAAAATAGTAGTTTCTGATAACTTCCTTAAAGGACATGAATGAAACTGTGAAGGGATATCATTGTACAAAAAACAATAACTAATTAATTCTGCAATTCAAGCAGAAATTGTTACACCTAGAAAGCCAAAGGTTCGGAATTATTCATATCAAGTAAAGATAATATCTGTAATCTCTTAAAGAGAATATCGCTTAAAAATTTATAAGTCTTCACGGGAGTGAAAGACAAAATGACTACCATAAACTATACATCAATAATGTTCATTAGAGGAACAGTAAAACTAGATTTCAGCAAAAGCCTTCATTTCCAGAAGCTAGAATAGTGCATGCGGAGCAATACACTTATGCCACTGTACGTAATATTTCATAGCATACCTAGAGGAATCCGAGCTCGATTTTTCAAAACTTGGGCAAAGCTGAAGTAGCAATTTGGCACTTTGCAAGGGAGTTTCCATACCAATTTAGGAGCATACCTGCAAGTGAAAAAAAAATATAAGTTTCTGTGTAACTAATAAATAACTTCATACAATATTGCTTGTAGGGAAGAGTGGAAAATGAATAGAAAACTCTTAATAGAAGTGCTATACCTCTAAGAAGGAACTCTGTGCTTCTTACAAAAGGGGTGGTTATAAATCAATCAAAGAAAATCAAATTGAGATACATTTTCATGGTAAGTAAACTATGATAGAGTCCAGAAGATAAAATCATAAACTTGTAAGTATAAGGGAGTTGATAACTGGACTGCACAGAGAAGAAGCTCTCTGGGTTGGCGCCGAGGTTCGAACCACTGCCAGGAATGCAGAATACCAACCAGAAGATGGAGGGTGAGAGGTGAGGCACCTCTTCCACTATATTTGAGGTACCGAATCACTGAAACAAATCGACACACAGCCAGAAGCAAACCCTCAACAGAGAAAACTCTCCATCAGGGCAGACTAACCGAGAAAAAAAGAAACCTAAATGCAAAAGTAGTATCAAAAGGATGCTAGCTAGGGATGGCAGAGAAATCCATTCCAATTTTTCCCACTGGAGTATTCACCAGTGATCCCTTTAGATCCAACGATGAGGATTAAGATGAGTACCATGGAAACTCACGATAGATCTGAACCAAATCATACATATGTCAATTGTAATGACTTTCAGGTACTCCGCATTGAATATCCTATCCATATTCGTGCCTGATATTTCTCGGGAGATCCAAACCTCAATGTAGACAATATGTGGAGGTAAGCCATAGTGGTAGTTTAACATAAATATATCCAAGGTGTTAATGATGTCGTAAGATCAAATTATATATATATTTTAGTTTGAAGTCTACAAAGTAAATATTAAATCCATACAGGGTGGTTAGCCAATAGTAATATATATATTTTTTATAATGTTTAAAACTAAACATCAATGTTAAATGTTATGGTTTGGTATGGTAGATATGGTGATTGAAGGTTTTAGTCATGAGGAGTGAGTGAACTTAGGATAAGGTTAACTTTAGTATAGGAAGTAATTTTTTTATTTTTTTTCTTATATGTAGGAGTGTGACAATTGGTATCAGAGTAACATTCATACGCTGGGACCCTAAGGGTCAACTAACAATTAATATGTCTATATACTGATGCACAAAGTTTAGAAGCATAACATGAAACATCATGAGAAGGGTAACAATGCAACAACTGCCCCAGGACACCGAGGAACCCCAAACACAACCAGTTGTGAACCCTGAGATGTGGGTTCAATTAAGTGTCGATCAGCACCAAAAAACGAGTAGACTACTGGAAGAACAGCAGCACTAAACCAGCCTACTATTAAATACAGTACAACAACTGCAGGAAAAGATGGCACGAGTTTGAAGGGAGAACGAACGATTAATGCAAGAGCAAGAAAATATACTAAAGAGCTTTTCGGATAAGAAAAACCAAGGCATGGAATACCCTGGCGCTGATAGGAGCTTGCAAGATGGTGACGAACAGCAAACAAAAGACCACACCACTGACAGAGTGGAAAAAATTCCATCCCATCGAAGCAACAAGAACAAAAATTATAATGATGTAGAATCCAGCAATTTGACAGATCAGCAAGAGGTTAAAAAGTAAAAGTAGAGCTTCATACGGAGTTTAGAAAAATAAAACCACCAACATTTGATGGTGAAGCTAAAGAATTGGTAGAAGCATGGTTAATAAACATGAACAAGTACTTCCAGGTATATGAGTACAGTAGCAACCTGAAGGCCATATTGGCCATATAGCAGTAAGGGAGAAAGCCACTCTATGGTGGGAAGAAGTGAAGAATGTTCGCAGCATTAAGGAACAATATGCCACTTGGGAATCATTCCTACAATACTTTAAATACAAGTATTTGATAGCATGTTTCTATGATGAGAAATATAAATAATTTCATGACTTAAGGCTGGGACAGATGACGATGGATGAATATATCACCAAGTTTACGATATGTTCCATACCTTCGAGAGGAAAAGGCTAAGGTGCAGAGATTTCTGAGCAGCCTACCAACACATATGAAAGAGAGAATTTAATTTGTAAATCCCAGAACCATGGATGAAGCCATTTGTAAGGCACGAATGTGCTATCAGCAGTCCACTGCTAAAGGGGATTTTGGAAAAAGTTGGCAGCCAAGGAAAGGACAGAAAAATAGCTCGAACTTCAAAGGAGCCAAAAGAAATAACTTTAAGAAAGTTTCCTAAAGTTCTGTCAGTAAAAAATTTGGCAGAAATCATTAGAGAATGCGATGGCCAGCAGAAGAAAAGCCTACAGATGTTGGATGTGGAGCTTGATTATCTTGTTTACTTTGTATCACAACATTGGACCCCTGTACCTTAAAAGGGGCGGCAACGCCACCCGTAATTAATCGCTGCTGTGGGGGGTCCAGGGGGGGCGGCACCGCTTTTCAGAGCCCCCACCTGGTGAGGGTTTTTGGGGGCAGCACCCCCAAAGCTAAAAACAGATGTAAAATTTCCTTGTAAAAGTATAGTAATTTCTAGTCAATCTGGGCCGTTCATTAGGAAAATGATCTAACGGTAGAAGTTATGTTTAGATTAGGGTTTTTTTCCCTAGAAGGAAACCCCTCGCTTTTATGAGGGTATTGTATTGCGACTGTGTATCGTATGTGTATTCTCATAGCGAGAAACAGAGAGGGAGACTGTGAGAGAGAACAAAGGATATTACAGCAGATCTGCTGTAGGTTTTGTCTCTTCATTTTTTCTGGATAATAGAAAGGAAGGACTGGCTGTTCGGGGTGGACATAGCCCAAACTGGATGAACCACGTATATCTGTGTCTCTCTAGTTTTATGTGTTTTGTGTGCTTTTATTTTCCGCATATTTTATGTGTTGCATTTCTCTGTAATATTTAATTTTCTAGCAACTCGTATCAGAGCCGAAGGTCTATTTGGCTGATAAACTCGCAGGAAATAAGGGTTCCTGGTTCGAGTGGGAGAAATGGCGGAAGATGGTAAGTTTAGGGTCGAGAAATTTAATGGCCAAAACTTCCCGTTGTGGAAGATGCAGATGGAATATTATCTGTATTAGAAAGATCTGTACCTACCATTGAGCAGAAAAACAAAGAATTCGGCGGCCATGACAGACGTGGAATGGAATATTCTCGATAGAAAGGCACTTAGAATAGTATGGTTGTGTCTTGCGGCGTCAGTCGCCTTCAATATTTCTAAGGAAACAACAACAGAGGGTTTGATGCAGACGTTGACGAAACTATATGAAAAACCCTTGGCCTCAAACGAGGTATTTCTTATGAAATGACTATTTAATATGAAGATGTCGGAAGGTGGATCTGTTGCAGACCATTTAAATGAATTTAATACAGTTACGAGTCAGTTAAGTTCTGTAGGGGTAAAATTTGATGATGAAGTTAGAGCTCTGTTATTGTTGTGCTCATTACCAGAAAGCTGGAATGGTTTAGTTATGGCCATTAGTAACTCTGTCTCTAGATCTAGTACTTTAAAGTTTGATGATGTTGTTGGTGCTATCCTTAGCGAGGAAATGCGACGGAAAAGCTCTGGTGAGACATCAAGTAATGCTTTGAGTGCAGAGTCTAGGGGAAGAAGAATGGAAAGAGGAAAGAGCTCGGGATATCGCAGTAAATCAAGGAAAGGCAGATCCAAGTCCAGATCGGGGATAGTGTGTTGGAATTGTGGAAAGAAAGGACACCTAAAGAAAGACTGTAGATCTCGGAAGGGAAAAGAAGGAGACACATAGCAAGAAAACAATCATGAAGAAAATGTGACAGGTGATGTGTTACAAGATGCTTTGATTCTTTCTTTCAAAAATGTTACTGATTCTTGGGTTGTAGATTCAGGGGCTTCATTGCATGCCACACCTGATAAGAAATATTTTCATGACTATGTTCAAAGAGATTTTGGACAAGTTCATTTGGGTGATGATAAACCCTGTAAAATTGTTGGAATGGGTAAAGTTCTTGTAAAACAACAGAATGGAAACCAATGGCTACTAAATGAGGTAAGGCATGTTCCAGATCTGAAGAAAAATATGATTTCAACGGGGTAGTTAGGTAGTGAAGGTTGTGTGACAACTTTCACAGATAAAACTTTGAAGGTCACCAAAGGAGCGCTGGTAATAGCAAAAGGTGAAAAGGTTGGTACATTGTATTTATGCAATGGTATTTCTAACTCTGTTAATGCTTTAACTTCCAAAGGAGCAGATGCGGCATTATGGCATCATAGGCTCGGACACATGAGTGAGAAGGGGATGAAAATTCTTCACTCAAGAAATTTGCTGCCAGGTTTGAAGAATGTTGATTTGGATTTCTGTGAGAATTGCATTTATGGAAAACAAAAGAGAGTCAGATTTCTCAGAGTTGGAAAAGAAAAGAAGAGCAAAAAATTGGAGCTTGTGCATACAGATGTATGGGGACCTGCTCAGGTATCATCTCTCGGTGGCTCTCGTTATTATGTTACTTTTATTGATGATGCAACTAGAAAAACATGGATTTATTGTATTGAGAATAAATCTGATGTATTTGATACTTTCAAGAAATGGAAAGCTTTGGTTGAGATTGAGACAGGAAAGAAGTTGAAGTGTCTCAGATCAGACAATGGAGGTGAATATTGCAGCAAAGAGTTTGATAGGTACTGTTTAGAGCATGGAATTCGCAGAGAGAAGACAGTTCCAAGAACACCACAAGAAAATGGTGTGTCAGAAAGGATGAACAGAACAATCATGGAGCGTGCAAGGTGCATGAGATTGCATGCGGGATTGCCTTTACAATTTTGGGCAGATGCTGTAGATACTGCTGTTTATCTAATAAACAGAGGGCCTTCAAGTTCCTTGGATGGTGGTATTCCAGAGGAAGCATGGAGAGGTAAAAAGGTAAACTACTCTTTTTTAAAGCCTTTTGGTTGTGAGGCCTTTGTCCATATTAATAAAGAAAATAGAACAAATCTTGAGGAAAAATCAAAGAAATGTACCTTTATTGGATATGGTGTTAATGATTTTGGATATCGCTTATATGATTATGAAAATCACGAAATCATTAGGAGAAGAGATGTAATATTCAATGAAAAGGTCTTGTATAAGAATCAGTTGCAGGAAAAGAAACAGGAAAAAGAAAGCAAGATACGCGGTTCTTGATGAGATATGCGAAAAAGTAAAGGTATACCGAAAATAATAATAATCAACAACCACGGCGGCAACAACCACCACAACGACGCGAGGCACCTCAAACACCTGAAAGTGGTGTTAGAAGATTACACGAGGATAAGTAGACCCCACGAACGATACTCTCACTTCATTATATTGGCCCCTTCTTAGATAGTTACGGTGAACACAGATTTCCATGAAGAAGAAATGCGAGGTTGAAAGTAGGAAGAAGTGGGGGAGATATCCATGGAAGAAGAGATGGACTCCTTAATGCATAACCGGACTTGGGACTTAGTCAGGTTGCTTGCAGGTAAAACTACATTGCAGAATAAATGGGTTTATAGGCTGAAGGAAGAAGATGGAGGAAAACATAGGTACAAAGCTAGACTTGTGGTGAAGGGGTTTGCACAGAAGAAAGGTATTGATTTTGATGAAATATTTTCTCCTGTTGTTAAGATAAATTCAATCAGAACTATCTTAAGTCTAGTAGCAGCGGAAGATTTACATCTTGAACAGTTAGATGTAAAGACATCATTTCTCCATGGAGATTTGGAGGAAGAGATATACATGCAGCAACCAGAAGGATATGAGGTAAAAGGGAAAGAAAACTTGGTGTGCGGGTTAAAGAAGAGCTTGTATGGCTTAAAACAGGCTCCAAGGCAGTGGTATCTAAAATTTGACAAGTTTATGTCTAAACAAGGTTATACTAGATGTCACTCTGATCATTGTGTTTATCTAAAAAAGAAAAATGGTGGTAGCTATATTATATTGTTATATTATGTAGATGACATGCTTGTTACGGGGTCTAACATGCAGGAAATAAATGTGCTGAAAAGAAAATTTGCAAATTCATTTGCAATGAAGGATTTGGGAGCTGCAAAACAAATCCTTGGTATGAGGATAACTAGAGACAGGAAAAATTGCAAATTAACACTGTCTCGGAATGAGTACATAGAAAAGGTGTTGAAAATATTTAATATGCACAATGCAAAACCTGTTAGTACACCTTTTTCTAGCCATTTCAAACTTAGTAAGGAGATGTGCCCAAAGACCCACGAAGACATGGATTATATCTGATTTAATATGCGTCTGCCGATTGGAAGCAATATGTCTACGATAGTGCACAAGGACTGATATTGCACATGCAGTGGGAGTTGTAAGAAGGTACATGAATAATCCAGGAGAAGAACATTGGATGGCAGTAAAATAGATTCTCAGATATTTGAGAGGTACCACAAATCAAGCATTATGCTTTGGTGGTTCAAACATTTCTATACAGGGATATGTTGATGTAGATATGGCAGGTGATAGAGATAATAGGTGGAGCACTACAAGATATGTATTTACTATAGGTGGAACAGCTATCAGTTGGGTTTCAAAAATCCAAAGTGTTGTTGCACTTTCAACAACAGAAGCTGAGTATGTTGCTGCTACAGAGGCTAGTAAAGAAATGATTTGGTTACAAAGGTTTATGGATGAATTGGGTAAGAAGCATGATATGGGCATACTATACAGTGATAGCCAAAGTGCTATTCATCTTGCAAAGAACTCAGCATTTCATTCCAGGACTAAACACATACATCTCAAGTACCATTTCATACGGTCAGTATTGGAAGATGGAGAGTTAAAGCTGGAAAATATACACACTAGCCAAAATCCTGCAGATATGCTAACAAGAGTTGTAACTAGGGAGAAACTGAGAACATGCTCAATTTCAATTGGTCTTCAAGGATGACGATGAAGATGAGAAACATCCAGGTCCAAAGAGGATTCATTGTCCAGCAAATGAAGCAGCGGTGGAGTTGCTATAATCAGTCTCCAAGTGGGAGATTGTTGGGTGTGGAGCTTGATTATCTTGTTTACTTTGTATCACAGCATTGGACCCCTGTACCTTAAAAGGGGCGGCAACGCCGCCCGTAATTAATCGCTCGCGTGGGGGGTTTTTCGCGTGGGGTCTAGGGGGGGTCGGCGTGCTTTTGGAGCCCCCCACGGCGGGGGAACCCCAAAGGTAGTGCCCCGCATTAAAACGGATGTAAAATTGCTTGTAAAAGTATAGTAATTTCTAGTCAATATGGGCCGTTCATTAGGCAAATGATCTAACGGTAGAAGTTATGTTTAGATTAGGGTTTTTTTCCCTAGAAGGCAACCCCCTTGTATATATGAGGGCATTGTATTGTGGCTGTGTATTATGTGAGTATTCTCGGAGCGAGAAACAGAGAGGAGGACTGTGAGAGAGAACAGAGGATATTACAGCGGATCTGTTGTAGGTTTTGTCTCTTCATTTTTGTTGGATAATATAAAGGAAGGACTGGCTGTTCGGGGTGGACGTAGCCCAAACTGGGTGAACCACGTATATCTGTGTCTCTCTGGTTTTATGTGTTTTGTGTGCTTGTATTTTCCGCATATTTTATGTGTTTCATTGCTCTATAATATTTAATTTTATAACAACAGAGGCATCTAACAATCATGATCAAGGATAGGTGACCAAGCCACCTCTACATTGTTTGGGGTGTAGGGAGGCACACTATTATAAAAATTTCCCACAATGAGCAAGAAATGACACAGTGGAAAACTTGTAGGAAGCTTCCACAGTAGGCGATGTGGCGTGAAACATTCCTCATATCAATGCGGCATTGGAGGACCGACAGGAAGATTATCAGTCAACAATGATTGAATTGGAAGGTAAATTACTGTCTCAATATGTTTCTATTTTGGTAGACCCAGGTGCAATTCTAAGTTATGTTAGTCCCAAAATAGTGGAAATATGTAAATTAAAGGAGCAGAAATTTAAAAACTTGTGGCTAGTACAGCTAGCCGCAGGAGCAAAAAGAAAGGTAACTGCTAAGATTCCAAACTGCACTTTGTAAATTTTAGAACAATAGTTAAATTTAGACCTGAACATACTTCCATTAGGGTAATACGATGTTTTTCTGGGTATGGATTGGCTAGAAAAAAATTGGACCTTAGTGGACTACAAGGAAAATATCATTTATTACATAATGGAAGATGGAACATGAAAGGAGATTCAAGGAATCAAGAAGCCACTACAACTACGTCCAATTATAGTATCCCAAATGAATAGATGTATAAGGAAGGGATGCTAGATATATGCTATTCAGGTGGGATATGCTGATTCCAAGGAAAAATCACCTATGATGGAAAATATACCTGTGGTGCAAGATTTTCCAGATGTTTTTCTAGAAAATATTCCGCGATTACCACCAAGGTGGGACATTGACTTCACCATAGAGTTAATGCCAGGAACCTCTCTTGTGTCAAGGGATCCTTACAGAATGAGTGTTCCAGAACTAACAAAATTGAAAATGTAGTTACAGGAACTGCTGGACAAAGGTTTTATTCATCCGAGTGTGTCCCCTTTAGGAGCACCAATGCTATTCGTAAAGAAGAAGGATGGAACCATGTGAATGTGCATGGATTATAGACATCTTAACAAGTTAACATTTAAGAATAAGTATCCATTACCAAGGATTGATGACCTTTTTGATTAGGTGAACGGGGCCACAGTGTTTTCGAAGATAGATTTAAGATTTGAATATCATTAGATTAAAATCAAGGATGAAGACATTTACAAGACAGTATTCCATACCAGGTACATGCATTACGAGTTTGTGGTGTTACCCTTTGGGTTAACAAACGCACCAACAACCTTTATGAGGTTAATGCATGGAATCTTTCAACATTTTTTGGACAATTTTGTACTTATATTTATAGATGATGTTTTAATATATTCTAAAAACCAGGAAGAACATAAATAGAATTTAAGAATTGTGTTGGAAATGCTAAGAAAACACCAGTTGTATGCTAAGTTCAGCAAATGTGATTTCTTTAAAACAGAAATTCAGTATTTCGGCCATGTCATTTCAGCAGAAGGGATTTTTTTTGACCCAGAGAATATTAAGACACTCATGGAATGGCGAGTACCCCAGAATGTGGCAGACATTCGTTCCTTTATGGGATTAGTTGGGTACTATCAAAGATTTATTGATCGATTTTCCAAAATTGTTTTTCCCATTACCTCTTTGCAGAGAAAAGGAAAAGTTTTCAAGTGGATTGTTGAGTGTCAGAAGAGTTTTGAAAAGCTAAGACAAATTTTGACCACTGCAGCAATGTTGAGGGTAGCTTACCCCAACAAAGAATTTGAAGTCTGTAAAGATGCAAGCAAAGAGGGAGTTGGCGCAATTTTAATGCAAGAAGGCAAAGTAGTGGCATATGAGTCAAGAAAGTTAAAAGAGCATGAGAAAAGGTACTCAACCTAAGATCTGGAATTAACAGCAGCAGTACATGCACTCCGGGTGTTGAGACACTACTTGTTGGGTAAAACATTTTTTCTTAAAATAGATCATAGCAGCTTGACCAGTTATTTCAAGCAAGCTGATTTAAACTCAAGACAGGCAAGATGGAATTCCTTTTCAAGCGAATTTGATATGGACATCCAGCACGTGAAGGGTAAGGAAAACTGGGTAGCTGATGCTTTAAGTAGAAAAATAAATTTTGTTTATGAGCTTTATTACAATCTGTTGGAAAGTAAATTTTTAGATCAAGTGAAAGAAGAAGCACAAAAAGATCCCGAAAATCAATTCCTATGGCAGCAAATGGAAGAGACCAAAAATAAAGGAAGTACTTCTGAATATGGAGTAAACAATGATCAGATGCTCACCTTTAGAGGAAAGGTGTATGTATCAAACCGTTTGGACTTAAAAGAGTTGATTATGGATGAATACCACAAAAGTAACTACGTGGTTCATCCAGGATACTAGAAAATGTTGACAGTAATTAGAAAAGTATATTTTTGGCCTGGTATGTGTAAAAATATTGTTGAATATCTAACTAAATGTTTGGAGTGTCAGCAGGTTAGGGTGGAGCATCGAACAAAAAGGAAAAATTATTCAATCATGGTGGTAGTGGAAAGATTGAGTAAATCTGCATATTTTATACCTGTGAAATCTACTTATAAGACTGTACAAATAGCAGACATATTTGTGAGGGAAATTTTTAGGCTGCATGGTATTCCGAAGATGGTTATCTCAGAAAGGGATTTTAATTTTACCTCAGCATTCTAGAAGACTCTATTTACAAATCTGGGGACCCAAATAAACTTTAGTACAACCTATCATCCCTAGACCAATTGTCAAACAAAGCGATTAAACCAAGTGTTGGAAGACATGCTATGTATGTATGTGATGCAGCAGCCAACCAAATGGAAAGACTATCTACACCTTGTTGAATTTTCTTCCAACAATAGTTATCAGGAGTCCCTGAAGATGAGTCCTTTCGAGGCCTTGTATGGGAGGCAGTGTCGCACTCCCATAAATTGGACCAGCCCTGAAACAAAATTAATGTTGGGACCTGAGATGCTTTCTGAAATAGAAATAGAAGTAAATAAGATAAGACAAAATCTGAAGGCTGCGCAAGATTGGAAGAAGATCTATGCAGACAAAAAGAGGTCTTATTAGGAATTCAAAGTGGGAGACCATGTGTATGTGAGGACCAAACCCAAGAGGAGTACCTTGCGATGGACCTCTTGTGCCAAGTTGGCTCACAGGTTCTGTGGGCCTTTCCAAATTTTGGAAAGGGTAGGACTTGTGGCTTATTAGCTGGCTTTACCCAGTCACGTTCGAGTACATGATGTGTTTCATGTGTCGTTGTTGAAACGTTATGTGCACACTTCAAAGCACATAATTCATTGGTAGGATATACAAGTAGGATAAAATTAAAATTCCTAACTTGATATATGATTTATTTATGGTAATTAGATATGGAACCTTGCTTTTTTCAGGTAGGGCTGGATGGCGAGTCTCTGGTCGAGCCGCAACACATACTTGATCGAAGGGAAATTATGCTCCAAAATCGAGTCATCACCCAGGTTAAAGTGAAATGGAAACACTTCGGCCCAGATGAGGCTACTTGGGAGGACGAAATATTTGTGCATGAGGATTACTTAGAGCTCTTTTCAGAGCCATTATGAAACACCAAGGACAGTGTTACTTCCAAGGGGGAAAGTTCTGACAGCTGCATTTATTACTAACTAGTTGTTAACTAGTTTAAAATATTTTTAATATTGTTTAAGGAAAAAGACTAAGACAATTATTATTTTTGTTGAAAAATTTATTTTTCCTTCTTTTAATTATGAATAATAAAATTGGTTATGGAAGGTAAAATTAAAAAGCTTATGGTAAATGTTTTCCAAGAACTGAAAGGTGGTTGGACAGTTGAACAGTTACCTGCTACTCTAGGGATAAGAGACTCATCCCAATGAGGAATGGGGGTTCTGTTCATTGATGAAGGAAGGGTGATAATTTCCTGAGCTAGTAGAGACCAATGGAAAAACACCCAGTAAAATTCCTGAAGTTTCTGGCACTAACTGGACTTGGAGTCCTGAGGTCATAGCAGAAAATCAACTGTCAACCAATACCTTTTAGTGGAAGCATGGGGGAAGAGCAGGATGTAATTGCCTCTCTTCTTGGTTGGGAGGACGCCACAACCTTGCTCGATTCTTTCAGATAAGTGTATGTTTGGTTATTATATTTAGATGGAAAAGAACTTGTTGTTTTTTCTTAAGTTATTATATACAAAAATAGATTTTTAGACCAAGCAAAGACTGTGTTATAATCTATACTCTGCAAAAAAAATGTTTTATTTAGATACACAGTGTTATATTATTACTCTGTTGGAACTTCTCGTTTAAGATTTATAAAAATATTATAATCTGTTGGTTAATTACTTTTTATTAGAAATGGGAGATTATGAAAATTATAATGCTCTGTACACCAAGGCAAGAGGTTGTGAACTACTCTAGTAGTTCTACAGGTTGATATTGCAGACATTATCTTTATCATTGGCTATAGGTTATAAAGAGAGTAGGGAGATTAAATACTTATAGTAAACAAACTAAACTGTAATATTTTATAAACTGTACTATGCATTTTACCATAGATATTCTTTTAAATTAATAGAATGCATGTAACAGTAACCTCAATCAAGAAATATAAACATAGAAGTGTTATACTACTGTGCAAGCAAAGGAACTCAACTGGAAATGTTACTGTATCATAAATTGAGTCAGGTTAACTGTTGGTACTGGGTGCAGGAAACCTAGCCCGGTATTCATCGTTAACCCTAGTATCTATACTCGGACAGAGTAGTTTGGTGGTCCGGACACCTAAAGACTAATACAAATTCCGCACAATAAAATTAACCTTGAAATATGAGGAATATTCATATTCATTTAACAGTAAAATAAACCGAGGGTTATTCATACTTTATTTAATAGAGAAATAAATAGAGGATTCTTCATATTCACATAACAGTGAAATAGTGAAGAAATCTTCATTTTATGTTGATAGTCACAATAGGACTCTTTCCTAGCATAGCCTTGACCAAAAATAATTTGTTGAGGAAAGAAATAGAAAGTGCATTATAATTGATACCCAAAAGTTCTGTGAACTTATATTCACATACTGGATAAAATATGGGACAAAATTGTAGTTTCCGTTAACTTAAAGGACAAGAATGAAACTATGCTAGGAGAACATTGTACCAAAAACAATAACTAATTAATTACGCAATTCAAGTAGAAATGGTTACACCCGGAAAGCTAAAGGTTCAGCATTATCCATATCAAGTAAAGATAATATCTATAATCTCTTAAAGAGAATACCACTTAAACATTTCAGTAGTGAAAGAGAAAACGACTATCGTGAACTATACATCAATAATGTTCATTAGAGGAACAATAAAACTGGATTCGAGCAAAAGGCTTCATTTCCAAAAGCTGGAATAGTGCATGTGGAGCAATACACTTATGCCACCATACGTAATCTTTCAGAGCATACTTGGAGGAATCCGAGCTTGATTTTTCAGAACTTGGGCAAATCTGAAGTAGCAATTTCACATTTTGCAAGGGAGCTGCCATACTAATTTAGGAGCGTATCTGCAAGTGACAGAAAAATATAAGTTTTTGTGTAACTAATAAAGAACTTCATACAATATTTCTTACAGGGAAGAGTGGAAAATGAATAGAAAATTCTTAATAGAAGTACTATACCTCTAAGAAGGAACTCTGCGCTTCTTTTGAAAAGGGTGGCTATAAATCAATCGAAGAAAAGAAAATTGAGATACATTTTCGTGGCAAGTAAACTGTGATAGATTCCGAAAGGAAAATCATAAACTTGTGAGTAGAATGGATTTGATACCTAGATTTCACAGAGAAGAAGATATCTAGATTGGCGTCGAGGTTCGAACCACTGATAGGAATGCAAAATACCAGCCAGAAGATGGAGGGTGAGAGGTGGGGCACCTCTGCCACTACAGTTGAGGTACTGAATTGCTGAAACAAATCAACACACAGCCAGAAGAAAACCCTCCATTAGGGTAGACTAACCAAGAAAAAAGGAAACCTAAACACAGAAACAATATCAAAAGGATGCCAGCTAGGGATGGCGGAGAAATCCATGCCAATTTTTCTCATCGAAGTATTCACCGTTGATCACTTTAGATCCAACGATGAGGATTAATATGAGTACCATGAAAACATACGATAGATCTAAACTGGATCATACACCTCTCAACCGTAATTATTTTCAGGTACTCAGCATTGAATATCCTATCCATATTCATGCCTGATATTTCTCGCGAGATCCAAATCTCGACGTGGACAATATGTGGAGGTAACCCATAGTGGTAGTTTAACATAAATATAGCCAAGGTGGTAATGATGTCGTAATATCAAAGTATATATATATTTTAGTTTGAATTCTACAGAGTAAATATTAAATCCATATAGGGTAGTTAGTGTTGAGAAGGTAAATCCTTTTTGCAGACAGAGACGATCCCTCTAGCCCTAGGGTGGGTCTAGCAATAAAGGGACAAGCTAAAGTTTAGGTTCCTTAATTAATTAATGAAAAGGATAGGGCATATTGACCTACTTGGATTCCAACGTTGTCGGCGTTGTGGTGGTGGTGGCCTCTTGGTGTCTATCTCCACGGGTCACAATCCTTCTGCAACAATGATCAGATACTTGCACAAAGATCAACAAACAAGAGCAGCATACAAAACAATGATTTCATTCATAATCAACTAACCAGTCAAGGAGAGTTAAGAATATTGCATCAAATAAAACACATTAACACAAGATGGGAACCATACAATAGTCATGTATATGTATAAATAGAAGAAAGAGTTACAACTGAAGCCTTGACGTCACAACCTCCTTCAATGGGGTTCAGTCGAAGTGTGTCTCGATGAATCATCAGGGAATTCAGACGGGGTGAGGGCACAAGCCTAAGCTCTCTCAACAAAGGTCTCTTCCATTCTATCTTTCTAGAAAAATGTACGAGAATTCTCTTCAGTGTTTCAGCTATAGTATGTCCAGCTAGCTCATAAATGGAAGATGAATTTATTTATAGAGGGAGAGGAGGAGGTTTGGATCCCTACAATGGTGGAAGGGAGGCCTTATCCCTTGGAAGGTTTCCCCAAAAGGTGGAAACAAGAGGCCAAAGGAGGGAAGTTGTGGTTATTCAGTCGAACCACTCCATATTACTCGCCCACAAAGTTGTTATGATAGATAATTTGCCTCTATTTTTAAAAAACATTCCATAAACAGGTTGGCGCAGGTAAGTCACTGGGACAGATCGCCAATGGGCGCGGGGCCCAGTGTTAATCTTCCTCATTGGCGCGAGGGCATAACGGTCTACTAGAACCAAGGAAAAAACATGTGTTTATGTTGGTTTGTTTAGGAAATTGTAAACAGAAGGAATGTTGTGCTCATGGAAAGGGATGAAATGATGGTATTTTCAAGGCATGACACTTTTTTTTAGTCACAGAAATGATCCTCCAATGTGCGGGACAGGGATTGCAGGGAAAATGACAAAATACTATGTAACATATGCCCCCAAAAGCAAGAGGTGCGAGAGTGAGGGAGGGGTGAAATGCTTTACAAGAACACGTTCAAACCAAACACCACTGTCGAAAGACCTGAAATTACAAATACAACTGATATTTTTAATACATGAACATGTGGCGTGGGTGTAGGCATCCATAATAGGGTACATATATGAACTGAGATCTGAGGTATGGATGCAACCATCCAGCAGTAAGGACCAAAAAATAGACTAAGGTATGGTCACAACCATCCAAAAAGAGTCATCCATAAAGTCATGATAAACCATAATATCCTGCAGCCTGAATCTTATCAGAAAAAACCCAGGGTCTTTTGCTCCATCTCAACCCAAACAAGTACAAATTCAAGCATGTGAATATGTGAGCTGAAGTCGAACATGCAAGAAAATCACCTAGTTACCAGCCAGTGATAAAAGTTTTTAACAAGCATGAGAGAAACCACCAATAATGACAATGGCTCTCAAGGTACAGTAGGTACAATCCACAAAATTTGAATAGTGATCTGGTGTCGAACACCCATAGAATCACTCGATCGAAGGCCAATGATGTGGAATTATCATTGAATGCGAAGAACTTGCCATTGAGGCATGCAAGTTCCAAGGTACCAAAAGGGAGTCTCTAGATCAACTTCTCGGAGAGCTGAAGTCGACAGGAAGCGACCCAGTCGAAGGAGGGCCATAATGTTTCCCACATCATCGACACAAGACATAGGAACATAACGATAGTGACTCAGGACCTAACAGAGAATCAGAGGGAGGTTGAAAACTACAGAGGTAAACTTCTCTTAAACATATCGGCGACACGACTCTGGATTTGGTAGTATTTGACATCAAGGGATCTGAGGTCATGATGATGTGGCAAAGAGCAGATGAAAGGTAAAAACAGATTACCCAAACCCATGGAGGTGAAAATGATGAAATTAGATGTCCCTAACCCGGCATGAATGCAGACAAGCGTCATGTTTAACAACGACATACTGCCAACACAACTAAAAACTGGTTCCATTTTCCCCACCATTTATGGCAAGTACCCTAATTATTTTTGGAAAACAAGCTTGAAGGGGATAGCATATGCTTGTAATGAAAGTTTTTCCTTCAAAAAAATCCATCCTAATACATTTTACTAGCCCTAGGAAGGAGGAACTCGGTGAACGTCATGGTGATGATGTCCGATGTCATCAAGGTTTAACGAGTCTGACAAAGGAAGAACTCGACATATTTTCATGTTTAGAGAGTTTGAAAAGAAGAAGAAAAGAAAACTCCAGCAAATCACTTTTCGTAAATAGTCCTTCAGATCCAAAAAGGTAGAAAACAATATCTTAAAGAACCTCTTAGTCATGATAGGCTAAAGTATTCCTTTTTTGTAACTAATCTATGCCGGCCCGAAAAAGGGGTAAACATATACTAGGTAGATATCGTTTTGCAGCCATTTAATGAGTTCAAAATGACAAGATTCTCGGTAATCTTTTCAATTTTAGAGAGTCAAAAAAGAGTTGAAAGATGAATCCAGTAGTGAATTTTTCGTGTTTTTTCCGAGTTCAAAAAAGTATAAAATACAACTCGTTACTTCATCACTATTGCATTAAACACCTATCGTCGCACGAGAGACAAACGTAAAACCCATTTCTCACAATAACATAATGTAATAATCAAAAAACGTGTCTTAAAACCTAGTTAGGGTTTTGAAAAGTTATAAATGCCAAAAATGGTAAAAAATAATTAATTTTAAATTTTACGTCTTGTGGAGCAATAGTTACCCATTTTAGACTGTGATTTTGTGGCGACGATAGCAAGAGATCCAGCAGATCAATCTCGAATCTGTCAGTTCTAAGTAAGAGCCAACATTCTTCCCTGCATTTTAATTTCTCTTTAATTACCTGCAACCCAAAATTTGGAATCCTGTGGGGGAATTTGTACAAAATAGGACACGACATTCGGCGCGAGTATCGAGCATGGACTCGCGCCAATTACCTATATTTCTGAACTGGGGCACACTCATTGGCGCGACTGTTTTCCAAATAGTCGCGCCAACTGCGCAAACCTTTTTAAGCTCACAATGAAAGCAAGAAGGCCCAATTTTCACAAATAAAAAACTTTTAATTTTGCTAATGAGGTTCATATGAACATGTTTGCAGGCGTAAAGTTGCAAAATGGTGATCGAATGGAAAGAACAGGAACACAGCGAAGAAGATGAGCTTGCCATGGAAAATGAGAGATGCATGGAAGCTCTCAGATACTGTGGACTGAAAAAATTCTTCATGACACTGTGCCTTAGAGCTCAACCAGAGCTGTTGCAATACTTAATCAGCATCTGGGAAGAGGATCAGGAAAAATTCATTCTTCATGATCAAGAACTAAAAATTTATGTTTTAGACATCTATTTCATAGCAGGACTATCGCGGAGGGGTGCAACACCAATCTTGACCGGCACCCGGCCCACCATGGAGAACATGAGCATGGTAATTAATAGGGTATGTCCAGGGGCACAGAAAGGAACAATAAGCGGGAAAGTGGATATCCAAACCATCCTGGACTTGGCACTAAAAGTAGTGCTACACACCATCACGCGAGCTGTGGGATCACAAGCACCGCATGAAGCAAAAAAAACACAGCTACTTCTTGTATTAGAATATTTGACACTAACCCTATACAATTGGGTAGAGGCAGTGATGATCAGTATGAAATTTCAACTGACAAAATGCAATAAGACCAAACTAAAGCAGTTCGGATATGGGTCCATCCTGGTATCGTTCTTCTTGGAACGACTACCAATATTCCAGTGACAGGAAGTGATAGTCCCAACACCACTAGCACAGGAGCCATGGATGGCCCGTTAGGCAGCGCTGATGCTAAGGTCAAGGGGCAGTTAACAGATGTCCTGGAGACTAGAGTTCTTTGATTGGCTCCACTAACGGCTGATAGTCGTGGAGGACTAGCCCTACTCTAGCACATATTTCACTGGTGATACAGATCTCCCACTCCTAGAAGGAGAGGATTGGGATGAAGCACTTGGTAAGACTCATTTTTTATTTTCATGAGTAGTATGATTTTTTTTATGTATTTTCTAATATTAAATCCATGTGTTATGTAGATGTTGGTCCAGAAAGACCTATAAGCATGTCTTTGATAGTGAGGCGAATCCCTTAGGAGGCCCCGTACTATGCGTGATTCAACGATGTTCCTCGTGCATACCAGAGACACACTATAGGGGTGTCAAACCGAGTTCACCACTTTCTGAGGCAGCTTGTACAAGCAGTGACATGATATCATGAGCATCACGCCGATTATACACCTAGGATTTATTTCTACATATTTTTTAGAGACATGATGTCTCAGGATGTAACAGAAACACACATATTTTTTGAACTTATAATGCACACCAATGCAAACATTATATATATATATATATATATATATATATATATATATATACATCTATTTTCCTATATGAATCTTTTTCATGTGATGATGATTTTATAGATTACGAAAATGTTTATCTAATACATTGTTAGCCACTGTATCAGTTAATGCATTCATTCGCCTAGGAATATGTTGATATGTGATATAATCAAAATGTCTTTCCATCAAATGAACACGTAAATACAACCTTAACATTTGGGGGTTTCTAACTGAATAATATCCATTAATTTGAAGAACAACAAGCTGTGAGTCCAGATTTACAACCAATGCATGAATGCTGAGGGTAATCGCCTTGGTTAATAGTTCAATGACAACACTATACTCAGCGACATTTTTTGTAGTTCTCCCTAGACAAAATACCTTGTAGATCTATCAAATCACCAGCAGGATCATAAATCACCCAAGCTGCTGAAGACAAGTTCCAGGTACTACAAGAAGCACCATCCGCAAAACCGACATAAGGGGTAATAGACATCCACACAATAAGCAATGACCCAATAAGGAGGAAAACGCTCGTAAAGCACACCAAGCCAAAAACGTAAAAAATGAAAAGAACACCTATGTACACAAAACATGCACGAATGACTCATGCATAATATTTTTTGAGATACAACCCATTTCTGGGGTGATCCAGAGGATGACCCTTGTAATCAATGTGCTCATAGGCCCCATTCCGCAAGACACTTTTAACAATATAGGGCCCATGCCACATGGGTTAAACTTTTCCTGCCCCCAACTTGTCATGAGCTTGGTCGTATAGGAGGACGAGGTCTCCTTCTACGAAGTAACGAGGAGAAATCGATTGCTTAAAATGGGCTTTGACCCACTTTTTTTGTGCCTCGATGACCAAATCAGCCAAGCGGCGAGTTTCATCCATCCTTTCTAAGTAGAGAAGATGCTCTTATTTTGGCAAAGTGTTCGGCAACAATTCAATGGCCAACTTGAGCGAATCTATTTCACACTCAATCGGAAGGGTAGCTTCCAGACCATAAACAAGATGAAATGGAGTGAATCTGGTCACATCCTTAACTGAGGTTTGGTACACCCAAAGAGATGAAAATAACATGAGATTCCAGTTGGATTTGTGCACAATCGTACGTTGAAACATAGTGACAAGAAATTTATTCACGGCTTCAACCTAGCCATTGGCCTGAGGATAGTACAACTTTCAGTTGTCGTGGTGCAAGCCCAACCTGGAAGTCAACTCTGCCACCATCTAATGCTAAAAATAGGAACCATGATCAGTAATGATGGCTTGAGGGACACCAAACCTAGAAATGATGTGATTGAATATGAACTGATTTGTTGTCTTACCGTTGACGGAAAGTGTAGGCATTGCTTCAGCCCATTTGGTGAAGTAGTCAATGGCTACAATGATATAAGCATGCCCCCCGACCGAGTGAGGGTTACACGTCATAAAATCGATGCCCAAATTTTCAAAGGGACCAATAGTAATGACAAGGTGGAGATGTGCAAGCGGTGGCTGCATCTTGCGCCGATAGATCTGGAAATCATGACATTTTCGAACAACAACAATGCAGTCCTTGAAGATAGAGGGCCAGAAATACCTAGCACGAAGAATATTCTGTGCAGTGGCATAACCAGACATGTGACCGCCACACGCGCCACTATGACAATCATTCAAGGCTTTCTTAGCCTCCTTGAGAGTCAAACACAGGTGGAGAATGGAATCTACTCCGATGTAGTAGAGTGTATCTTCGACTATACAATAAGGTTGTGATTGATGCCGGATGCATCGGCGAGCATCCTTCGTCAACTCAGATCTAAATGAAGAAGTCTTAATATATATGATGATATCACCATACAAAGGATCGAGGGTGCTAATAAGAAAAAGCGAATCGTCTGGAATGCATTCCTCAGAACCAGATGGAGTAGAGGCAGAGGGGAGGGAGAATATAAGATCGGCAAAGACTAGTGATTTCTTTGACTTGGAAATAGTAAACTCCAAATCGTAATATTGGAGGATGACAAGCCACTTTGAGTACTTGCCCCCAAAAAATTATTGAGACAATATATAAGTCATAGGGTTGCAGTCAGAAATCACAGTCACAGTACCCAACAAAATGTAATAACGAAAACGTTGAACTGCTTGAACTGCAGCCAACGCTAACTTCTCGACGTGAGCATAGCGCATTTCAATATCGATAAGGTTACGAGAAAGGTAGTAAATAATATGATCATCACCATCATCATCATCTTTCACCAAAACCATGGCAATCGTGCTAAAAGCAGCAGCTAAATAGAGGGAAAATCATGATGATAGTTCGGAGGACACAACAGAGGAGCGTTGACAAGCAACATCTTGAGAGCATTGAAATAATTATGGGCGATCTCATCCCAAATAAACGAGACACCTTTCTTTAGTAATCATGTGAATCCTTTAGCCACTTCGGCATAGTTAGGTATAAAACGACGCAAATATTTAGCCTACCCCTGCAGACTCTGTAGCTGGTGTAATGAGGATGGAGAGGGGAGATTGATGATAGCCTCAACTTTGAGTGGATTGAGGTGAATCATGTCTTTGGAAATGATAAACCCCAAGAGTCTACCAGAATCAACGCAGAAGACACACTTATGTGGATTCAATCGGATGTTATAGCATCGAAAACGAAGAAATATCTGACAAATATGGTCAGGGTGGTCCTCATGTTTGGCTGAATGAGCCATAAGGTCATCCAGATAAGGCTAAAAAATGTGCTTAATATCGTGAAAAGCATATGACATCACCCGCTGAAATGTGGCCCCAGCATTCTTCAAGCGAAAAGGGAGCTTCTTGTACATGAAAGTACCCCAAGGACAGATGAAGGCAGTATTATGTTGATTGGTCGAGAGGATGTTAATCTGGTTATATCCAGAAAATCCATCCATGAGGGAAAATATCTCACTCCCAGCGCAGTTATCAATGATCTGATTGATAAAGGGATTAGGATAATTATCCTTTGGACATGCCGAGTTTATGTCACAATAATCAATAGAGACCCGAATGGTACCCTGTTTCTTATCTACAAGGAAAATGTTGGCTACCCACTCTATCAAGGGAATCAAATAGATAGAACCAGCATTAAGAAGCTTTTCAACTTCACCTTTAATGGCGACAACCTTTATAGGGTGCACAGGACGAAGGCGCTGACGAACAGGCTTCGAACTAGGGTAGGTAGGAATCTCATGCACCACTATACTAGGATCGATGCCGGGCATCTCTTCGTAGGACCATGTAAAGACATTGCAGAACTCACAAAAAATGCTATTATAAACCTGAACTTCATCGAAAGAGCAGGTGACGTTGATATGGATGTTCTCGACAATTCCTGGTTTCACGAAAATGTCGATAGGCATCGTTTGCGTGATGTTACTGAAGTTACCCTCCGTAAAAAATTCATGTGTGAGAATAGGCATTTAAAGTAGAGGAGAAGGAACCTAAGATGCAAACCTCTCAAGACACGTAGACATGGCCCCAAGACCAGTATGGATGAGGAACGATGATGACTATCATCCCATGGAAGATCCTCGAGAGACATAGTTTCCACGATGACTTCATTGGAGGGAAATATCTATTTCAAGGGATAAGGTGAATTAGAATCGCCAAGCCAAGGGGATTGAGAATAAGTGTCAAGAGACATGCTCAAGGGAGCATAATCAGAAGGTGGAGGCTCTGAAGCCGTAATAAGTTCACACTAGTCTATCTCGATTGGACTTAACGGCATCGAATCTACGAAGTAATGAATTTACTCAGGCGAAGGGATGTTCCATGGGTCATCAGACCGAGAGATCAAATTAATCTGAACAGTATGGGGTGGAGGAAGAGGAAAAATACCCATGAGGGCAGGATCTTTAAAGAGACTCGGCCCTACACTCTCGTAGGGAGTAGGAATCTGATCCAGATACGGAACGTTGTTCTCTGAAGAAAAAGTGAAGAATGAAAACTGATCAATATAACAATATTTCCTTCGTGCGAGAATTTCAAAACATGAAATAGGGTTGATGGAACAAACAACATGGTGTGAGTCCAACTGCGAGCGAGGAGAAGATTGTAATTGAGCTTGGCTTCAACTACTTCAACCTCGACATTGACTGTCTTCCCCTCTAATGTAATCAGCAAACTAGCGAGAACACCAAGAGGTTTTGATTATCTTCCATCAAATTCTTCAAGGGCATTTGGTGATGAATTCAGAACCGGAGAACCAATGGCTTTCCAGCAAGCAGATTACATGACGCACATAGACACACCCTCATCCACAACCGCCGATGGATATTCAGACCATTAATACCAACTTGTATGATGAGCACAATTTGGTGCGGGAGTCATGGGACGAAATTCTCCAAGTCAAAAGTGACAAGGCTAGTATCAGCAGGATCAACCCCGCCTATCGCAGATAGCAAAGCCTTCCATTGAGACAGACAATTTTGAAGTACTTCTAATGCAGACATTGCAGATGGCGCCTGTGCGAGATCCTCAACAATACTATAATGTTGGGAAACACAGGGGTTGGGATTGTAAGACGACTTACAGAGTACACCTTTGGAAGCTAGTCGTACAATGGGCTCAGTACTGTGCCTTTCAATCTGAAGAGGGCCAGAAGTATGCGAGGGAGTAGTACCATCAGCGATCTCTTTCCCTGCTTCCTGATGCGATCCAGTATAATATTTCGACCGAGTAGCGATAGAAACGGATGCAGAACCATTCATCATGAAAACCTGAGAACCAAATGGGGCAGAGGGCTGACGCTGATCCACCATCTAGGTCTGCTGAGATGGAAAAGGTTCCTTGAGCACAGCCGTAGTTCCCTAGGTGCCTTTGAGCAGTCTACTTACTTCGGCCCGTCGACGACAGTCCTTGGTGTAGTTCTCTTCATCATGTCAAATCAAACAAGGGTACTTCAGCTTACGCTGTGAACCATCATCAGCACGAGATTTAGATGAATCTGGCTTTGAGGTATCAACTTTGGCCTTACCTTTACCCATATTTTTCCCCTTGGAAGTCTTATCCACTAGATTGGCCTGAACGGCATTGACTTCCGCAGTTTTACCACGATTCGGGGTAGACTGAGAAGTAGTATCATTGGAAGGATTATAATTTTTCTTCCCAGGATTTCAAGGAGAAGACTTCCAAGAATTCTGAGACACAAAACCTATGATACCATCAACAGATGGTGTCTCCAGTGCTTTGGAAGTTCCAGGTCGAGGAGCATCAATCACAATATCATACAACGTGCCAGACTAAGAGTACACGAGATCAAGATACTGGGCACGAGCAATGGCCTGTTCTTCGGTTACACATGCCGCCATAGCTATGTCTTTAGTGATTTGATTGACAAATAAGGTAGTGAACCAATCAGTTAGAAGTCAATCAGGAATATCAAACTTGATCAAGCGACGACAGTGCCTCCATTCATGAATATGATCCGAGATATGAGTAGATCGGTCCTGTTTCAAGGATGTGAGGAAGTGCGTCCCGGTTTCATAGAAAATTGGTAACTGAAAATGGGTAAGAAATTCCATGGCTAAAGATTTTAAATCTTCAAAAATGCCATGAGATAATTCAATGTACCACTTTGTAGCAGCACCAGTAAGAGTCCATTGGAAAACATGGATTCGGATGGAATCGTCAACCCAAGAGTTAGAGGAACACCACAAGTGGTATGTCATAACATGTGCTTGGGGGTCTTCTTTGGACTTGCCCTCAAACTTAGGACAATCACTAGGAATCTTAGTTAGAACTGGAGGCCATAAGGGTTATGAAGAATCAGATCATTCATTAACTTTGACACATCTGGCAGTTCCAACGTAGTGAGAAATGGTAATTGAGGATTAAAAGGAATCAAAGGCCTTTGATAAGGACTCATGTTAACATTCCACCCATTCTAGGAGAAATTCTACCCCCATATGTTTTGTATTGGAGGATTCTGACCACAGGGGTTATAAGGCTAATAGTTCTTCCCATACTGGGGTTGAGGACCGAGATACTGATTTTGAGCATACCATTGAGGTCCTTATTGAGAAATGTATGGATTCTGTTGCGGAATGTAAGCATTGCCTTGAGGTGGATTATACACCATCTGGGATTGATTTTGAGGGTAATAGCTGAAACCTTGGGGCACACTATATACCACCTGATATTGACCTTGAGGAGGGTATGTTGTGCCTTGAGGTTGAGCAAGTGGACCCTGCTGAGCAGGTTGAATGGGCTACTAAGCTGATTGAACAGGTTGAACCGGCTTTTTAGCAGGTTGAATTGACTACTGAGGTTGGGCAGGTTGTCCCTGTTGAGCAGGTTGGCCTGGATACCGAGGGCCACCAATTTTCCCTAATGGAAGAGGTTGGCCCAATGGTTGCGATGGAACATGTTGTCCCTAATAACTAAGTTTACCTGGAGTAGGACCGTAGGGTTGTCCTTGTTGCAAAAATTTATGGCCTTGCTAGACATAAGGCTGTTTCTTTTGCACAAAAGGTTGTCCCTATGGTGGATACATTTTCGCCCCAGGAAAATAAGATGTTCCTGATTGATATTGATATTGAGGTTGACCAGAAGGACCGTAGGGTTGCTAGACCGAAGGTTGACCCTATAGGGGTTGTCCTTGTGGACCATAAGGTTGTCCCTACTGAATAAATGTTTGTCCCTATAAGGGTTGTCCTTGTAGACCAGAGGGTTGTCCTTTTATTACTGGCCCTCGATGAGGGACGGTCCTATAAGGATCAGCCGGAGGAAAATAGATAGTCTGATTTGGATTAGTAGGAGGAAAATAGACGAGCTTACCGTAGAAATCATAGTGATGTAGAGGATTGACAGGAGCCTGGGGCTGTTGAGAACCCTGAGAGTTCTGCTACTGAACAACCAAAAGTTACTCTTCAAAATTAAGGTCGCTAGGAATAGCAGAGGAATTCGTAGCCACACTAGAAACAGGCGTAGCCTCCGCAGTGCGAGGTTTTGATTTACTCGGGCCAAGATTGACGGGCCATGTAGGATTAAGAAAGATAGTCCTACGAGTGTGAAAAGATCCTGATGACTGATGCGTAATGATCAGTGCAGACGAAGCCACATAAATGGTAGGTTGGACTAGGACAGATGTAACAATGACCAACGAGCTAGGTGTCGAAGGCGACAGACCTAATGAAGGAAGGACTAAACTCCTTGGATGAGTAAAAGTACTAGAATGTGCTATGGACGTAATAGTAGAAATAATTTGACTCAAAGTCTGATAACTGAGTGGAAGTGACACCGATGGAGGAGAATATTGATTAGAGACACACAGGAGATCTTCAGGGAAAAGCTGATATTCCCCTATAGACACAGGAATTTCTTCACTACTGATAGGACTCGAAGAATCCATGTCTGATGAAATTGTAATATCTTCTAAAAGACGATGAGGACTAGGAGGTACAGCGGCAGTTATAAAAGGTGATCCCCAAGTAAGAGGAGGGAACTCTTCCTCACTCCCAAAACTAGACCAAGCACCCTGAGAAGGCCAATTGAAATCAACTGACTCTTCAAGAGGAGATCGAGTGGCGAGAGGTTGAACACTTGGGAGAATAGGTTGTGCAAGCTCAGAAAACCTACTGGACTGAGGGGTTTCAAAATAAACGTCAAGAAAAGAACTACAACTAGGAGGCAGTGAAGAAGGCAATGAAACTAGTGGTTCCGCCATCGTGACAGTATTTCAACACAAGAAGGAAAATGAGATAGCCAATTCAAGGCTTCAAGACCAAAATCTAAAGAACGACAAAAACAAGCCAAGTAAAGAACTTTTAATGGGCATGTGATCGTGGGTAGTTAATTTTATGAAACTTGGACAAAACTTTGTTGTTTCATTTTTTAAGAGTCAAGAAACAGACAAAAGATTACTCTATTCACTTTCAATTTTAAATGAGTGTGAAAGGACAACTTCTCGATGATCTCTTATCTTTTTAAGGAGTCACGAAAATATCAAAATGACTACTCAAGTAATCTAAGAAAGAGGGTGTACCAAGTTTCCGTAAACTGCCATATACACCTTGGTGATAAAATGAAAGAGAAATGAATAAGGACTTAACGTACGTGCAGGTAGTCTCCCCAAATGCTATGTTTGGTGTATCATGATTACAGGGTGGTAGACTCGGTTTCCTATGGATAAAGGATTTGAACTTATAAGGGTCTCCCTTTATATACGCGACGGTATGGGGAGCACAAGTCCGTACTAGTGTTGTCTAATGCTAGATGGCAAACGACGACTACTAGGTTTAATGACGTCGGAACAAATCACTAGCCTAGACCTATAAAAAAAAATTCGTTAGGTTCCAATGCTTCCTTAGGTTAATTGAATAAATTTTACAGTTGATCTTGAATTAATGTTTCAATTCCAAGGCCCTACCAAATTTGGTCTCAAATTTCCTAAATGCAAGCTACATGCAATAGAACACCATTTTCCATTCGATGAATGCTAACTTAACATAAAGATAGAGATATTTCAGAAAGAATCAAACAATGAAATCATATGAAGAAGTCCCCTAATGCATCTAATACAATCGAAACGAGAAACGAAAAACTCTTTCCTAGATGCAAGTGCTAGTTATGAAAAAGAATTTTTCATTCTCGATGCAAACAAAAGGATGCAATTTTTTTTGTTTTTTGAATGAATGAAGTGCACAATGCATTAATTACATAAAAAATTAAACCAAACACTAGTTTAGAGCACTATGAATGTAAATATCTCAAAATTAATGATTAAAAGCAATACAAACACAAATGCACTCAAACCAATGATGCACTCTTTCAATCAAAATGAAAGCCTTCTAAATGACCCAATCGAGAAATTAAATCTATGCTCGAAAATGAAGAGATGGAGAGTCAAAAAAACACAAAAGTAATCGTTCAACAAAAAAAAAACTCAAAGGATTAATAAAGACTCAAGAAAATGATCAGGGAATCGAACTAATAGGGAAAAATACTCGAACTTCAATCATAAGGCTCAGTGAGCGAAAGACACCTCGAACCTTAGGGCTATGAACTGCACCGACAAGAGAATATACAAATAGCTCAGAAGAGAAAGCCTAAAGTAGTCAAAAAAACTCCAAAAAGACCAATTGAAAATGAAGAAACAAGCCAGAGTCAAGCACAACTGACCAAAAACTCATCAAAAGGATCAAACCAAATGCTACAGAATTCGGCACGGCTGTGAGGCAGTAATCCATGCTAAACAGGGGTTGGCGCTACTGCAACAAAAGCAACCTGCGCCAATTGGCACAACTGTTCAAGCGAAAAGACCTCCAAGCCGGATAACTATGGGAGGAGAAAAGAACCAGTGTGCAGAGTTAAATCTTGACACTCTAGAGCTGAACAAGAGGATTCTAGACAATTAAATAGCTAGGAAAGACAGGCAAGCAAGAAAACGACCGAAGTCGACTTGAAAATACAAACTCCTAAAAGGCAACGAAACAACAAACTCACACTCCTCCCCAGTGGACTCACCAATTTGTTGAGAAGGTAAATCATTTCTGCAGACAGAGACGATCCCTCTAGCCCTAGAGTGGTTCTAGAAACAAAGGGACAAGCTAAAGTGTAGGTTCCTTAATTAATGAATGAAAAGGATAGGGTGGATTGACCTACCTGGAGTCCAACGTTGTCATCGCTGTGGTGGTGGTGGCCTCTTGGTCTCTGTCTCGACGGGTCACAATCCTTCTGCAACAATGCTCAGATACCTGCACAAAGATCAGAAAACAAGAGTAGCATACAAAAAAATGATTTCAATCATAATCAACTAACCAGTCAAGGAGGGTTAAGCATATTGCATCAAATAAAACACATTAACGCAAGAAGGGAACTAGACAATAGTAATGTATATGTATAAATAGAAGAAAGAGTTACAACCGGAGCCTTGACGTCGCAGCATCCTTCAGCGGGGTTTAGTCGAAGTGTGTCTCAATCAATCGCCAGGGAATTCAAACGGGGTGAGGGCACAAGCCTAAGCTCTCTCAACAAAGGTCTCTTCCGTTTTATCTTTCTAGAAAAATGTATGGGAATTCCCTTCAGCATTTTAGCTATAGTATGTTTAGCTAGCTCATCAATGGAAGATGGCTTTATTTATAGAGGGAGAGGAGGAGGTTGGGATCCCTACAATGGTGGAAGGGAGGCCTTATCCCTTGGAAGGTTTCCCCAAAAGGTGGAAACAAGAGGCCAAAGGAGGGAAGCCATGGTTATTCAGTCGAACCGCTCTAGATGACTTGCCCACGAAGTTTTTATGATCGAAAATTCGCCTTTATTTTTAAAAAGCATTCCATAAACAGGTTGGCATGGGTAGCTCACTAGGATAGAGCACCAATGGGTGTGGGGCCCAGTGTTAATCTTCCTCATTGGCGCGAGGGCATAACGGTCTACTAGCGCCAAGGAAAAAACATGTGTTTCTAATGGTCTATTTAGGAAATTATCAACAGAAGGGATGTTGTCCTCGTGGAAAGGGATGCAATGATGGCCTTTGAAAGGCATGACACTTTATTTTAGTCATAGAAATGATCCTCCAATGTGCAGGACAAGGATTGTAGGGACAGTGAAAAAATGCTGTGTAAAAGTTAGCCGATAGAAATATATATAATTTTATATGTTTAAAAATAAACATCAATGTTAAATGTTATGCTTTGGTATGGTAGATATGGTGATTGAAGATTTTAGTCATGAGCAGTCAGTGAACTTAGGATAAGGTTAACTTTATTATAGGAAGTAAATTTTTTTTAATTTCTTATATGTATGAGTGTGACATCAAGCTTGCATGCCTGTGTGGAGGAGGCTCTAACTGTAGGCATAACACTCCATGACAGCGACCAGGGCCCCAAATACTTATTTTTTGTTGGGTATGTGTTATATTCTTTCCACGACTAGCCCCACTCGATGTACGTTGTGCCAAGCGCAGCAGGGGGGTCACAAGGGAGGAGGCAGCCCCCACTGTTGGGGTCCGGGGGTCACAAGGGAGGAGGCAGCCCCCACTGTTGGTGTGCGGACCCACACATGTTTTGTGCATGATTTTGCACATGTTTTTGGGGTATGATGGTTTTCGGCCCTTGGTATTTTGTAGATCCGGTCAAGGGAACTACGGTTATGTTCTAATCCAGGGTTAATGGATTTGGGTTTATGTATGCTTCGGCATGTATATATATGTGTTGTAACACTAAAAGGAAAATAATGAAAAATCAAGCTGGTCATCCCGATTTGGGATCTAGGGGAAGCTTCATTGCTTGCATGAGTGGCTGCTATGTATTCTTCCTCTGTAGTTGAAAGAACCACTACAGACTGTCTTTTACTCATCCAAATGAATGCGCCTCCAAATAGCTTAAACACATACCCACTTGTAGATATTCTTTGGTCCAAATCTCCAGCCCAGTCTACATCAAAAAAACCACGAATTTCCAATATTATTTCCAATCCTATTCTTCCCTTGTAGCACAAGCCATAATCACTAGTTCCACGTAAATATCTAAAAACCCGCTTCACTACTGTCCAATGATCCTTCCCCGGGTTTGACATAAACCTGCTCAATACTCCCACTGCATGTGCAATGTCTGGTCTAGTACATATCATTGCATACATCAGACTACCCACTGCACTTGCATATGGAACACGGGACATATCCTCCTCTTCTTCTTGTGTCTTGGGACACTGTTCAGCAGACAGCTTTACACCTACAGGAATAGGAACATTCACCGATTTACTATCCTGCATATTGAACCTCTGCAATATAGTCTCGACATATTTCCTCTGGTTTAAATAGAGCTTTCTCTTTGCCCGATCTCTCTTAATTTCCATGCCCAAAATATAGTTTGCAACACCAAGATCCTTCATGTTGAATTTGGAGAACAGTTGGCTCTTCAAATCTTGGATAATTTCTTTGTAATTTCCAATCAAAAACATATCATCCACATACAATACCAAATAAATAACACGGTCACCAATTAATTTAAAATAAACACAGTGATCCTCCTTGCTTCTGGTGAAGCCAAGTCCCCATATATAGGTATCAAATTTCTGATACCACATCCTTGGTGACTGTTTTAACCCATACAGAGACTTCTTCAACCTGCATACCAATTCTTTCTTACCCTTCACCATAAAGCCTTCAAGTTGCTTCATGTAGATCTCCTCTTCTAGATCCCCGTGAAGAAATGTTGTCTTCACATCCATCTGTTCTATCTCAAAATCAAATGCAGCAGCAACAGATAAAAGTAATCTAATAGAAGTAACTTTGGCAACAGGAGAAAAAATATCACCAAAATCAATTCTCGACACTTGGGAATAACCTTTTGCTACCAACCGAGCTTTGTATTTCTCCACCTTGCCTTCTACATTCATCTTCTTCTTAAACACCCATTTGCTCCCAATGGGCTTCCTTCTAGCTGACAACTCCACCAAATCCCATGCCTCATTTTTGTGCAAGGATGCCATTTCATCAACCATGGCCTCCTTCCATAGTTTTCCATCCTCTGAATCTACTGCCTCCCTGACAGTTCTGGGTTCATCATCAGCTATAGTTAAGGCAAAACCTGAACAGAAAGCAGATGGACTATACCTTTCTGGTTGCCTTCTTTCCCGAACTGATCTTCTCAAAGCTGGAGTTTGTGGCTCTTCATCTTCTGAGTCTTCTTCTGTTGTAGAGTCTGATTCATCCTCCTTTAGCTCAAATTCTATCTTCTCAGGTTCCTTTGGTAGGACTTCATGTTTAACAACATCTTTCACTTCTCTAAACACCACATCTCGGCTGTACACAACCTTCCTTGTTTCTGAGTTCCAAAGCTTGTAACCCTTTAAACCATCCTTATACCCAATAAAGATGCACCTTTCAGATTTATTATCCAACTTGGTCCTTTTCTCCTTTGGAACATGTACATATGCATCACATCCAAATACCATTAGATGTGAAAGAGAGGGTTTCTTACCAGTCCATACCTCATGTGGAGTCTTATCCTCCAACGCTGATGAAGGTGATCTGTTAACTAAGTAACATGCAGTCTCCACTGCCTCTGCCCAGAATTCCTGTCCTAACCCGGTACCACTGAGCATGCTTCTTGCCTTTTCCATCAGTGTTCTTTTCATTCTTTCTGCAACTCCATTTTGCTGAGGTGTGTATGGAGTAGTCTTCTGCCGTGCTATACCACACTTCTTACAGAACTCTTCAAATTCCTTCTTGCAGAAATCCCCACCATTATCTGTCCTCAATGCCTTTATCTTCTTCTCTGTCTGGTTTTCCACCAGAGCCTTAAATTCTTTAAATTTGTCAAAGACTTCAGATTTCTTCCTCAAGAAATATATCCATGTATTCCTTGAGAAGTCATCTATGAATGAAACATAATACACAGACTTTCCCAGTGATGGAACTGACACAGGCCCAAACACATCACTGTGCACAAGTTCTAATATCTTGTTTGCCCTCTTAGCACCAAAAGGAAAACTCACCCGATTCTGCTTCCCATATACACAATGTTCACAGAAATCAAAATCCAAAGAGAAATTAGACATACCTTCTACCATACCATTTCTATGTAGTATCCGAAGGCCCTTCTCTCCAATATGTCCAAGCCTTTGATGCCATAGCATGGTCTTTTCTCCAGAGACAGCTAGGCTTTCCGCTCCACTTTCAAGAACCACATAACTATTACACCCATCAATAACAATGCTACCTTGTAGCTTGTACAGAGTTCCAGTCCGAACTCCCCGCATTAATACCAGTGCTCCCCGAACCATCTTGCAGGCATCTTTCTCGAACACTGTTTTTACACTTGCATCATCCATCTTGCTTACAGAAATCAGATTTCTGGCCAATGCAGGAATATGCAGAACACTAGGAAGTGTTCTAATCCTTCCACCTTGCAGCTTTAGCTTGACCTTTCCACGTCCGATGATTTTGGCCTTCCTATCATCCCCTAGGAAGACATCACCACCATCATATTTCTCATACTCGCAGAACCACTCCCTATGGGGAGTGAAGTGAAAGGATGCACCTGAGTCAATCAACCATGACTCATTATCTACATGTGTATTTGAAGAAGAAGCCAAATACACATCCCCACCTTCATCTGAGGTGGTTTTTGCCTCTGCAGAAGGAGCATCATCAGATCCCTTTCTTTTCTCAGGAGCTTTAGATCTGCAGTCCTTTTTGTAGTGCCCTTCCTTTCCACATTTCCAGCATACCTTTACAAAATTTCCAAGAGATTTAGATCTCCCTCTAGATTTGGATCTCCCACTCGAAACCTTATTCTTGTTTCTGTTTTGGGACCTTCCTCGTACAGATAAGGCATCTCCATTCTGGCCCTCCATATTTCTCCGTCTCATTTCCTCCGACAGCAAGGCTGAGACAATGACATCAAAATTCAAGGTAGTTGTATTGCTACCTATTGCAATAACCAGACTATCCCACGAGTCTGGTAGAGAACACAACAAACTGATGCACTTATTTTCATTTGAGATTTTAATATCAACAGATGACAACTGAATTACCACAGTATTGAAGGCATTCAGATGGTCTGTCACTGAGTCTCCATTCTTCATCCTCAGGTTATACCGCTTTTTCCACAGGAACAACTTATTCACCAGATACTTAGATTGGTACAAAGTCCCAAGTTTTTCCCACAAATTCTTCATTGTAGCTTCCCCAGATACATTCAACAATACTGAATCTGAGACACACAACCGCATTGTGCTCTTAGCCTTCCGATCCAGTTTCTTCCAGTCTTCATCTAACATTTCCGTTGGTTTAGTACCTTGATCTACCACGATCCACTGATCTTTATCCACCAGCAGATCCTCCATATTGAGCTTCCACAACTCAAAACTATGACCATTAAATTTCTCGATCTCTATCTTTCTGTCGCTCGCCATCTTCTTTCACCGCAAGAATCGATCCCGCAGATCTCCCACTAAACAGGGTCTACCTCAGGCCCGAGCAAAAAAAAACCCTCAGCAGCAAGGCGTCCCCTTGCAGCCGAAACAGCTCTGATACCAAATGTAGGTTTTAACCCTGAACAGAAATTATCTACACGCAAATCTTATAACAGAAAATAAACAATAGCGAGAGCATAAAACATAAAACAGATAAACACAGAGATTTTCCCCTAGATCCCAAATCGGGACGATCATCTTGATTTTTCATCATTTTCTGTTATAAGATTCGTGTGTAGATAATTTCTGTTCAGGGTTAAAACCTACAGTTTTTTGTCAATGCCCCCAGGATTTGAGCCACATTTTCAGGCTTAGAACCCAGTGCTCTGCCCAGAAATTCATAAAAATTTCACAGATAATAAATAACAACATGAAAATGATATGAAATCAATCACATCAACAAGAATTCATATGGACCCCTCCTAGCCATGACATGCATTTTGTCACACATGTCACGAAAATGAAATCTATAGGTATAAACAACAAAACAAGGCATAGGGGTCCCATACATATCTGAGACTTTCTATGGAGCATTTCTCCCTTATATCATTAGCTGCAATAAAATCTATTTGACCATAGATACAATGTGCCTTCATTTACAAACAAAAACATGGAGAGATCCATACATCATCACTGATAAAATACATTCTCATAACCTACATAATAATAACAAAAATACCACAAATACAACAACAATATAATCCACATAATAACCAATACATTTGCATACCAAATACCAAGGGAATGAGATCTTTGTTACTGAATGTAAAATCTACCAGAGATGGGACTTCCATGTTCCACACGACCATAGATTGTTTGAGCCAAATCTCTCTTTAGCCAATCACCCTCATGCCATATTCGAAGCATGAGTGTGGAATCTTATCAAACACATCGATCATAATCAATCTAGGGCTTTCGCAGGCCAAACTTCCTCAAACCCCAACCAGTGATTCCACCTCACGGATATACATCACAACCATCACATATTTTTCTTCATCCAATATGTTCCAGGGCTCGAGAGTATTTGTTCCAACCAGGGCTTCAAGGACTAGTAAATCAACCCAAACGGTTATAGAGCTTCCAAAGAATTTTTCCAACCAGGGCTTCGAGAACTAGTAACTCAACCCACCTAGGGCTTCTAGAGAATTTTTCCAAACAAGGCTTCCATGACTAGTAACTCAACCCATGGTTATCTATCGAGCTTCTAGAGTGTTTTCCCAACCAAGGATTATAGGAACTAATAACTCAACCCACAACTAAAGGAATCATGAGAACCAACCAAAAAACAATCAATGGAAATAAACCACAACACCATGGCTATCCAAGAAATGGTAAGGCTAGGAAAATCCACATGCATACACCATGCATACCAAAAATAGTGAGAAAAACATACATGTAACTCGATACATGAAAAGTAATATAGTTGTAGCCGCTTATATCGATGTCCTATTGCACTTTCCTTTCTTTCCTTTGCCTTCTTTATCCAAATCGAAAGTATGTCACACTCCTCCAAGAGTGCTCCAAGAAAACTCCAAGTATCCAAGAGTATGAGAGAGATATAGAATAATGAGAGAGCTCCAAAAATGCACTGACAAAATATACCAACTGATCCTCAGAATCCTTTTTATTAATGAGGCCTTTATTTTCTTCATTTTCCATTATTTTCCTTGCATTTCCTCCTCATATGCAACCTGTGACCTTTCACCTTGATTTTCCCCTAATTTCCATTATTTTCATAAATAAATGCCAATAAATTCCACTTTCCTTTCCAAATCCTTAGAATTTTCCTTTGCCAATTTCCTTTAGCCATAATAACCAAAATGAACACCCACTATGATGTTTTTCCTAACATTCACCTTGGAATATGTGTTCCATCACTGTTGTCTTATATATTTTTACATGTATATTTTAGCAAGGATGTTATAATGCAACATCCAGCTGGAGGGAAAAACCCTATTTTTCCGTAATTTGGTGCCGAACTCAGGCGAGGAAATAGAAGAATGGCAAACAGAATAGCAGGGAAAGTCTGGTAGTTGACAAGACCAAGCAATAAGGAAGCGGAGCCACACGATCTAACCTAAGACTGATCTAAGGATAGGATTACTACGCTTGTCCCGTCATCAACTACATCTAGATATTTCGATGGGATAAGCTTAGGGTCTGAGTTGTCAACCTTACCGTAGCCAACCAAACGATCATCAATGCAAAGAGATGGGCACTAAAGCATAAATGAATATTCCAAGATTGTAATATGAATATAAGTGGAGTTTGTAAAGTTGCTAGTAATAAATCACAGTGTGTATGACATGTCATATATCAAACGTTTTCTAGCATGAAAAACTATAGAATATATGTAATTATGTAAGTCATTACAACTAGACTGCCATACAACCATCTCGTATGGGGCATTATAATAGTTATGCATTAACACTATGGTATTATAAAAATTAATTTGTTGACAAATCAACACCTAATTACCAAAGTTTAATCTAGAATGATAATATGATATTATTGTGGTTTATAATACTATTATGTAATTTTTTTTACTGTAATGTTGTTTAGTTTTTCATGAGTGGTGTTATTGGTTACAAGTGTTATTAGAGTGCCCAGTTCAACACTACAACTTGACTGGAATCAAAGTGAAATGAATATATGTGTAATGTTGCATAGAGGAATAATAATGATAAAATGAGACGAGGAGCATACTTCATACCACCATTGGTGGGAGGTGAATCCATGGATACAGTTGAAGGGAACCGATAGATGTGGGTACAATTGGGAGAACAAACCCGAAATACAAATGCGATGTTTCTAGAAATGGTTCAACAATTGCGAGATGAAATGGCCAATTTAAGAGATGACAATGAAAGACTAAGAGTGGAGTAGGAAATAATTTTATAGAGCCTGTCTGATAGGAAAAATCCCAGAAATCTTGATCTGATCCCTAATAATGAAAACAGGGTGGAAGCTCATCGACAAAGGGAGGACAAGCAAGAAGCTGAGGGAGCTCATAATAATAATAATGAAGAAGGATATGATAACATTTATGGTGCTAAGGGAATAAAAAGACAGAATACTAAGCTGTAGGGGGAATTTAAAAAAAAATTAAACCCCCAAATTTTGATGGAGAGATTAAAGAAAATATTGAAGCCTGGTTCATTAATATGAACAAATATTTTTAGATCTACAAATGTAGTGATAACTTGAAAGCCCGGTTATCCATTTACCAATTTCAAGGTAAGGCCATTTTATGGTAGAAATAGGTTAAAACAGTCAAGGCAATAGACGAACAAGAAATAACATGGGAAATTTTTCAAATACACTTAAGGATAAGTATATGAAAAAATGATTCTATGCTAAGAAAATGAAAGAATTCCATGATTTGAGGTTAGGGAAGCTAACCATGGATGAATTCATAACTAATTTTACATCATCGTTGTGGTGTGTTCCATACATTTGAGAAGAAAAACCTAAGTTTCAATGTTTTGTTAGTAGTCTTCTAGTCTTCATGAATGAAAGACTGGAATTTGATAATCCTAATACTATGGATGAAGCAGTTCGTAAAGCTCAACTATGTTATCAAAAAATGAAGCAGAAGAGAGAAGGTGGAAGGAATTGGTAAAATAGAAAGGGACAAAATAATTTTTCAAATACTAGAAATTTAAAAGTTGTTGGATCAAAAAATATGTTTAAAGGATCTAACAAAATAAGAAATTTGGAAAAAAACAACATAAATTTAAATTGCATAATGAAACTTGACAAGTTGAAGCCTCTAGAAAACCTATGTGTATCAAACAATTAAAACTCCTTTGAAATGTTTGGGTTGTGGGGAGCCTCATTATTATAAGAACTATCCTCACTGGACCAGAACTGATCCAACTGCTAACATTCAGGAGGCTTCCACAGTCGGAGATGTAGCAAGAATCATGCCAAGAATCAATGTTGCTTTGGAAGATCATTGGGTAGAATACCAACCTTCAATGATTTAGTTAGAAGGTAAGATATATAACCTTACTATTTATGTTTTGTTAGACCCTGGAGCATGCTTAAGCTATCTTAGCCCCAGGATAGTTGAGTCATGTCAATTACAAGTTAGTAAATTTAATACTCCCTAATTGTACAACTAGCCACAAGAGAAAAAATAAGGGTAACTGTCAAAGTAGATGACTGTCCTATTGAGATAGCATGAAAACAGATTAGCGTAACTTTAAATTCATTACCTTTAGGGTCCTATGATGTATTAATTGGAATGGAATGGCTGGAAAAAAAAATTTATATAGTAAACTATAAGGAGAAAACTATAAGCTTCCTCACTGAAAATAGTTGTAGGAAAGAATTTTTGGTAATAAAGAGGCCCATTGAGTTACGACCAGTCACAAAAACCCAGTTAGGTAAATATCTTAGAAAGGGTTGTTTAATTTATGCTATACATGAAGTTGGATATTCCAACACTAAGGAAAATACAACAACACTTGAAAATTTACCAATTGTTCAAAATTTCGTCGATGTATTCCCAGAAGAAATTCCAGGGTTGCCTCCAAAAAGAGATATTGATTTCACTATAGAGTTTATTCCAGGATTAGCATTGGTGTCAAGATCCCCCTATCGAATGAGTATTCCAGAGCTAACTGAATTAAAAATACAACTGCAAGAATTTCTAGATAAAGGATATATCCTCCTGAGTGTGTCACCTTGTGGAGTTCTCGTATTGTTTGTAAGGAAGAAATATCACACTCTAAGATTATGTATCGATTATAGGAAATTGAACAATCTGGCAGTAAAAAATAAATACCCTCAACCCAAAATTGATGACTTTTTTGATCAAGTGAAGGGTGCCAACATATTCTCAAAAATTATTTTACGATTTGGTTATCATTTGATTCAAATAAAAAACGGGGATCTCTATAAAACAACATTTCGAACTTGATATGGTCACTATGAATTTGTAGTGTTTCCATTTGAGCTTACCAATGCACTAAAAACTTTCATGAGTTTGATAAATTTGTTTTAATTTCCAGTGACGATATTATGATATATTCAAGCAATTTGGAAGAACATAAAGAGAATTTGCGGATAATGTTGCAAACATTTCAAGATCACCAACTATACACAAAATATAGAAAATTTGACTTCTTTAAATATCAAATACAGTACTTGAGACATATAATCTCAGCTGCAGGAATAACCGTAGATCCAAAGAAAATCAAGACTATCATGGATTGGATTGTACCCAAGAATGTGGAAAATATTCGATAATTTATGGATTTGGATGGATTTTATCGTCTCTTTATAGAAAATTCCTCCAAAATTTCATATCTTATAACCTCCTTGCAGAAAAAAAAAAACAAAATTTTGGTGGTCAACGAAATTCCAAAAGAGTTTTGATCGACTGACACACCTACTAACTACAACTCTTGTATTAAAAATTGTTGATCCTGCAAAGGAGTTTATAGTCTGCACAGATGCTTGTAAAGAAGGTTTGGCTAGAGTTTTGATGCAAGAAGGAAGATTTATAGCATATGAATCTTGGAAGTTAAAGGAACATGAGTAAAAACAATCTCCTTATGACCTGGAACTTACTGTCATAATTCATGCTTTGAAAGTATGGCGACATTATTTTATGGGAAAGAAATTTATTTTGATGACCGACCATAACAACGTGACAAGTTTTTTTAAACAACCTAACCTGAATTCTCTTCAGGCTAGATGGAATACTTTCTTAAGGGAGTTCAATTTTGATATAAAATATATCCAGGGAAAATAAAATAGAGTGGTCGATGCCTTAAGAAAAAAGATGCACACTGTGTATGAAATCTCCTACAGTCAGGTAGACATCAACTTTTTCTATCAGAGTAAAGAAGTTGTATCAAGAGACCATGAGTATGAATTTTTATCGTAGCGGGAAAAATTGGCACTTGAATCTAAAACAAAAAACAAAATACAATATAATAAAGACAGTTTGTTAATTTTTAAAGGTAAAATTTATGTGCCTAATTAGCAAGCTATCAAGAAAACTAATTTTGGATGAGTTCCATAAAATCCCATATGTTGCTCACCTCGGTATCAGAAATTGTTTATAGAAGTAAGGAAAAGTTATTTTTGGCCTAGAATGAGAAGGGATATATAAGAATGCTTATCAAAATGTTTAGAATTCCAGTAGGTTAAATTTGAGCATCAACACCCAATCGACTTACTGCATCCTTTACCCATTCCTGAATGGAAATGGAATGGTATTACTTTATATTTTCTAACTGGACTTCCTAAATAAAAAAGACACAATGATTCCATTATGGTAGTGGTATAAAAGCTTAAAAAAACAACTCAATTCATTCATGTGTAATCTACATAAAAAACGGTGTAGATTACAAATATTTTTATGAAAGAAATATTTCGCCTCCATGACATACCTAGAGTTTTTATTTCACATAGAGATGTAAAGTTTTCCTATGTGCTCTGGAAAACTCTCTTTGAATGAATGGGTACCCAAATCCAATTTTTCACTACTTATTGCCCTCATACTGATGGACAAACTGAACATGTGAACTAGGTACTAAAGGATATGTTAAGGATGTATGTGATGCAACAACCAACAAAATGGGAGGACTATATTCACTTGGTTGAATTTGTGTATAACAATAGCTATCATGAGTCACTGAAGATGAATCCTTTTGATTCACTGTATGGGAGGTGTAAAACACCGTCTAAGTGGAGTAACCCCAAATATAAGTTTCTTCTAGGGCTGGATATGTTAGTAGAAATGGAGCAGAATGTTAAGAAAGTTCAACAAAACCTGAAAGCTGCTCAAGATAGAAAAGAAATCATGTTAATAAGAAAAGAAATGTCAGAGATTTCCAGACTAGTGACCATGTTTATATAAGAAATTAAACCCAAGAGAAGTACGTTGATATGGGGTAGTTGTGTAAAAATAGCTCCTCGATACTATGAGCCTTTTCAAGTTTTGGAGATAATAGGGCCTATAGCATAACAACTTGTTGTGCCTAGTCACGTACGAGTTAACAATGTATTTAATGTTTCCTTACTGAAGAAATATGTGTATGATTCCCAACATTATTAACTGGAAAAAGGTACAGGTCGAGTCATGTGAATAAGTGTTGGTAGAACCTATGAGCATTATAGACAAGAGAGAAACAGCATTACGAAAGCGAGTTATCACCCAAGTTAAAGTGCAGTGTAATCACTTTAGCCCAGAAGAGGGCACTTGGGAAGATGTTGAACTTAATATGCGTACAACCTACCCTGGTTTGTTTCTAGAATCATATTAACCACCAAGGATGGTGTTCTATCTGGGGGGGTATATAACACCACAGTATAGTGAATATTTCATTTACTATGTTTTACAGACTTCATAAAAATTTTGAATAGTAAGTTGTAACAACGAAACATAATCACTTTAATTATTTTTCTTTTCTAGTATTTTAGTGTTTAAAATAATAGTAATAATTAAATAGAATGTTTCAACAGACTTGGTATTTATGAGTGAGACATAAGAAAATAAAGGAAAAACCCCCGGAAAGTTAAAAACGGTCACATCCTCTAATTTTCCCTGGAGATGTATATATCAGTGGGAAAAAATAAATACCAAGGATAGTAAAGGGGAAGCCGGAGGCACTTGAGAGAGAAAGAAGTAACTGAGAGAGGAGACTGCAAGTTCTTTTGGGAACTACAGAGTTGGTTTGCATACCAGTGGAGACCCTGTTGGAAAAATACATAAGAAAGGCTAGAGAGGAGGTCCCGAGGCTAAACTAGGCCTTGGTGGTCATGATTTTCTTTTACTGTATGTGGGTTGTATGTGGTCGTTATTTATATAAAATTGGTAGTTAATTGGTATTGAAAGTTTTTGTGAGTTTGGGACAGTGAATAGTATTTATCAGGGTACGTAGAGTCTGAAATAGTTCTCTGTTTTTTTTAGATTCCATGCACAAATGTTATTGTAAATTGTTAGAGTAATTTGGTTTATGTTCCGGGGCAGGAGGCTGGTATTTCGCACCTAGGCCTCAGACGAAATAGCTATAGTAGGGGTTACACGCTCATAGCTGAAGGAAATTATGAAATCAATAAAACCCTGAACATCAAACAAAACGTTGATTCTTAACACTGAATTCAACATAGATAATGACCGAATTCCATAGAAATGACCCCTATGTCATGGCATATCTGTTTTGAAATTTAGTAGACACAATTAATATTAGAGATATTTGTATCAAGAACAATCGCATCGGGTAAACTGGTCATAGAGAGAGAACTCGTTTCCAACCCATGGCCAAGCCAAGGAAACTCAACAACCCAAGTCTCTAGTAGAAAGACTCTCCCAAACGACCCAAAGAAATTATGAAATAAACATTCTTTCTAAGAAATGAGATGAATAACTATTGTCGAAACAAAAATATCTTTAATAAGATGTAAACCTTCATAAAAGCAATTAAATAAAGAAATCTAATCAAGTTTATTAAGTTACAGACATTTTTCTCCAAATAAAAAAATTGAAAATTGATAATAGAATAATGTGTAATAGGAACAAAAGCACACTAGTGTATTCACAATTTCATTTGGGTCGAAACTCTAAACCAACTGAAATTACATCCAATAATAATAATCTTAGAGTCATAGTAATTTGACAAAAACAAATATCATAACCCTGTCGAGAGGGTAACAACCCTGGAGAAAAGGGCGAGATGAATAATGAAAAATTTATGGTAACCCAACCAAAAAAACAGTATATATATATATATATATATATATATATATATATATATATATATATATATATCGGCTGAGGGGTTCTTGCCTAAGGAATTGATACATGTTCTCGTCTACATAGAAAATGAGTCTTCCCAAGTATGCGTACAAGCCGAAACAACAAACCATGGAATAACCCTCTTTTTCCAAACATAGCAGTGGAGAGCCTAAACCCATAAGTAGTAGCTCATAGAGCACATCTTTAATTATCGTGCAGATAGAAACAACCGGTTCCGAAAGAGGGTTCGGTGGAAACACTACAGAAACAATTGTTGGTTCAACAAGTTTAAAGGGAGGAATTAGTGTCAGCACAGTCTCGAACACCAAAAAAGAATTGTATAACTGAACTACGAGATTCTGGGCAACCTTACGATCCCAACATGCAGTTGGAGTAAAAACCCTCTTTTTCCGGAGTCTGGTGTCGAACTCGGGCCAGCAAAGAGCAGAATGGCAAATGCAAAAGCGAGTAGTTGGCAAGACCAAGCGGTAAGGAAGCTAAGCCGCACAATCTAACCCTATACTGATCGAAGGATAGATTATATCGTTCGAAGGAAATAAGGTTTTTTTTGGTTTAAATTATATATAAATACTATAAGATTTGGTTAGAAATTTATTTTGGTTGAAACTTAGGTGATAAGAGAAACGATATTGTGAGTTTTTTAGTTAAATTTAAGAAATTTTCCCAAAGGGGTTGTTTGGTAAATTTGATCGGACGAAAGTTTCAAGATTGTTACGTCAATAATGATTGTTTTGGCACTTGATATTGGTATATTAAGTCTATATAACATTATTATATAATTAAAGATTGTAAAAGACTTGGAGGATTTTTCATGGTCGTGTATCAAAAAAGAAAAATTTATTATTATATGGTCTTTTTCTTTATTAAATATTTAAAAGTTAAATAATATTTTTATAAATTAAATAATATATACATAATTTATGTGTATACTGATTTAGATTTTTTTATTGTTTGAACCATTTTAAGAAATTTACTCCCAAATAGTCGTTTTATTTTTTTTCCCATAAGAATCACTTGATCACTTTATTATTATTATTATTTCGCATGTATGGAGAATCACTTTGTCATTGGAAAAGTTTTATATTCAAGTGAAATCTTAATTTCGATTTTTTTTTTAAATATAAATATTATTTGTGAGATATAGAAAGAATTAACTACTTTTTAATTGTGATGTTTTTTAAAGAAATGTTTTTTTAGAAATATGAATATTAAGTTTAATTTTGATATACTTTTTGAAATTTGAATATTAAGTTTTAATTTGGATATTTGTTTAAGAAATATAAATGTTATTTTAATGTGATTTTTTTTTGTTGATTAGAAATGATAGAGAAATCATTTATGAAGTAAAAACTCAATTGCATTTTAAATTTGAGATGGAATATCCTAGTGCTCAATAAAGACCCTTATTTTTGTAGGTGTAAATTTATCTACACATTTTTGTCATGTCCTATGCTCCATATGGCACTAGCGTTGTTGCAAGTTAAATGTATGCAATAGTTTGTACTAAAATTAATATTGTACATGCATCAGGAGTATGAGCACGCATATGTGAAAACTAAGGAAAGGGTACTGGAAATGAGTAAAGAGGGTTTTTAGGTATTCGTGTGGCATTTCATGTTATGGATTGTGCTACTAGGGAAGTCCAAATTGTAGAGAGTGCTAGACATACATGTTTTTGTTGATCTATATCGGGTTGACGATTTGGATCATAGAAGATCTACAAGTGGGTAGGTGTTTAACCTATTTGGAGGAGCAATTATTTTGATGAGTAAAAGAAAATTTGTAATGACACTCTCAACTATAGAAATTAAATACATGGCAACCACTCATGTAACCAAGAAAGAAGTACAGTTTTAAATGTTGTGTTCAAGTATTTTGCTAGTATAAAAACATGTAAAGATAGATTGTAATATTCAAAGTGCAATCTTTCAAGAAAACAACCCAGCTTATCATTCTAATAAAAATGAAGAGATATGAGTAAAGACAAGAAGGTGATATTGCAAAGGTGGAACTTTAATGAATGTTGTAGATTCATTAAAAAAATATGTGAGCACTAAGAAATTTTCTTGGTGCAAAGAAACATTGGGCATTAGTGCCCTATATTATTAATCACGCACTCATGTGATTCCCTGAATAGAAAGAATACAACTAGTGGGAGAATGTTGGGTATGTGTTATATTTTATGTATGACTAGGCTCATAATGTTGTACATTTTGTTGTGTGCGGTGAAAGGTTTGTCGCGGGAAACAACCCCCTTATTTAGAGAGATCATAGGTGGAGGTAAAAGCCCCCAAAAATGGAGGTTTGACGGAAACACCCTCGAAAAAATATTTGTGCGGTTCTTTTGTTCATTTTTTATGTTTTTCGACACATGGTTTCTATGTTTAGTGGTTTTATGGCATGTCGTGATCTAACCCATGGTTTTATAATTTTATTTAAGGAATCACTATTGTATTCTAATATAAGTTCAATTGATTGGTGGATTATGGATTTCATAGGATACATACATACATATACATTTGTTTTCAGAGGAAAAAAGCGTTCGTTTTATATTACATATAATTTCAGTACATTTTTCTAAAAACACCAAGAAACCACCCTATGAAAAGGATGGGATCTCATATATCTAAAAATAGATGTACTACTCAGGAGAAGTGTCCCCATCCTCTTGAAAACAAAAAAACATTTTTGTCCTTATGGTCCCTCTTTTACTACTATTCAAACAATGTTGAACTACATATAACTGAAATTAAACAAAAATAAAAACAGTCTCAAATGTAAATACAACAATAACACAAGAACACAATTATGAGAGAGGTACAACACCCTCCTTTCAGATAGTACCATCCACAATATAGTTATATCAAATGATGCCTAGGGTTGCACGAAGACCCTCCTCAGATAAATCATCTGCCATAGTGTTTGATTCCCGAAATATATGTTGAAATGAAATGGACTTGAAATGTCATTTTAATAATTTTATGTGATCCAACCAACAAGTTATATTAGGGGGCGCAAAATTGGTTTGGACCAGAATGTCATTAATGAGAGCCTTCGAGTCTCTACAAATGAAGATGTGATCCAGTTGTAGCCTCTTTGAAAACCATAGTAGACCCCAAAGTCCAAGGATTTATGATCTGGTGTTAGAACCATATCTTATGTTCCAACGTAGTTTGTATGAGAACTTATCCTTAGCCATGCCCCATAGTCACAAGTATCGCCCTGAGCGGCCTCTTTGAAATATTTGAATATAATAATATATATGTATATGCATACATATACATATATATTATTTTAATAAAATATTTCAAAGATGAATATACTGAAAATTATTTTTGGATTTCCTTATTTAGGTTTCCATGATAAAATATCTATGTTAATGTTTGTGTTTCCATTGCACATTTTCTATTTTATTAAGAATATGTTTGTATAAATTCATTGTGCAAGGTTAAAACCTAAACTTTCTTCTAATACAATGAATGTCCCTCAAGATGATGAAATTGTCTACTTTAATGCATTTCAAATACTATGCTTCTTGGCATACTCTATAATAGCTTTAATGTTCTTCACTGTAATCATAAATATCAAAAATTAATGATCACGAGCATGGGACAAGCCAATCTTCTTGGATATTGTAGATATTTCTTTCAGTAACATGTATATTTCATATGTTGACCTTTTGCAATCTCCTCCTGGGAATCCTTTTATCGAAATAATATCTCTCTCTCACTCAAAATCATCATGGGAAAAGTGAAATATAAAAAAATGATGCGATTCATCTATTTGTCTTTTCCCTACCTCACACGCCAAGGGGAAGCTATTATCATCCAAAAAATGTCCACATAATTTCAAAAGTGATAGAGGAGAAATGTCATTAGTACATTAAGATAAAGGTTTACTAAGGATGCTAGTCATGAATTCAAAAGGAAATAGATAGAATTTATAAAGTGGGGTTTTTTCTAGCTGTTCAAACTGAAATTTCATGTTTTACATGGAATTATGCATTTGTTCCTTTGATATTTTTTCAAATCTATAGACACAAAAGAATGCATTAAAATGCATGAAAAATATCATCAAATTTGGTCTATGGCAATTACAAATCACAAATATGAAGGTTATGGACTTTACCCATTGGAATTATCTACTTCTTATTAGAGAGAGAGAGATCCTACAAAGCAAAGGAGAAAGTGTCCTTCAATTGGGAGATTATGGAAGGCTCACACTATTGAATATCCCGCTATGTCTTTGAGAAAACTATTTTGTCTTCATTCCATTGGAAATAAAAGAGTCTCTTCTTGCTAGGTCCCTATAATACTAGTGTATCCCCTTATTGCTATTGTTAGCATAACCCTCTTATTGTTATTTTTATGCCCATGTTTTCCCTATATTGTTATTATTGTGCCTCATAGAAGCCCATTATTGTTATTATGGTGCCCTTACATTGTTATTGTTATGTTGGCTAGGATTATATTGTGACACATTGGACTCCTATGTATAGCAAGGAGGTTTTTTCATTTGTATCATCCAAGACTTGTTCATTTACGTAATTTAAAGGAGGTTTCCTTCTCGAAGAGGCTAATTTCTAAGTCGTTTATGTATATTTTCTTCTATTTTGTGAGCTAGTTTCATAACATTTGGTATCAGAGCTTTGGATTCTAGGGTTTCGCTGCTGCAAACAGGTCATCTTGGCATTTTTTCTATATGTTTTTTTCTACGAAGGTTCAAAAGCTAAAACAAAAACCCATTTGAGTTGAAATCCTGAGGAGCTTCGTGTAGAAATTTTAGATCTTCATTTTCTATATTTTCTAAGATATGATCTTAGGAAGTTAAGGGTTTTGCAGGATCCGTAATTTCATCTCAAATAGGTGGCTGAGGGAAAATCATTATAACTTCTATTTCAGACATGTCGGATAGGAATTCTGAAAAACAATGGCTGAAAGTGCACGAGATTTAGTTTCTTTTGTATCGATTTCCAAGCCAAAGGTAGAAATAGTGACACGAGACACTCCATACAACTTCGCTCTACTGAACGATTCCATAATTAGGTCATTGTGGAAGATTGGAAATAACTTTTTCTTGAAGAATCCAAATCAAGTTTGACCCATGGCATTGGAAATAAGACTCAGAGGTATACTACAGGACCGAAGCTCAAATATTGGGGATCTGAAATTACAGAGATACATCAGTTTCAATATCGAACTCCTGAAAATAAAGAAAAATGTGTGTACTTTTTTCAAATTGCATAAATTTTGTTTGGAAAAATCAGTTTGAATTGATTCTGAGGGAATATTGAAGCATAGATATCAATGTTAGGTTCTAAAATGCCCCTCCAAAAAATAATTCCACACCCATTAAGTCCTCAAAAGGCTCTACTATGATGCATGAAGAGGAAGAAGTGCAACATGATATATCAAAATTACGAGACCAAGTGCAAAAAATCTCACTCTCTCAAAAAGTAACCAAAAATGAAATGGAAGTAAGATGGAGGATTTGAAGAAAGGAATGGAAGATAAGATGGATGGTTTTAATAATTTCATGGAAGCTAAGATGTATGGTTTGAATAATGACGTGGAAGCTAAGATTGATGGTATAAAAACAGACATGGAAAGTTTGAAGGAAGGTTTGACAAAGTTGCTACAAGAAATGATTCCTAATGGCAAAAAGGTAGAAGAGGAAACTCATGATGAGAACAAAATAAATGTTAATCATGATTCCATAGACCCTAATGTTGGATTTAAGACCCATCATATTCCAAAGATCAATATGAGGAAGTTTGATGGCAATGATCTAGTAACATGGATAATACAGATGGAGAAATACTTTGATCTCAATAATGTGCAAAACACACAAAAGGTATGCATCGCCACTTTATATTTAAAACAAAATACATTTGTATGGTATCGATGGCTTTTCTCTCGTCAAAAAATTATCACTTGGTTAATTTTTACGGAGGAAATGACATCACATTATGAGGATACAAAGAGGAACACCTTCTTTAGCCAATTGATAATTCTCAAAAAAAGGGGTTCAATGGTGGATCACATTGAGGAATTCCAAAATTGAATATAAGGGTAACCGATATTCTAGAGGAACATAGGATTGATGTCTTCATGGGAACTTTAAAGGATAACATCCCACATGAGGTTCGCTTTTGGGAACCTGATTCATTAGAGAAGGCATTCATGTTGGCAAGAAAATTTGAAAGAAAAATTATGGTGACAAGGAAGCCTATCACTCACAACTATAAAGATGGAAATGTTGCTACTCCTATACTTCCACAACCTACAAGGTTTACACCACAAAAATTGGAAGAAAAAAATTTAAAAAGGGCTTTGCTACAATTCTGATAGCAAATACACTAAAGGTCATAAGCATGTTGAGAAGAAATTATTTACATAGATTGTGAAGAAGAGGAAGAAAAGGAACAAGAAACTTCAATAGAAGAGGATATACACCAGGAACCAATACTAGAGGAAGAATAAATGAATCTAACCATATCCTGTAATGCATTGAAAAGAATTATCACTCTTCAAACTTTCAATATAAAATTACATATGAAGAATAAAAAAGAAATAGTGTTGATTGATTCGGGTAGTACCCCTAATTTTATTCATTGTAAGGTATCCAAGGAATTGAATTTCTTCCTATACCCAGCACCCGAGTGTCAAGTGATGGTTGCAAATGGAGGAACTATAAATTTCTCTAGAAAGTGCCATAATATCAAGCTAACCATGAGGAAATATGTATTGAATAGTCCAATGATCTTCATTCCAATGGGTGGTGTTGATGTTGTACTAGGAGTATAATGGTTACAATCTTTGGGGACAGTAGCTTTTAATTTTCAGGAACTTTTCTTGAATTTTTTTCAGAAGGAAAGGAAGTTGAGTTACGGGGCATCGCAGGGAATTCATGAAAGATAATCATCTCTAATGTCATGAAAAATCTTCTGAATAAAGAAAAAAGAGGCGTAATTACACAATCATGCTCACTACAGGTTCAAACATCAAAATCATCTATTTCTCCAGATCTCCAAAAAATATTGGAAAATAATTCCAAGGTATTTGAGACTCCCAAAGGACTACCACCTATTCATGATCATGATCATGCTATTCATTTGATTCCAAGAAGTGTTTCTCCAAATAGAAGACCTTATAGATATCCTTATTCTCAAAATAATGAGATTGAACGTATGGTTACAGAAATGCTACAAGCTGGTATAATTCAACCTAGCAAAAGTTATTTCTCTGCTAAAGTAGTATTGGTGCACAAGAAGAATGGATCATGGTGTACATGTCAGAATTATAGGGAGCTCAACAAGCTCACTAAAAAGAATAAATTTCCCATCCCTATCATTAATGAATTATTGGATGAATTACATGGAGAAATTTACTACACCAAGCTAGATATTCATTTTGGATATCATCAAATTAGAATGAAGACTGAAGACATTCCAAAAAAAACATTCAAAACTCATGAGGGTTATTATGAATTTTTGGTCATGCCTTTTGGCCTTACTAATGCACCTTCCACATTTCAAGGTTTGATGAATTCCATTTTCAAACCATTCCTTAGAAATTTTTTGTTAGTATTTTTTGATGATATACTAATCTACAACAAATTTTGGAAGGATCATGTTCAACATGTTAACATGGTGCTCAAACTACTGGAGGAGAAACAATTATATGCAAAAACCTCCAAATGTTTCTTTGGAGTTCAGGAGGTGGAATATTTGGCACTTGGGTCATATTGTATCTCATGAGGGTGTTAGGGTAGACCCTAACAAATTAAATTCATTAAGGAATGGAAAATCCCCACAACAACAAAGAATCTTCAAGGATTTCTAGCGTTAATAGGGTATTGTTGCAATTTTGCTAAGAATTACGGGAGAATATCGACACCTCTAACATCATCAATGAAGAAATATGCATTTTCTTGGACTCCAGAAGCAACTAAGGCATTTGAACATCTTAAAGAAGCAATGTTCCAAGCACGGTTCTTAGCTACGCTAGACTTCATAAAAATTTTTATTATGGAATGTGATGCCTTAGGAAATGGAATTGGTGAGGTTTTAATACAAGAAGGATGACCCATTACTTTTGAAAGTCGTCGAATCAAAGGAAAGTATTTACATAACCCTACTTTTTAGAAGGAAATGTTGGCAATACTACATGCACTAAAGAAATGATGAACTTACCTAATGGGAAGACACTTCAAGGTAAAAACAGATCATGATAGTTTTAAATACTTTTTGGAACAAATATTATCTTCAAAAGAGCAGCAAAAATGGGTTACAAAGATGTTGGGTTATGACTTTGAAATCATCTACAAAAAAGGGAAGAAAAATGTTCTTGCAGATGCACTCTCAATAAAGGATGAGGATGTGGAAGTATTTTTTGTGCCATTTCCATTATCCAACCTAAGTGGATAACCTAAGAAAGGGATGAATGGAAGAATGATGAAAATGTGTGGAAACGCATTCAAAATTTGTAGCAAGATTTGAGTACATATGAAAAATTTCACTGGAAAAATGATTCATTATGGTACAAATATCACTTATATCTTTGTAAGAATTCCCAACTCAAAAAAAAATTCTTTTGGAATTATACACCTCTCCCTTGGGAGGGCACTCAAGATTTTTAAAAACTTACCACAGGGTCAAGAAGGAATTTTTCCGGGATGCCCTTAAATCTAATATTCAAAATTTTGTGGCAGAATGTTTGGTTTGCCAACAAAATAAAGTTTATACAATTAAGACCCAAGGTCTGTTACAACCTTTGTCCATTCCAAGTCAATGTTGGGAGAAGGTTTCAATGGATTTTATCACAGGTTTATCCAAGTCCGAAGGAAAGAATGTCATCATGTTGGTAGTTGACAAATTTACCAAGTATGCACACTTTTTTTCTTTATCTCATCCATTTAAATCCAATACATTTTCCACTGCATTTATGGAAAGAATTCAAAAGCTACATGGAAACTCGAAGATCATTGTAAGCGACAAAGATCCCATTTTTACAGGAAATTTTTGGACTGAATTGTTTTCTTGTTTGGGTACTCAATTAGCTCATAGTTCATCATATCATCATCAATATATTGGGAAAAATGAATAGTGAACAAATGTTTGGAAGGATATCTTCATTTCTTTGTATCTGATAAATGAACACAATGGGTCAAGTGGTTACCTCTAGTTGAATGGTGGTGTAACACTTCATTCCATACTACAACAAAAATGGCCCCATTTATGGCACTTTATGGATATCATCCACCATCCATCACATCATATTTAAGATAAAATTCTAAGGTTCGACTTGATCTGAATATAGGAAAACTATTTTTTTTGTGCTAGCTCCTTCATAAGTTAAATATAAATGTTTTTAGGATCTTCTCAAATTAGCCAACTGTGAAGGGGTTTATGTGTCAAGTTTTAAGTGTCTTGATGAGCAATTTATGAGTTAATTAGCTTTTAAAAACTCATGTACAACAAATAAAATTCAGAGAAATAACACACATCAAGCACATTACACAATAGTTGATAACAGAGTTCATCCCTCCTGGGCTACATCTCCATGGACCTGCTTCAACTAGCTAGGCCCTCTTGGTATTAATGGTAAATTAGATGATTACATGCACCTACAATGCTCCAATGGCTTTGAAACTTACTTCATTCACTTCAAAAGACCCAAAAACCTCAAAATAGTCTATTCAATATTTGGAAATGGTCTTCAGCTCATCTGGGCATGACCTCCTCTCCTGGTGGCCCTATGCTTCTTTAATATTCAAAGTGGAAAAAACACTTTCAGAAGTGCTCCAACACCTCTGCAACCTACCCCATCATGCTCATAGAATCCAAATCATCTAGGAATAACTCTTCTTGATCCAAAATTGGTCGAAATTAGAAAAGGTTATGCTTCATTCAATTTTTCCCTAGGAATCTCCACTAAAAACTGAAACATCTCCAATTAAGGTTGCCAAATCTGGAAGTGGTATCAAATATGGTGGAACCACCAAAACCTCTGGTGAATTAAATGCAGGTTTAATTAAACATAAGTGGATTTTAATTGATACTTAGCACATTAAATGTGTTTAAACAAATCCAAATTTCAAATATCGGATTAGTGCCATTAAGTTGGGTTTAAGGGTTAATTAACCCATATTTAAAATTTAACCCCGTGCATAAACAATATACTTTTCCACTAGTCATAGCGCAAAGTCTTATGCAAAGGGGGTTGACCCACGAGCCTGACCCCCTCCTATCCCCCATCAGTAAATACATATGAGTTCAAAAAAAAGTCGCGACCCATATATATTAAGTCACAAGTTGATGGTATGACGATAAAGGGTGGAGCTCGACTGGGGGAGGTCATGGGGTTGAGTCCCAACCTTTGCCCTTCCTCTGTGTAATATATTTTTCCACGAAATGTGTTTTATAAACCTTTGATATGTCGAAAGATTTGACCCAACCTTTGTATTTGACACCAACTTTGGTATATGCTTCCATAATTTGAATTCAGAATTTGGAAATATATGACCCTTAAATATATATTTAATACGACCATTAAAACATGGAATTCGACCATTAAAATATATTTCAAACTTAACCATAAAATTCAAAAAATATAGCTTAACCATAAGTTGAAACTTGGACCTTGGAAGGCACGTGGCAGCCTTTGGGCTAGCCACTTGTCCTCATGCCATTGGTTCCTTCTCCAAAGCCAATAAAAACACCACTAATCGCCCACTTAGACCACCAAACACAGTCTGAAACTTATCATGGTGTCATTCAAAAAAATGGAGGAAAACCCAATTTTTTTATATTTGACCCTGTTTGACCATTTTTTTAAAATTCGCCTTATTGACACAGTGATCAGCGGGCTCTAACTTCCTCATACGGACTCCGTTTTGAGTGAAACGAATTGTGGCAGATTCATGGAAACAGACCCAATCCGGTCATTTTAGTTTGGTGCAATCTTATAACTTTTAAGTTTTGGAAAATTTTTTGCCACTAATCTAGATTCCGATCACTCATTCGTACTGACCATCTTTTGGACCCTCAAAAGCTAGTTATTTCATAAGAGTTGAATAATATTCTCTTTCCCAAGTTCTATCAACCTGATTCTACTTGGAAAAATCACCATGAAAACCAAGTGGGTTCACTGACATGAATTTCCTTTGCAAATGTCTTGGCTCTACAACCAATGTCCTCCTTTTGTTGTTGACCCAATCCAACACTTGTTGGCTACTTACTGACTGATAAAAAATTTTGTTGTACCAAAGCGATCCTTGGGTGCTTGGAAAACAAACTGATGGCCTTCCCACTGAGAATCATGTTCCTCGTTTGCACAAACATGCATTTGATGCAAGCTTATCCTTGGAAACCACTTTTCCAAGTTAAGCTCATATGAGTGAACTACATCAATGAGTTCCAACAGCAGTAATAACAAGAAAATAAATGACCATTATTTTATCTCCATAGTTCCAAATTCCACACCAGGAAGAATGAATTCGCCATCTCTTTTGCTTATTGGCGTCAAACATAAAATGGTCTACAATGGCTGAAACGTGTTGGCTACAAATTATTTGACATCTTGCCACAAATGAAACCATCAAACTGAAAAACATATCGTGCATGAAACATAAATCGATGACATATCCTTTTTCTCCTTCACAGCAAAAAATTTCACATCATGTGAACATATCCATTTACTCTTGCATATTGGTGTCAAAACTGATTGACCAAACACAAGTTGAAAAAAAATGCCTCTTCAAACAACTAACTCTCAAGTCAAAAAATAGCATGTACAAATTTCCATCTTTATTACATCTAATTGAGTCAACACAACTCTAATTTTCAAACACCTTCTTGGCGTAATCATGCAACATGCATTAAATTGGAAAAGAAATGCATCAATCATCAAAATACATGCAAGGCCTTAATTGGATAAGAAATATAACCATCTCTTACCAAACCATTTCAATGGCTCTTCTTTCAGCTGCACATTTTCATGTGAATCATCCTGAACCTCATAGATTATGGAATCCTCTTTTCCATTCTTGTCAAGATCTCCTTCCACCTTCTTCAAATGTTGTGAATGACTTGTTGGATGCAAATTCAAACACTTTTCTACAATATGACCTTGCTTATGCCAATCAGTGCAAAACAATTCCATCTTCTTTTCAACATGGTTTCCATTGTCCAATGGAACTTTGGCTTTATGCCTCCTTTGTTTTAAAAGTTTCTTATGCATGGATATCTTCTTCCAACATCTTGAAACATTATGGTTATTCAAACCACAAAAGGAACATGCAAACTTTCTCCAAATTTTATGTGAGAATTTTCCGTGTTTATCATAATAAAAAACAACTTTATTAAAGGTAGATTTATACCTTGCACATTCACCTTTGTTTCCTTCTTGAGGAGGTTAATTTGATGAGGTAGTGGCTCTCTTCAGAATACCAACAATGCATTCAATGAATTTAGAGCTTTCAAAATCCTTGTGTTTTCCATTCTCATTAGTTGCATGCTTATGAGAATCTTCTTGCAAAGTGGGTGTACAACTTTCGCATTCCTCATGAACACAATATTCACAAGCTTGGGGTAATGAACATGAAATGAAAGTCCTTCTTCGAACACCTTCATGTGAATCCATGGATTTGGAGCATTTTCCATCTTGTTTTCCAGAACCAAGACCCAAATACTTAGGCCTTTCCTCAACAACAATTGGCTCAACTATGCCTTCTGAATTTTTTCCCAATCCTTTACCTTCATAACCCATATTAATCAATAATTTGGACCCTATTCCTCTATTGTGTCTTTCTAAAGAACCTACACGTTATTCTTAACAGGAAATTGAAGATAAACTTGATTTACATACCTCTTTTTCAAGCACATACTTGGCTAGAGTTTCCTTGGCATCATCGAGTTGAGTCTCCATCTCATGCAACCTTTCAAGGGTTTCATTTTCAATATGGAGATGAGTCTCCATATCATGCATCCTTTCAATAATCTCTTACTTCTCCTCCTTCATGGCAATTGAATACTCTTGAAGAATAGTGTTCTCCCTCTTATCTTCATACATCTCATGCATGATATCATTCATGATGTAGAGTGTTATCACCATAATCGTACTTGATTGGCTGCTAATCAGACAAGTTCAGTGTAACTGTTTCAAACCAATTCTTGCTGAAGCTTAGCCTCTTTATTCTGAGAGGGCTCACTCACAGGTAATTTATGATATCATTTAATAATAAATATAGATGGCTAAGTCTATGAATTATGTATTGGTTTTGTATGTTTGCAAGCTGAAAAGATGAAGGCTTGCTACCATTGGGCTTATGGAGTCAACAAATTAGTAGGTTCAGTGGCAAGGTTTCTTGACATGGAAGCTGAGGCAGATAGGGGTCTTTAAAAAAGGAAATTCACTCATAAAACATAAGAAAACACAGGCATTTCATTGCTAAAGGAAGTCAGAGCATAGAGTTGTGAATTTTGAGTAATAGCAATGAAATATACTGCAAGTGGTTCAAAGGTAAATCACTCCTAAAACATAAGAAAACACAGTCATTTCATTACTAAAGGAAGTTAGAGCATAGAGTTATGAGTTTTGAGTAATAGAAATGAAATCTACTGCAAGTGGTGAAACATAAGATGTAGATCAATAAAAATTAAAAACCCCATGACAATCTCAGGTCTTTCAAGAAGAAAACCACTCTTTATTACTGGAAAGAGTCAATTACATAAAGCTGCATTTTTTCCAAAAAGTCTCCAACCCCTAAAAAATTCGACTCTCTGCCATTTAATAGACTTGTTACCTCATGAGATGATCTACCTCCTGGCTAGATTCATTAATTTTTTTCCTAATGACACCTTGCATAACCATAAAACATCTATTTAATGAGAAAATGACCACTATCCTACTTGATAGTCCTTTTCCTAATAGAACTCAAACTATTCATTATTACAATAACAACCTTATATCCTAAAAAAAATTACATATTGACAACTATTCTTTCAGATATTCGAATAGTGTGTGGTGGGACTCATCACTACATGACATTTTAATTGACCTCCTTTAAAACTGGAAATAAACCCTGTTTTTTAGAAAAATTGGTCTTCGTCTTCAACGAATGGTTTGGCTAGTAGTTTGTCTTCATTTCATGGTCTTTAAGTGTTGTATATCTGTTTTCATGGTCCTTTAACACTTTGATAGTCTCCAGTTGTCCAAATATGCCCAAAAACCTGCTTCAAAAACTCCAACACAGTACGATACGAAAGTAAGACAGTTTCGTAGCACTGCAAAAATGCCTTTTGCCATCATCCTTTTTTATTATTTCTTTCCTCATGGCGTTCATTCTGTCTTGAAACATTTCCCATACAAATTTCACCTGTTGAAATCTCCCAAAACTGGTTCAAAAAGAAAAAAGAAAGCTATAGTAGTTTCGTAGCGTTTTGTTGTTTTTCAAGCCCAGGCACGCTACGAAACTACTGAAAACAGGAAAAATTCCAGAATTTTGTGTAGTTTCAAAAATATACCTTCTAAGTGCCAAAACATTGATTCTAACATGACATTATCCTTTAATATCATAATCCAACTCATACTATGATTCTTGAGGCATTTCTTCCTCATTTATGATGGGTTGAGCTTTTGGCTTTTCAAGCACTGTCATTTTTAGGCCTTTTTTCTCCAACTCCTCATGAATTAGTTCAAGATGTTCTTGGAGGTCTTTGACTTGGTATTCAATATTCCATGAACCCCTCTATATGTTATGGACCTTGTTAGGGTCCCGTGATTTGGCTGATTGGCAAACCAAATGACGATGTAACATCAAACCAAGCTTTGGAGCCCAAGGACCTAGCCTTCCTAGACTCAGAGAGGGCTCTCTCTATCAGATGTAAAAGATATCGGTGTGTTTGCTTATGGTATTTTGATATTAGGCTAGTTATGAAGTGAGTTTTTGGTTTTTTTGGTTTTTTAAGTTTGTGAGGGGTAAAACTGATCAAAGATATAAACTGGATAACAAGATGTAGATAAACTGGGCTATGGGGTCAAAAAGGTCAAGGAAGCTATCAGATGATGATGTAAGCCTGCTGTAGGGCCGATTTGATTCACGGTAGAAGGGATCTTTGGGCAAAATGGAGTAAATGGACATCAAGTTTGTGAAAGACGAGGGATTTCAAGTATAACTAGTTGATAGCAGACATAAACATGTTATAGCAAGCCATTAATCATGCTAAATGTAACTATGAGCTAATTAATACATAGAAATCAAGCATTCCAGCCATGCATAAAAGTATAAGACCTTCTAACTCCGGGAAATGGCTATCAGATTTTGGGGAAAACACATAAGATGGACTAACAACTCAGAAAACTATGCCGAAATGCCTAAAAATAGTCTCTAAGTTATTGGGTACTTTGACAAACAAGCTTTCATAGTTTTAGGCAAAGGGTTAGATCGGGACTAGGCCTCCTTGGTTCAACAAGATGATAAACTAATCAGTCAAAGAGATATTTTTATGGACAGAACTATGGACAATCATAGGTAAGCAGGGCACACCATACATCCTACTCAACATACATAGAACTTATAAATAAAACTAGCAACAATATCCTTAAGTTACTAAAGAGCAGTTAAGAATTCTTTAGTATCACTAAGGAAGAAGAAAACATAAAGCTATGAAGATTCAGGAAATTTGAGGTGCCTCTATGGGCATATCTCAAACTTAATCTCTACTGATCTATAGCAGCAAGAAGCATGTATCATGAATGAAAACTAGAAGACAACAACAAAGCAAGAAACACTATACCATTCTACCATGTCATGGAATCCATCAACAATCCTTCATCATTCATCAAAAGCATCCAAGAGGCAGTCCTAAAATCATAACACAAGTATGTTCTTCAAAGCTCATATGACCAATATATTGATTCTTCTCTCAAGTTCAGCCTTGTTTTACAATGAAGCCTTGTGGAATAAATAGGCTCAAGTGAGGAAAACCTCATGGTGCAACTACCTATCCTATTGGCCTAATCAAAATATCTAAACTCGTCCTTGAGGATTTGCAAAGCCCAAGGCACAAAATATCCCATAAAATATCTAAAAAATGCTAAAAACGGAAATTATATTGACTTTGCATCATTTTCCAAGTGTAAAAATAGCTAAACGCACATTTGGAAAAAGCAGATTTTTGAGGTTCAAAAATTGCAAAACTACTTCAAATTTACATCAGAAAAAGGTCCCCTGACTTGCTGGAGACAAATGGCAGCCTTCCTGGTGTTGAAATGAGGCTCATGATAGCTTGTTGGAAAGCTTTCTGTGTCTACTTTCCGACACAACTAAAATCACCTCAATCTGATGCCCGAAAGTCCTCCAAAACTGTACCTGTGTGTAAAAAGCCAGAAAATAGCAGACTGCTGATATGATGGGCAGAATGTGCAAAAAGCGAGCATTTTTCGCCAATTTGAGGGGGCGAATGATCTCCAAATGCTCTGAAAATCGCTGGGGACCTGCTCATAGAATTATGGCATCCGTTGGTATCATCCCTCTCCCTTGAAAAATCCTCAAACTGAAGTGGCAAAATTATGAGTTTTCGACCAAAAACCCAAAAAATGCCAAAAAAAAAAAGTTGTCGAAACGGACCCAAAATCGGCACATATGACCCTCAGGGGTCCCTAGCAACATGCTCCGAAGCTGAGGCCAAAATGTCAAGAGCTGACGTGCTTTTCTCCTCTTTCCGTGTCGGGCGCTTCCCCTTTGCCTTCTTCAATTTCTCTTGGGCTGCCTTTAGTTTGCGCCTGGCAAACTGATTCAACTTTTGAAAGTGATGAGTTCTCTTCCTTTGCAGCTCTAGATCTCTGTTCGCTCTCTCAAGCTTCATCTCCAAGTGCTTGTTAGCTCTTTCAAGCCATGCCTCTTTGTTTTCTTCAATTTCCTACTCAAGGAGTGCAGTGAGAGGAAAAGCTTGGAGCTGGGCTTGTTCTTCTGCTTTCTGCTTTTCCAAGGCTCTTTTAAGCCCTATGGTCCTATGCCTCTTCCGACTAGGCTGGTCTTCCTCCTCTTCCTCATCAAACTCACCAATTAGTTCTTCTATCCTTGCTTGCGCCTTAGCTGCCTCATTCTTATATTTGATCGCCCGTGCCTCATGAACAGCTGTGTGAACATTCATCTGTTTGTTTTGAATCTCTAAGAAGTGGTTGAAGTTCCTTGCCCTTTGAAGATCCTCCTCTAATGCCTCAATTTGCCCCTCTTTATGAATTAGGAGGTTTTCAAGAAGGCGGGCCTCATTATCACTATCATCGCTTTGGATAGGGATGACAGCCAATGCACCTCCATGCTTTGTACTTTCTCCAACTTTGCTTTTCCCTTTGAAGGCCAATCTTGCGCTTTTCCTCCTTGGCATGCTAGTAGGTGTCCTTTTGGGCGATTTCCTTTTGCTAGGAACAACCTTTGTCACTGTTAGAGTGGCAGCCTTGGACTCTCTCTTTCTTGCTGTGCTGAGCTTGGTTCTTTTGGGAGGAGGAGACATGACTGATTTACCCTTGACATCTTCTTGAACTTGCTGCTCTTCTTGAGGCTGCTGGATGTCTTCCTCTTGCTGTTTACTTTGCTGCCCCTGTTCGCCAACATTAGCTTGCTGTTCTTCATCAATGCCTTGTTCATTTGGTGTTTCAAACTGCTGCCCTTCTTCGCCAAAATCAAGCTGTTGTTGTGCTTGGATTTCCTTCTCTTTTTGTGGCTCAAGATATGGCTCAATTTCCTGCCCAAGCTGCTGCTCCTATCCTTCCATATCAAGCTGTTGTTCTTCATCTTGCACCTACTATCCTTCACCTTCTATTTGCTGTTGTTCCTCATCTTCTATCTGCTATCCTTCACCTTCTATTTGCTGTTGTTCCTCATCTTCTATCTGCTGCTGCTCATCCCTTTCCTCTTGCTGCTGTTTACTACCCTCTCCTTCTTCCTGTTGACTTGGCTGTCCTATAGTCATTCCGAGCCTTCTAGGAGTAGGCCTACTGGACAAAGGTACCGGGCGATGGATAGGCTGAGTGGGAGACACATGGATAGGAGGAACAGTAGAGAAATCTGGATGACTAATGAATACATCCCATGGAACCTCTTTTTTCTCTAGCTGGTGTAGGAAGATAATCTTGATCAGAGAATGATGGAAAAGGGAAGGTATTTGCAGAGGTGGGGCCTTCTTCTGGACAGTAGATGCCATCTTCTCGATGCTCTTGAATAAAAAGTAAGGGAGGTTTAGTTGCCTGCTTCTCGTAAAATGCATCAATAATCGGACATGGTAGGAATAAACTCGATCAAACCTCCCTTCACAAGTGAAATATTTCATTATGACTTTCATAAGAGGAGCATAGCTGTCAAGGAGATATGAAAAAGGGAAAATAGCAGTGAAAGCATCTCTATGTTCAGGCTTGATGAAAGGCTTGTAATCTTCTAAGTCAAGATGAGCCTGTTTGAACCATTTTTCGCCATGATACGGAATCTTGGTGGCCTTGGACACATACCGTGGAGAAATCTTAAAATCAAGACCAGCCACTTGGAAATGTTTTTCTTTGAATCTCAGGGTGCACAAGTGTGTTAATGGCGAAAAACTTTTGACCTCTTCTATCTTCTGGCAGAAATCTAGGCAACCTACTTCATGGAAGTTGAAAAGGACAGATGGATGAGCATTAACCTCTTCTGTAGAGATAGGCTCATATCTTTTGTGCAGACCGCTTCTGCTGTCTTGCCTTGGAGGCATTTTGACCTAAATATGATTTGGAAGAAACAAACTACCTCACTGTGTGTAAACTGCCCTTTTGGAGTCAAACTGTGTCAATGTACTGCTTTGGCAGAGAAACAATGTGATTTGGATGGGTTGCAACAGGTTTCTTATAATACACAACCTCTGCTCTCTTTAGAAAATGACCTTCTACCTTGAATGTATCTCTGTCAACAGAACTTCTCAATAAGAGACCAAACAGTGGAATGAAGGACAGACTGTTAGGAGGAATTTGCTGTGAGAAATGTCAAAATTACCTTGTCCTTGTGAGTTTTTAAGGGGTCACTCAATACATCTTAATCCTTGCCCATGCTAGACCTTTGCAATCATTAGAAACCTGCCTTGTCTAAATGTGCCAATATTCAACAAACTTGCATATATGCAATCAACCCTTAGTGCAGTTTAAACAGTCCAATTCACAGTTCTGAACAAGGTGACGGAGTTTTGGAAAATGCCTCAAAATGTTTCAACAAGGCCTGCAAGAGTCTTTACTTTTGCAAAATAAGCAAGACCTCTTACCAATGTAACACCTCTGGTTATGTTAGAAAAACCTTTACTTTGGATGGATAACAACTTATCAATAAGCTTGAAAAACACAAGACAGTCAACCAACAAACACAGTGAATACTGTCCCTTTGTGAGAAGTGTGAGCAACCTCCCCTGTAGCTTCAACCTATAAATTTCTGCTTGATCAAGAACCCTTTCTCCTACTAAACTTCACTGTTCTCTAGATGTATGTCATTCCACCAAACATGATCATAAACATACAAATTTAACCTTCAGTGTGGGCATACATTCAATCTCACTGTTTATGGAACAATGGTGACAGCATTGAAACAAGTTCTATAGTTTCAATAAGGGCTGTAGCAGCTTATTTCTTCCCCACAATCCAAACTCCTGTTTAATATGTAAACATTGTTCTTTGTAGAAAAAAAAACATCTGCCTTATCTGAATGTCAACTTGTGTCAAAATAAGCCTGAAGAACAAAACAGTCAAGTTTGAAAAACTCAGGAATAAACTGCTCTTTCTGTAGTTTATAGTTTTAACCTCTGTCCTTTGGTTGCTTTGAAGGTGTAACAAGCTGCTCTTAGTTTCAACACCAACTTTTTCCTGTAGGTGTCCTAAATAACACAACTAGCATCTTATCACAGTTTTATACTTCGAAACCTCACACAGCAAAAAACACTATTTTTTTTTGGTACAGTGACAGAGTTTTGAAAGTTCTGTACGCTATGTTATGAGGAAATTGCAAAGGTCCAACACACTGTTTTCTCTTAGGCACTTCTAGCAGTGAATCTATCATTCAAACATGGCTTCATTAGGTCAAACTTTGACAATTCGTTCCAACCCTTACTCTCACACCACAGTTTGATTTAAACCTTCATGTCAGTTCAGCACTTTTGAAACCGAGGGGAATGGTATGTAAAAATACCTTCAAATTCGATGGGAATCCTTGTGGAGAGCCGGAGATAGCTCTGGAGGTCCTCAAGCCTGCGCGGCACTCTTCAGGGAAAAAACGGCGTGCAAACAACCACCCGGGTGGCCTGTCGGGTCAGGGGTCGGGCGCCGTGTACGGGCGCGTCGCGCAACTGTACAGGCGCGTCGCGCATACACTGACCGCCTGTGAAAAATCCCTTCCAGGCGCGTCGCGCAGTTTTCCAGGTGCGTCGCACGGTGTAGACTGATGCAAACTTCTGCAAATTGACCCGGAATTTGTTTTGTTTGATGCCGAGAAAACCTTGCTTGTCACTTTGAAAATGAAATTTCCTTCTTCGATTTACTCTTATGTTATTTCAAATGCTTCAACGGTCACTTTCATCATTTATTTGCAATGCAAAAAAGAACTTACGGTTGGCCATTTAACACAGCAAAGTCTCTTTTTCAAACAGTGGCATTTCCTTCCAAGATTCTTTTCTTTATTGAAAATGAAATAGCAGGGTGTTTCGAATTGTTTCATGGGGAAACTACCTTCTTTAGTAACATTGAACTATCATTTCAATAACCTTTCGACCATCTTTGCCACTGTGTCAATAATGCTGGTGCTATTCCTGATGTAAAGTAACCCCACTTTAACACTGTCAAGAAAATACCTGAATACTGATTTGTTTCTGAAAGGACAGGGTTTGTTTTGTCAACCTCTTTTGACAGCCTCGGTCTTTAACAGCTTCTTCAACCTTTTCTCCAGTGCAGGTGTCAAACTTGCTGGTCTTCTTGGACCTTTGATCTAAGAAAAGCGCCTCCTTTCAACATACTTTCTTGCTTATATCATTTATGATATCTCTGTCTTTTTTGAATAATGAGACAGCTGTATTTGTTTTAAACCATAATGACCATATGCCAAATGACCCTTTTTTGAACATGATGAACAATAATTCAAAAGGTGATGTCTCTTGGTGATAGAACTCAAATTGCCCTTGCCTGCTGGTTTTCTTTCCATGCATTTCAAGGTTTTCAAAACTCAAATCACAACTTATCCATTCATACTATCTTTCTCTGTTTTCTTGAAAAGAACTCTTTTAGACTTCCTTGGGATATGACAGTGAGGTGCTGTGTGGCCTCTTCTTCTAGGGAAACTCCCCCCTTTTGTATCAATGGCATACATATTCATATTGTTTCCTGTCCATCATGATGTATATTTTGAAAGACATCTACCTATGAGTAGGAAAACCAATACATTTTGAAACATAAACACCATCTTTTACCTGTGTAAATACTTTTTTTTTCCTCCTTTGTCTCTTTCCACTACATCTTAGACCAATCAGTCTTTAACAACATTCAATGCCTTGGCCATCTGCTCATGAAAGAAGGAGGCCCTTCACTTGGCAGAGTATCTGAAGATTGTTTGATAAGCCTGCCTGACAAAGATTTTCCTTGGATGTGATGGTAAGCAAACAAACTTGAAAAACATTAATACTGGCACCTCTGCTTGCAATCACCACTGTGCTTCAGAAAAAACCCTAGTCAAGGTGTCACTGTCTCACTGCACTTCTCTTTGCTGAGGGGAACTGAAATGTCACCATTTTCTTTATCTTATGACAAATTATTTGAAAGATAGTCTCTGTGACTATGGAGATTAGCACCCTTTGAAAAACCAAACACCTTTTCTTCTGCCTGTGTAATGACATGATTTGTCAGCATCTCTTCAATTTGGTCTTGTGGAAAAGCAGGCTGTTTATGATTAGAATTGTTTTTACTAATGACATGTCTCTCCAAGGTTTCATCAATTCACATGATTTGAAAACTTCACATGACTTCCTTTACAAGACCAAACTCTGTTCTCCCTTGAACTTGCATACTTCGGACTCTAGCCCTGTTATGATCATCACTCACACTCAGAAAAACCTAGAGTCACTATTTCACTGTTCAGTAAAAAGCAAACCTGGGCTTCTGCAATCTTTTAAGTCAATACTGGCCAGCGCCCTCTGCTTGTAGATGAAGGAGGCGCCCTAACCCTCTGCTTGTAAATGAAGGAGGTTCTGGGCCATGACAAATTACCAGTTTGCTGTGACAGTGGTGTCTTTCTCTTACTGTGATTTTCATGCTGGAAAGAGCTGTAAGGTCTTGATGAGTGGCTCTCTGTTTTGCAGATATATCTCAGGCTCATGTTACATTTAGAAGAAGTTGTTCTTCTAACTGTATATTCAAGCATTTCCTCCTGAGATGAAGTTATATTTCCTACCTCTGTAGAATCCATAAAACACTGTGAAACACCTAATAATCAGCTTGAGACTGTGGCTTATGTAGTGCTGAGACCTAGGGATATAAGTGGCGCGACTTAGAGCTGTTTGTCAATTTCATTTGCAGAGTGGGAGGTCAGTCATGGTTGGTCTGTAGCAGATGGAGGCTTTTTGGCTTTTTGATGATTGCCAAGGGTAAAATGTCTTAAAGTGCCACTTCCTAACATAGGGGAGACTTTTGCAACAGACTTGGACTTTTCCTTTTGGAGCTGATGGACAGACCAGGGGGGCTGAAACTAGAAAAAATAGTGATAATGGATTTTGACTTTGACATGGGCGGACTGATAAGTAAAAGGGCGAAAAAAGTTTTATGAGGGTTTTCTAGATGACAGATTGACATATGGAATTCAGTTTCTAGAAAACTCAGCTGTAGATATAGTCATCACTAATATGTAAAAAATACTAATGGCTAACAGTGGCTCCATTTGGGGAGGGCAGCTCCTCGTCAGGAGGTGTCCAGAATTCAGATCTTTGGCTTATGAAGACCAGTGCCTTATCCATTGGTGCAAAATTTACCCTTCTTTTGATGTTATTTCTGAAAAGTGACAGCATGGTTAACATCAATGATACTTCTACCTACCCCACTATCTTTCCTAACATTTTTTTCTTCTCTTTGGCGCATTTGAACTAGCAGCCTTTTGACAATGTATATTTTTCTTTTTGCAAAATGAACCTATCTATTTCTACTCTTATATCTGCCGGGAGTTTAGATTAAACTGATGAACTCCTTCATTACTCTACCTATCCTAGATCAACTGTCAAGATTAAGCAGTTTGACAGGATTTTGTTCTCTAATCTAAAACATGAAATTTAAAATGATCAAATCAGGATTAGACAGTCTGATTTGTCATGCATTTGCGGCATAAAAGACAAGCTACACACAAATATTATTCTGCATAAAGGAAATATAGAAAAGCGGGGCTAAGATGTACAATGTGTTTTTCATCCCTCGCTTCTCTCTTTGGTTCTGTTTTAGGCATGTGGAACCAGAATCTCTCCCTAATCTATACTCTGTGATAAGTCAATCTTACACAATGTTGACCATCTTTTTCACTCACTAAGTTATCAGCAAATAAATTTAAACATGCTCAGCTATGATTAGGCTAGATAGCTGAACAAGACATTGAAGTGCTAGTAGCGGCATTTAGACTTGCGCGCTTTCCGAAGGACTATTTTTTGGAACATGGGGCTTTACCATTGCTTTTTAGAAACTGCCCTCTTTTTCTAATGTTTACTGTTTTGGTATTTTCTGCTTTTTCACTTCTTCTTCAAACAAACTACAAATGAAAAGGTGCTCACAAGGCTGAGCTTATTTTCTACTGCTGTCTTTCTATCCTAATCTAACCTATACACAACATACACATTTGGTGAACTCTTCATTCCAATGTAACCAGTCAAGTAGATGATTATATGGGTGACTCTGGTTTAGTTCTTTCATGATGCAGAAATAATGACAAGGCCACTCCCATTTGGCAGGTTTTTGGACAGTAGTACTTAAGCTTTTTCTCATTCTTGGTAGCAACTTGTTTATGATAGAAACCACTACTCTTTCAGACTTTTCAAGGAAAAAAGCAACTGGATCTTGGAATAATACCTAATCTAGAGGATTTGAGATATAGGTTTCATTGAAGATTACTCTTTCTCCCACTTGACCATATTTGGGACCCCCTTGGTACAACCACTCTTCCCCTTGCTTATGATTACTTGAACTATCAGACTCATCATATATTGCAGTGTAGTTCTCTTGCCAAGCTAATGTGTTTTGATAGGTTGGGCTGAAAACTGTGTGAAGGTCACCAGGTTGATGAGTAGGGATACACTTTGACAGTAAATTGTCTTGAAAGGACAGTGTGACAACTCTCATTTGTTTCTCAACCTCTACTTCATCATCTGCCATTTGTAACTCAATGGAACTTGGTAACTGCAAATCTGGAGTTAAGGAAGATTCTATGTCCAAAATTATTTCCTCAACCATTTCAGGCAAAGGATTCTCATTTACAATATGCTCAAGAATTTCACCATCTTCCTCAACCTCATCATCAAAGCTGAAAAACTGTTGATTTCCAATTATGTGAATGTTATATTTGACGGAATGAAGTGAAGTAGAGTCAAGAGTCTGAGACTCTTCACTTACTTTTGAACTCTCAAGGCTCTCCTTATCAGTGTTATAGATGACCTGTAATGGCTGCTCACTTTTCTCAAGTTTATGAAACTGAGCTTCCTCACGAAAATCAAAAACTGAATCTTCTGCAAAGTTAGCTTCTGTTTGGAAATCATATAAGTCAACATATTGATCAAACATTTGAGAATCATTAACATAAGCAATGTCACCAGCCATGTACATTGGATTTCCAGATTTCTTTTCTTCAACTTGATTTACAAATCTATTTTCTGACTTATGATATGCAGGATTAACAGGAGAAAGATCAGAGAAGTTTTGGTTATTAGTTTCTGCATCTAGTAATGGAAAATGCATTTCTGATGGTTTGAGAGCTTCTTCCTTTTCCATTATCTTCCTGTTTATATCACTTTCATTGTATAAGATAAAAGAATCAAAATTTGAATGAGTGGAATAAATGGGAGTATTGTTTTCCATGACTGCTTGAGTTACCATAGGTTGAGTTACTTCTAGTCCCAGGTTTTCCATGACTGCTTTAGGCATGAGGTTATGGGAGGTACCAGAATCTAACATGGCATTATGTAATATCTTGTCCCGTATGTTCTGGCTCTCATAGGAAGGAGAAACAGATCCTTCTTGGTATTGACCTTCTATTTTCGGGCTGAATAAGAGCTCGGGCTTATTTTCAGTTAGATTTAAAGTATCTGCCTTGCTCCCTATGTAAAAAACTTTGAAAATTTGAGATCTATACCTATCTACAGTTATTAGCTCAGTAAGGGGTATGGTAATTTTTATTTCGGAAACTTCCCCTTTGAAACTAAAAGGAGTTTGTAGTTTGGGCAGATTTGTTTCAACTTTTTCGGACATGACCTTTTCTATGCTCTTAATTTGTTGATTCTGGTTTGAGACCTTGTTTGACACAGTCACCTCGGGAGTATTTGTGGAGGTACTAGGAGTATCCGAGCTAAGACTTGTTTGAATAGCTTTATCTTTGTTTTGGTCAATTTTCTTAGCCATAATTTTGTTGCTATCCATGGCTTTTTTAAGGATGGTGTCAGAGGTTTTAGCGGTGTCAGGGCTACTCTTCTTGGAGTGGTCTTGGTTTTTTCTGCTTCTAAGGTTATACTGCCTATGAGCTTCTATAATGGCATTCTGAAAATCTATGGCAGGATCTTCGAGATCTTCATAGTCGGTTTCGTCCTGACTTGGGGAGCATAACTCTTGCTCTTCTACTGTGAGGTAAACCTTACTCTCGTTATCATAACCTATGAGTTTCCAATGATTTTCATCAATGGGTGCGGTATCCTTATTCTCTTCATCAACATAATTCTCACTGAAGGATGGTCTGATCTGCTGATCATTTCCTCTTGGTTTATTTTGAGACTGATCTTTTCTAAAGCCTTGTTTCTGGTTTTGAGGGTTTGGTTGGTTGTCCCTAGGAGGCATTTTTTCTCTCATTTTTTCCCACATCTTTGTCATGGATTTTATCAGGCCATCTATTCTAGGATCTAGGGAAGGAGATGAAGTGGAGACCTTATCTCTATATGGGACTTTTCCTTCTAATCTAGTCCTGGCTCTTTTTTCTGCTAAGTTGGCTTCTGTTTTTATGGCTATTTTTTGCATTTCCTCTAGGGTAGGGGGATCCTTGTCTCTTAGATGATATGTCATGTTTGGATCAAAACCCTCGGGGAATTTTTCCAAGATTAAACCAAGTGGGGGTTTAAAGTGAGGCGGGAGGGCGTTATACACACTATTGAACCTAGTGCAGTATGCCTGGACACTTTCCCCATTTTCCCGTTTTAGGTTGTTATATTCTGACAGGATTTGAATAGGGTTCCTTCGGATTTCCCACCTATTTCTGAAGACTTGATGTAGTTCTGGGATATTGTGGATGCTGTTTGGAGTCAAGCTTTTGAACCATGTTTTGGGTTCACCACCAAGACTTTGGGCGAATATTCTCATTCTGACGGTCTCGTCTTGTACCTCCAGGTATTCATAAGCATCAGTCATCCTACTTATATGCTGTTGAGGTGTAGTGGTGTCTTCTCCAGTAAAGTGGGGGATTTTGTCTTGATATGTATTTGGGAGAGGAGCCAAGGGCGGTGGCAACACCAAAGGTGCATACCAGGCTGCCATGACGGGAACTAATGGATGATGTACAATATGAGGACTAGTAGGCTGAGATGAGGTGGTTTGAACAGGTGTGGTTCGGCCAGGTGTGGCGGATGAACTTGGACTAGTGATCTGGTTTTGAGCAGATCTGGGATGATGGGAGCCAAACTGATAGAGAAGCTGGAAGTCAGGAGGAGTGGTAGGTGAAGCTTCTCTACTAGGACTCTGTGGTGGGTCTAGGGGTTCAAGATCGTCAAAGTTTATCTTACTAGATGATTTGCTTCTGGGAAGAGTTTGTGATGACTCTAATTCAAAAGGTGAATCTGGTAGGATACTGAGATGTTTAGGTACTGATCTTGTTTTACGGATGGATCTACCAGAAGCTAGATGATCAGTTTCGGAAGCTTGCCACAGAATCTTCTCTGGGTCATCTACTATGATAGGGGGGTTTGGGTCTGGATGGGATCTGGTGTTAATTCTTCGTGAAGCCAGATTTTGGATTTAGAGAGGGTGGTATTGATGAATGTTTTGGATGAGTGGTCTCTCTAAAGTTCTACTAAGGTGAAGGATGGTCAAAATAAAAGGTATGGATTAGTGGAGTCGCCAGGTGGAACTGGGTTGTTTTTATCAAGATAGCTATGGTCCACCACCAGTAACTAATCTAGGAATGTTTTGGATTTTCTGATTTTTATGTGCAGCCTATGGTTTGTTAAAGTATCCTAGACTTGTTTCAACACTTTGCTAGGGTGATGAGAACAAAAAGAGTTTACTCTAAAAAGGGTCTATGGGCTGCTTGCTTGTTTAAGTATCTAAAGGACCAAAGAGTCTATAAGAGTTTGCTAGACTATCATGTACTCAGTGTCCCACCATCTCCCGCTATGTTAGTGAGCGATGGGATAGGTCTATCGGATAGTAACCTAGAGTTTGGTAAAATAGTAAGGTCTACTAGAGGTTAGTGGAGTCGCCAGGTGGATTATCAGTTTGTTTTGAGATATACTTGTATGGTCCACCACCAATATTGACAAAAACCAATCTAAGGGAGTATTTTGGGGTTTTTTCTGAGTTTTATGTGCAGCCTAGGATGTAAGAGTGTTATAAACCTGATTCATCACTTTGCTAAGATGGTGAAACAGAGAGTTTACACTAAATGATTCTAAAGGCTTATGGTTTAAGTTAAAAGTTGAAGGACTAAGGAGTCTATAAAAGTTTGCTAGATTTTCATGCACTCAATAGGTCCCACCATGATCGCCATTATGTTAGTGAGCGATGGGATAATTCAATCAGCTAGTAATCTCAAAAAGTCTCTAAAGATGAGGGAAACTAAGTTTTTTAATCACTCAGGGTCCCACCGTGATCGCCATTATGTTAGGGTCCCGTGATTTGGCTGATTGGTAAACCAAATGACGATGTAACATCAAACCAAGCTTTGGAGCCCAAGGACCTAGCCTTCCTGGACTCAGAGAGGGCTCTCTCTATTAGATGTAAAAGATATCGGTGTGTTTGCTTATGGTATTTTGATATTAGGCTAGTTATGAAGTGAGTTTTTTATTTTTTTGGTTTTTTAAGTTTGTGAGGGGTAAAACTGATCAAAGATATAAACTGGATAACAAGATGTAGATAAACTGGGCTATGGGGTCAAAAAGGTCAAGGAAGCTATCAGATGATGATGTAAGGCTGCTGTAGGGCCGATTTGATTCACGGTAGAAGGGATCTTTGGGCAAAATGGAGTAAATGGACATCAAGTTTGTGAAAGACGAGGGATTTCAAGTATAACTAGTTGATAGCAGACATAAACATGTTATAGCAAGCCATTAATCATGCTAAATGTAACCATGAGCTAATTAATACATAGAAATCAAACATTCCAGCCATGCATAGAAGTATAAGACCTTCTAACTTCGGGAAATGGCTATCAGACTTTTGGGAAAACACATAAGATGGACTAACAACTCAAAATACTATGTCGAAATGCCTAAACATAGTCTTTAAGTTATTGGGCACTTTGACAAACAAGCTTTCATAGTTTTAGGCAAAGGGCTAGATCGGGACTAGGCCTCCTTGGTTCAACAAGATGATAGGCTAATCAGTCAAAGAGACAGTTTTATGGACAGAACTATGGACAATCATAGGTAAGCAGGGCACACCATACATCCTATTCAATATGCATAGAACTTATAAATAAAACTAGCAACAATATCCTTAAATTACTAAAGAGCAGTTAAGAATTCTTTAGTATTACTAAGGAAGAAGAAAACATAAAGCTATGAAGATTCAGGAAATTTGAGGTGCCTCCATGGGCATATCTCAAACTTAATCTCTACTAATCTATAGCAGCAAGAAGCATGTATCATGAATGAAAACTAGAAGACAACAACAAAGCAAGAAACACTATACCATTCTACCATGTCCTGGAATCCATCAACAATCCTTCATCATTCATCAAAAGCATCCAAGAGGCAGTCCAAAATCATAACACAAGTATGTTCTTCAAAGCTCATATGACCAATATATTGATTCTTCTCTCAAGTTCAGCCTTGTTTTACAATGAAGCCTTGTGGAATAAATAGGCTCAAGTGAGGAAAACCTCATGGTGCAACTAGCTATCCCATTGGCCTAATCAAAATATCTAAACTTGTCATTGAGGCTTTGCAAAGCCCAAGGCACAAAATATCTCATAAAATATCTAAAAAATGCTAAAAACGGAAATTATATTGACTTTGCATCATTTTCTAAGTGTAAAAATAGCTAAACGCACATTTGGAAAAAGAAGATTTTTGAGGTTCAAAAATTGCAAAAATACTTCAAATTTACATCAAAAAAAGGTCCCCTGACTTGCTGGAGACAAATGGCAGCCTTCCCGGTGTCGAAACGATGCTCATGATAGCTCGTTGGAAAGCTTTCTGTGTCTAATTTCTGGCGCAACTAAAATCACCTCAATCTGATGCCCGAAAGTCCTCCAAAACTGTACCTATGTGTAAAAAGCCGGAAAATAGCAGACTGCTGATATGATGGGCAGAATGTCCAAAAAGCGAGCATTTTTCGCCAATTTGAGGGGGCGAATGATCTCCAAATGCTCTGAAAATTGCTGGGGACATGCTCATAGAATTATGGCATCCATTGGTATCATCCCTCTCCCTTGAAAAATCCTCAAACTAAAGTGGCGAAATTATGAGTTTTCGACCAAAAACCCAAAAAATGCCAAAAAACAAAAAGTTGTCGAAACGTGCCCAAAATCGGCACATATGACCCTTAGGGGTCCCTAGCAACATGCTCCGAAGCTGAGGCCAAAATGTCAAGAGCTGACGTGCTTTTCTCCTCTTTCCGTGTCGGGCGCTTCCCCTTTGCCTTCTTCAATTTCTCTTGGGCTGCCTTTAGTTTGCGCCTGGCAAACTGATTCAACTTTTGAAAGTGATGAGTTCTATTCCTTTGCAGCTCTAGATCTCTGTTCGCTCTCTCAAGCTTCATCTCCAAGTGCTTGTTAGCTCTTTCAAGCCATGCCTCTTTGTTTTCTTCAATTTCCTGCTCAAGGAGTGCAGTGAGAGGAAAAGCTTGGAGCTGGGCTTGTTCTTCTGCTTTCTGCTTTTCCAAGGCTCTTTTAAGCCCTATGGTCCTAGGCCTCTTCTGCCTAGGCTTTTCTTCCTCTTCTTCCTCATCAAACTCACCAATGAGTTCTTCTATCCTTGCTTGCGCCTTAGCTGCCTCATTCTTATATTTGATCACCCGTGCTTCATGAACAGCTGTGTGAACATTCATTTGTTTGTTTTGAATCTCTAAGAAGTGGTTGAAGTTCCTTGCCCTTTGAAGATCCTCCTCTAATGCCTCAATTTTCCCCTCTTTATGAATTAGGAGGTTTTCAATAAGGCGAGCCTCATTATCACTATCATCGCTTTGGATAGGGATGACAGCCAATGCACCTCCATGCTTTGTACTTTCTCCAACTTTGCTTTTCCCTTTGAAGGCCAATCTTGCGCTTTTCCTCCTTGGCATGCTAGTAGGTGTCCTTTTGGGCGATCTCCTTTGGCTAGGAACAACCTTTGTCACTGTTAGAGTGGCAGCCTTAGACCCTCTCTTCCTTGCTGTGCTGAGTTTTGTTCTTTTGGGAGGAGGAGAAACAACTGATTTACCTTTGACATCTTCCTGAACTTGCTGCTCTCCTTGAAGCTGCTGGATGTCTTCCTCTTACTGTTTACTTTGCTGCACCTGTTCGCCAACATTAGCTTGCTGTTCTTCATCAATGCCTTGTTCATTTGGTGCTTCAAACTGTTGCCCTTCTTCGCCAAAATCAAGCTACTGCTGTGCTTGGATTTCCTGCTCATTTTGTGGTTCAAGAGGTGTCTCAATTTCCTGCTCAAGCTGCTGTTCCTGTCCTCCAATGTCAAACTGATGTTCTTCATCTTGTACCTGCTGACCTTCACCTTCTATTTGCTGCTGTTCTTCATCTTCTATCTGCTGCTGCTCATCCCTTTCCTCTTGCTGCTGTTTACTACCCTCTCCTTCTCCCTGTTGACTTGGCTGTCCTGTAGTCATTCTGAGCCTTCCAGGAGTAGGCCTACTGGACAAAGGTATCGGGCGATGGATAGGCTGAGTGGGAGACACATGGATAGGAGGAACAATAGAGAAATCTGGATGACTGATGAATACATCCCATGGAACCTCTTTTTTCTCTAGTTGGTGCAGGAAGATAATCTTGATCAAAGAATGATGGAATAGGGAAGGTATTTGCAGAGGTGGGGCCTTCTTCTGGATAGTAGATGCCATCTTCTCGATGCTCTTGAATAAAAAATAAGGGAGGTTTAGTTGCCTGCTTCTAGTAAAATGCATCAATAATCGGACATGGTAGGCATAAACTCGATCAAACCTCCCTTCACAAGTGAAATATTTCATTATGACTTTCATAAGAGGAGCATAGTTGTCAAGGAGATATGAAAAAGGGAAAATAGCAGTGAGAGCATCTCTATGCTCAGGCTTGATGAAAGGTTTGTAATCTTCTAAGTCAAGATGAGCCTGTTTGAACCATTTTTCGCCATGATATGGAATCTTGGTGGCCTTGGACACATACCTTGGAGAAATCTTGAAATCAAGACCTGCCACTTGGAAATGTTTTTCTTTGAATCTCAGGGCTCACAAGTGTGTTAATGGCGAAAAAATTTTGACCTCTTCTATCTTCTGGCAGAAATCTAGGCAACCTACTTCATGGAAGTTGAAAAGGACAGATGGATGAGCATTAACCTCTTCTGTAGAGATAGGCTCATATCTTTTGTGCAGACCGCTTCTGCTGTCTTGCCTTGGAGGCATTTTGACCTAAATATGATTTGGAAGAAACAAACTACCTCACTGTGTGTAAACTGCCCTTTTGGAGTCAAACTGTGTCAATGTACTGCTTTGGCAGAGAAACAATGTGATTTGGATGGGTTGCAACAGGTTTCTTATAATACACAACCTCTGCTCTCTTTAGAAAATGACCTTCTACCTTGAATGTATCTCTGTCAACAGAACTTCTCAATAAGAGACCAAACAGTGGAATGAAGGACAGACTGTTAGGAGGAATTTGCTGTGAGAAATGTCAAAATTACCTTGTCCTTGTGAGTTTTTAAGGGGTCACTCAATACATCTTAATCCTTGCCCATGCTAGACCTTTGCAATCATTAGAAACCTGCCTTGTCTAAATGTGCCAATATTCAACAAACTTGCATATATGCAATCAACCCTTAGTGCAGTTTAAACAGTCCAATTCACAGTTCTGAACAAGGTGACAGAGTTTTGGAAAATGCCTCAAAATGTTTCAACAAGGCCTGCAAGAGTCTTTACTTTTGCAAAATAAGCAAGACCTCTTACCAATGTAACACCTCTGGTTATGTTAGAAAAACCTTTACTTTGGATGGATAACAACTTATCAATAAGCTTGAAAAACACAAGGCAGTCAACCAACAAACACAGTGAATACTGTCCCTTTGTGAGAAGTGTGAGCAACCTCCCCTGTAGCTTCAACCTATAAATTTCTGCTTGATCAAGAACCCTTTCTCCTACTAAACTTCATTGTTCTCTAGATGTATGTCATTCCACCAAACATGATCATAAACATACAAATTTAACCTTCAGTGTGGGCATACATTCAATCTCACTGTTTATGGAACAATGGTGACAGCATTGAAACAAGTTCTATAGTTTCAATAAGGGCTGTAGCAGCTTATTTCTTCCCCACAATCCAAACTCCTGTTTAATATGTAAACATTGTTCTTTGTAGAAAAAAAAACATCTGCCTTATCTGAATGTCAACTTGTGTCAAAATAAGCCTGAAGAACAAAACAGTCAAGTTTGAAAAACTCAGGAATAAACTGCTCTTTCTGTAGTTTATAGTTTTAACCTCTATCCTTTGGTTGCTTTGAAGGTGTAACAAGCTGCTCTTAGTTTCAACACCAACTTTTTCCTGTAGGTGTCCTAAATAACACAACTAGCATCTTATCACAGTTTTATACTTCGAAACCTCGCACAGCAAAAAACACTATTTTTTTTGGTATAGTGACAGAGTTTTGAAAGTTTTGTACGCTATGTTATGAGGAAATTGCAAAGGTCCAACACATTGTTTTCTCGTAGGCACTTCTAGCAGTGAATCTATCATTCAAACATGGCTTCATTAGGTCAAACTTTGACAATTCGTTCCAACCCTTACTCTCACACCACAGTTTGATTTAAACCTTCATGTCAGTTCAGCGCTTTTGAAACCGAGGGGAATGGTATGTAAAAATACCTTCAAATTCGATGGGAATCCTTGTGGAGAGCCGAAGATAGCTCTGGAGGTCCTCAAGCCTGCACGGCACTCTTCAGGGAAAAAACGGCGCGCAAACAACCACTCGGGTGGCCTGTCGGGTCGGGGGTCGGGCGCCGTGTACAGGCGCATTGTGCAACTGTACAGGTGCGTCGCGCATACACTGACCGCCTGTGCAAAATCCCTTCCAGGCACGTCGCGCAGTTTCACAGGCACGTCGCGCGGTGTAAACTGATGCAAACTTCTGCAAATTGACCCGGAATTTGTTTTGTTTGATGCCGAGAAAACCTTGCTTGTCACTTTGAAAATGAAATTTCCTTCTTCGATTTACTCTTATGTTATTTCAAATGCTTCAACGGTCACTTTCATCATTTATTTGCAATGCAAAAAAGAACTTATGGTTGGACGTTTAACACAGCAAAGTCTCTTTTTCAAACAGTGGCATTTCCTTCCAAGATTTTTTTCTTTATTGAAAATGAAATAGCAGGGTGTTTCGAATTGTTTCATGGGGAAACTACCTTCTTTAGTAACCTTGAACTATCATTTCAATAACCTTTCGACCATATTTGCCACTGTGTCAATAATGCTGGTGCTATTCCTGATGTAAAGTAACCCCACTTTAACACTGTCAAGAAAATACATGAATACTGATTTGTTTCTGAAAGGACAGGGTTTGTTTTGTCAACCTGTTTTGACAGCCTCGATCTTTAACAGCTTCTTCAACCTTTTCTCCAATGTAGGTGTCAAACTTGCTGGTCTTCTTGGACCTTTGATCTAAGAAAAGCGCCTCCTTTCAACATACTTTCTTGCTTATATCATTTATGATATCTCTGTCTTTTTTGAATAATGAGAAAGTTGTATTTGTTTTCAACCATAATGACCATATGCCAAATGACCCTTTTTTGAACATGATGAACAATAATTCAAAAGGTGATGTCTCTTGGTGATAGAACTCAAATTGCCCTTGCCTGTTGGTTTTCTTTCCATGCATTTCAAAGTTTTCAAAACTCAAATCACAACTTATCCATTCATACTATCTTTCTCTGTTTTCTTGAAAAGAACTCTTTTAGACTTACTTGGGATATGACAGTGAGGTGTTGTGTGGCCTCTTCTTCTAGGGAAACTCCCCCCTTTTGTATCAATGGCATACATATTCATATTGTTTCCTGTCCATTATGATGTATATTTTGAAAGACATCTCCCTATGAGTAGGAAAACCAATACATTTTGAAACATAAACACCATCTTTTACCTGTGTAAAGACTTTTGCTTTCCTCCTTTGTATCTTTCCACTGCATCTTAGACCAATCAGTCTTTAACAACATTCAATGCCTTGGCCATCTTCTCATGAAAGAAGGAGGCCCTTCACTTGGCAGAGTATCTGAAGATTGTTTGATAAGCCTGCCTGACAAAGATTTTCCTTGGATGTGATGGTAAGCAAACAAACTTGAAAAACATTAATACTGGCACCTCTGCTTGCAATCACCACTGTGCTTTAGAAAAAACCCTAGTCAAGGTGTCACTGTCTCACTGCACTGCTCTTTGCTGAGGGGAGCTGAAATGTCACCATTTGCCTTGGTCAACTTATGACAAAATATTTGAAAGATAGTCTCTGTGACTATGGAGATTAGCACCCTTTGAAAAACCAAACACCTTTTCTTCTGCCTATGATAATGACATGATTTGTCAGCATCTCTTCAATTTGGTCTTCGTGGAACAGCAGGCTGCTTATGATCAGAATTGTTTTTACTAATGATATGCCTCTCTAAAGTTTAACAATTCACATGATTTGAAAACTTCACATGACTTCCTTTTCAAGACCAAACTCTATTTTCCCTTGAACTTGCATACTTCAGACTCGAGCCCTGTTATGATCATCACTCATACTCAGAAAAGCAGAGTCATTGTTTAACTGTTCAGTAAAAAGCAAACCTGGGCTTCTGCAATCCTTTAAGTCAATACTGGCTAGTGCCCTCTGCTTATAAATGAAGGAGGCGCCCTAACCCTCTGCTTGTAAATGAAGGAGGTTCTTGGCCATGACAAATTACCAGTTTGCTGTGACAGTGGTGTTTTTCTCTTACTGTGATTTTCATGTTGGAAGGAAAATCCAAGGTCTTGATGAGTGGCTCTCTGTTTTGTAGATTTATCTCAGGCTCATGTTTACATTGAGAAGCAGCTGTTCTTCTGAATGTAGATTCAAGCATTTCCTCTTGAGATGAAGTTATATTTCCTGTCTTTGTAAAATCCATAAAACACTGTGAAACACCTAATAATCAGCCTGAGACTGTGGTTTATGTAGTGCTGAGACCTAGGGGTATAAGTGGTGCGACTTAGAGTTGTTTTCAATTTCATTTGCAGAGTGGGAGGTCAGTCATGATTGGTTTGTAGCAGATGGAGGCTTTTTGGCCTTTTGATGATTGCCAAGGGTAAAATGTCTTAAAGCGCCACTTCCTAACATAGGGGAGGCTTTTGAAACAAGATTTCTGACTTTTCCTTTTGGAGCTGATGGGCAGACCAGTAGGGCTGAAGCTAGAAAAAATAGTGATAATGGATTTTGACTTTGACATGGGCGGACTGAAAAGTAGAAGGGCGAAAAAAATTTTATGAGGGTTTTCTAGATGACAAATTGACATAAGGAAATCAGCTTCTAGAAAACTCAGCTATAGATATAGTCATCACTAACATGTAAAAAATACTGATGGCTAACAGACCTCGTCAAACTAATTAGGAACACAATCCATTTCACCTTTCATAGTTAAAACCACTTTGGAGATTTTTCCTGTTTTTGCGAAAAATAGGTCTTAGAACAGAGCTTATATCTCTGAATACATTATTTATCTTTCAAAATTGGAGGATTTTTTTGTCAATAAGAATGTTCTTAATAAAAACCTCTCTGGGTGTTTTGAAAACCATCTCCAGCTGTCCAGAACCTGCAGTTGCAAAACATGTGTAAAACAGGAAAACACAGTTTTATGAAAATAGGGTTGAAAGACATCCTTTTGTCTCCCGATTTGTAGCACCTTTCAGAAACATGAAAGAGGTTATTTTTATTTGATATGTGCATGAAAATAAACTTTCTTAGTTTCTTAAAATACTTCTTCTTTTTTTTCCAGAAACCTCCCTTGAAGTTGGCTGCTCAAAGTCAAAAAACAGAGAAATTTTTCATATTCGCTATGAAACTTTCAACAGTTTTGTAGTGTTTTCTACCTTTTTTACACTGAATTCGCTAGGAAAGTAGGTATTCTTGGCTAAAATTAACTTTCCGGATTTAAATTCTTGGTAAATTAAAACTAACAACAAATTATGACTGATGAGACATGATTTGACCTATATGGAGGTGATTTTTAGATGAAATGAGGGTGGTCTTGAAACTTAGGATAGGTTAAATATGAAAAAATGAGATTTCCTATGCCAACTGAAAAAGGTTTAAGGAGACCTTACCCTTTTGAAAGAGTGAATTGTATGACCATGTTAAGTAATGACTCACAAAATTATTACTGATAACATTGGCTCCACTTGGGATGGTGTGCCCCTATGGTACACTAAAGAACCTGTAGTTTCAGTGCCATCCATCTTCTTGGAAATAAAAACTCTGAAATTTATGAAAACTTTTCCAAGCTCTTATGGAATTCTCCTTGGGCTCAAGCTTGATGATTACTACTGAAAAACCAACTTTGTACTTGTTGAAAAGATGCTTAGTCAACTTTGAGCTTATTCACACACTCCTACCTACCCTAACAACTGAAATCTCCATTTTTAACTCAAGCAACATGAAACTTCCAATGAAGCCAATCATTGATCTGATCTGACATTTGAACCTCTTGACTACACTTGAACCAAAAGTAAGCATGATACTAAAATGACCAAAGCAAGATAAAATGTATATGATCCTCATAATGAAAATATAAATGGAAATCTGGACTGTAGAATTCTTCCATGTAGTCAGATATAGGATTATAGAAGACATAATCTATTTGATGATTCTCAAGACATTCTACAGCTTTGGACAACTCATATATGCTTTGCTCAGCCACACAAGATTTTAGTTGTGTATTATCAAACTAATTTTCAAAAATAGGGTATTCTTTCTCAATCTCAAAAGATAAAGGTAGCAACACCCTCTCTTTGTGTTTTGGCATTAAAAACTTTTGAAAAGGCTGATCTTGATCATGAAGACTATAAGATTGAATTTGATCTTCTAAAACTTCAATGTCTTTTTCAATGTTCTTAGCAACTTCACCCACAAATTGAATCTTATCTTCTGACTTGCGCTTAGGTGATTTGAGATTAGAAGACAAGGATAAAGAAACATTTTCATCCACTGCCTAATTAGTGTGATCATTATTTGATGTAGGCTCATGCAAGGAATGACATGAAAAATAAACTTCTTCCTTTACCTGAGGATTGTATAAATTATCTTCCAATATTTCCTCTTGTTGTTTGAAATTATTCTCATACTCTTGGTGATCAAAACGCTAACAAGTCTGCTGCAACTTTTCATCAAAATCAGAGGATGTAACATGATTTTCATAAATAAACTCCTTTTGGGTTTCATTTTCATCCAAGAGAGAGGCTATCCTTTCTTCTTGGTGATGAAAGGGATTGTCATGAAGGGCCTCTAAAATTTCCTCATCCATGAACTCATCATCTTCACAACAATTATCCAAATATTCAATAAAACTCACACAATGTTTACAGTAGTATTTGACTAGCAATAAGGAGGGATGACACTCTTCATACATCTCATAAAATGCAACATGGAAATTAGCAAGAGAATATAATGAACCATTTTCTAGGCTTTCGTACCAAGATCATGTTTTTCCCTCTAAAGTGGCCATAAACATCTTCATGAGACAATCCTTGGGGAACTAAACCTTATGTCTTCATATATGCATATCGAATCTAACCAAATGAAGCACAACATTTTCTTTCTTTTCATCTTTAAATATTGTAAGATCAGTTAACCATTCAACCTTTGGCATAGTCTTTGGAAAACCATGGATGTGAGACTGATTCATAGGGGCATACCTGGCATTTATTCTTGCAATGGAACTCATCTTGGAAATTCATCAAGCTACTAATCCTCAAGCAGTGGAGTCACCTTCCAAATGATTATTTGATGTGTGGAGTCTCTAGAGTAGAAATATAGCAAATATGTGCCCAAGTGTCTACTTCTCTCAGACCTTAGAACTGAAACTTTTCCATTCTTCCCAGGGAAAATTTACACCTTCGGTCCCTGGCAGCTGCGCCAAAATGTTATCACCAAAATCATACTTGATTGGCTGCTGATCAGAAAACTTCAATGTAACTGTTTCAAACCACTTCTTACTGAAGCTTAGCCTCTTTAGCCTGAGAGGGCTCTCTCACAGGTAATTTATGATATCGGTTAATGATAAAGATAGATGGCTAAATCTATGAATTATGTATTGGTTTTGTATGTTTGCAGGTTGAAAATATGAAGGCTTGCTACCATTGGGCTTATGGAGTCAACAAATTAGTAGGTTCAGTGGCAAGGTTTCTTGACATGGAATCTGAGGCAGATAGGGGTCTTTAACAAAGGAAATTCACTCATAAAAAATAGTAAAACACTGTCATTTCATTGCTAAAGTAAGTCAGAGCAGAGAGTTATGAATTCTGATTTAAAGCAATGAAATCTACTGCAAGTGGTTCAAAGGTAATTCACTCATAAAACATAGGAAAACACAGTCATTTCATTACTAAAGGAAGTCAGAGCATAGAGTTATGAATTTTGTGTAATAGCAATGAAATCTACTGCAAGTGGTGAAACATAGTATGTATATCAATTAAACGTTAAAAACCCCATGAGAATCTCAGGTCTGTCAAGAAGAAAACCACTCTGTATTACTGAAAACAGTCAATTACATAAAGCTGCAGTTTTGTCAAAAAGTCTCAAACCCTTGACAAATTCGACTCTCTGCCATTTAATAGACTTGTTACCTCATGAGATGATCTACCTCCTAGCTAGATTCATTGAATTTTTTCCTAATGACACCTTGCATAACCATAAAACATCTATTTAATGAGAAAATGACAGTTATCCTATTTGACAGTCCTTTTCCTAATAGGACTCAAACTATTCATTATTACAATAACAACCTTATCTCCTAAAAACAATTACATCTTGATAACTATGCTTTCACATATTCAAATAGGGAGTGATGGGACTCATCACTACATGACATTTTAATTGACCTCCTATAAAACTGGAAATAAACCCTGTTTCTTAGGAAAACTAGTCTTCATCTTCAACGAAAGGTTTTGTTGGTAGTTTGTCTTAATTTCATGGACTTTAAGTGTTGGATAATTCTTGTCATGGTCCTTTAACACTTGGACAATCTCCATCTATCCAAAGTTTCCCAAAAACCTGCTTTAAAAACTCCAACATAGTACGCTACGAAAGTAAGACAGTTTCGTAGCGTACTTTCGTAGCGCTACAAAAATGCCTTTTTCCATCATCATTTTTTATTCTTTATTTCTTCATGGTGTTCATTCTGCCTTGACACATCTCCCATACAAATTTCACCTCTTGGAAGCTCCCAAAACTGGTTCAAAAAGAAAAGAAAAAAGGCTACAGTAGTTTCGTAGCATTTTGTTGTTTTTCAAGCCCAGTCACGCTAAGAAACTGCTGAAAACAGTCAAAATTCCAGAATTTTTTGTAGTTTGAAAAATATACCTTCTAAGTTCCAAAACCTTGATTCTAACATGCCATTATCCTTCAATATCATAAGCCAGCTCACACTATGATTCTTGAGGCATTTCTTCCTCACTTATGATGGGTTCAACTATTGGCTTTTCAAGCACTGTCATTTTTAGGTCTTTTTTCTCCAATTCCTCATGAATTAGTTGAAGTTGTTCTCTGAGGTCTTTGACTTGGTCTTAAACATGCCATGAACCCATCTACATGTTATGGACCTCATCAAACTAATGAGGAACACAATCCATTTCACCTTTCATATTTAAAACCACTTTGCACATTTTTCCTGTTTTTAATGAAAAATAGGTGTTAGAACAAAGCTATATCTCCAAATCCATGATGTATTTTTCAAAACTAGAGGAAATTTTTGTCAATAAGAATGTTCTGAAGAAAAACCTCTCTTGGTGTTTTGAAAACCACCTCCAGCTGTCCAGAACCTACATTTGCAAAACATGAGTAAAACAGGAAAACTTTATTTTCTGAAAATAGGGCTGAAAGACATCCATATATATCCTAATATGTAGCACCTTTTAGAAATGTGAAAGAGGTTATTGTTATTTGGTATATTCTTGAAAATAACCTCTCATGTTCTTAAAATACTTCTCTGTTTTCCCAAAAACTGCACTTGAAGTTGACTTCTCAAACTCAGAAAATAGAGAAAGGCTTCATATTCCCTACAAAAATTTCAACAGTTTCGTAGCATTTTCTGCCTTTTTTACATTGAATTCGCTACAAAAGTAGGGATTCTTGGCTAAAATGACCTTTTCGGATTTAAATGCTTGGGAAATGTAAACTAACAGCAAATTATGACTGATGAGACATGATGCGACCTATATGGAGGTGATTTTGAGATGAAATGAGGGTGGTCTTGAAACTTAGGATAGGTTGAATATGAAAAAATGATATTTCCTATGCCAACTTGAAAAAGGTTTAAGGATACCTTACCCTTTTGAAAGAGTGAATTGTATGACCATGTCAAATAATGACTCACAAAATTATGAGTGATAACATAGAGCTTATGCAACATCTCTTTATCAAAGAGTTTTTCTATGGAAGATGAATTAGAAACAATTCTTGATGAAGCTGACATCATCTTGATGCATAAAAAGATTCTTTGTTGTGATTTGAGAACTCAACTATCAATATTGGCCTTCTCCTTACACACATAAACTTGCACACAATTAGTTTCTCCTTGCACAAATTCAAAATCAACATCTAATTCTTCTAGCTAACCTTGGCTAAAATGAGCTAAACTGTGCTCTGATACCAACTTGATCTGAATATGGGAGAACTAGTTTTGATGTGCTAGATCTCTCATTAGTTAAATATAAATGTGTTTAGGATCTTCTCAAGTTAGCCAATTGTGAAGGGGTTTATGTGTCAAGTTTTAAGCGTCTTGATGAGAAATTTATGATTTAATTAGCTTTTAAAAATTCATGTACATCAAATAAAATGCAAATAAATAACACACAATAAACAAATTTCACAATAGCTGATAACAGAGTTCACCCCTCCTAGGCTACATCTTTATGGACTTGCTTCAACTAGCTAGGCCCTCTTGGGATTAATGGTCAATTGTCTTATTACATGCACCTGCAGTGCTCCAATGGCTTTTCAACCTGCTCCATTGGCTTCATAAGACCCAAAAACTTCAAAATAGACTATTCAATCTTTGAAAGTGGTACTCAGCTGATCTGGGCATGACCTCCTCTCCTGGTGGCCCTAAGCTTCATTAGTCTTCAAAGTTGCAAAAACACTTTCAAAAGTGCTCCAACACCTTTGCAAACTGCACCATCATGCTCAAAGAATCCAAATCATCTAGGAATGACTCTTCTTGAGCCAAAATTGGTCAAAATTAGCAAAATTTATGCATCATTCAATTTTTCCCTAGAAATCTCCACTAAAACTAGAACATCTCTAGTTAAGGCCACCAAATCTAGGAGTGGTGTTAGACCTGGTGGAACTATCAAAACCTCTGCTGAATTAGCACATTAGACATAAGTGGATTTTAATTGATAATTGGCACATTAAACGCCTTTAAACAAATCCAAATTTCAAAAATCAGATTAGCACCATTAAGATGGGTTTAAGGGTTAATTAACTCATCTTTAAACTCTAACCCTGCGCATAAACAATAAACTCTACCCCTGGTCATAGTGTGAAGTCCTATGGGGAGGGGGTTGGCCCCCTCCTATCCCCCACCGGTAAATACATATGAGTTCAAACAAAAGTTGCGGCCCATATATATTATGTCACAAATCGAAGGTATGATGGTAAAGGGTTGCGCTTGCTTAGAGGAGGTCGTGGGGTCGAGTCCCAACCTCCACCCTTCTTTTGTGCAATATATTTTTCCATGAAATATTTTTTATAAACCTTTGATATGTCAAAAAATTCGACCCAACTTTTGTATTTGACACCAACTTTGGTATATGCTTCCATAATTCGAATTCATACTTTGGAAATATATGACCCTTAAATATATATTTAATCTGACCATTAAAACATGGAATTCGACCATTAAAACATAACTCAAACTTAACCATAAAATTTGAAAATTCCAACTTAACCATAAGTTCAAACTTGCACCTTGGAAGGAGGCATGTGGCGGCCTCTGGGCTAGCCACGTGTCCTCATGTCATTGGTTCCTTCTCCAAAGCCAATCAAAACACCACTAATCACACACTTAGACTGCCAACCACACTCTGACACTTGGCATGGTGTCATTGGGAAAAATTGTGGAAAACCCAAATTTTTTACCTTTGAACCTATTTGACCATATTTTTTAAAATTTCGCTTGTTTGACATGACGATCAGCGGGCTCTAACTTCCTCATACAAACTATGTTTTGAGTGAAACAAATTACATTGAATTCATGGTGACAGGCCTGATCCGGTCATTTTGGTTTGGTGCGATTCTGAGCACTTTGAATTTTTGGCAATTGTTTGCCCTAATCCAGATTCCGATCAAAGTAGTGGAATATCACAACGAGCATGAACAACAAGTTCTCTAATTCTTAAAGGATAACCTCACTTTCGCATAGAATTGAATGAAACAACAAGCATAACAACATCACAGCGAAAGAAGTTTTGATGTAGGCGACTAGGTATTTTTACGGCTACAACCATCCAAACAAATGTCCCTCAAGCAAGCTAAGAAGCATAAAAAATTATCACCAAAGTATTATGGTCCTTACAATGTGTTGCAAAATATTGGTACTATGGAATACAAATTGGAGTTTATTGCATCTTCCCAAGTGCACCCAGTTTTCCATGTTTAATGGTTAAATAACTCGAGAGCTACAAAATCGATCAATTTGAGAGTATCTCATCAAGTAGAAGAACTTACCCGTTGAAGATTTGACATGGGAGGAAGATAGTTTTATACAGAAGCATCCATAGCTACTCAAGTGTTGAGGAAAACACTTTTTTGAGGGAGAGGGGCATGCTAGGTCCCTATAATACTAGTGTATCCCCTTATTGTTATTGTTAGTATAGCCCTCTTATTGTTATTGATGTGGCCATGTAGTCCCCATATTATTATTATTGTGCCCCATAGAAGCCCATTATTGTAATTATTGTGCCCCGTAGAAGCCCATTATTGTTACTATTGTGCCCTTACATTGTTATTGTTATGTCGGCTAGGATTATATTGTGACCCATTGGACTCCTATATATAGAAAGCAAGTTTTTTCATTTATATCATCCAAGAATTGTTCATTTATGTAATGTAAAGGAGGTTTCCCCCTCGAAGAGGTTGATTTCTAAGTATTTGATCTATCTTTTCTTCTATTTTCTAAGCTGGTTTAATAACACTTATTCCCATATTTTTTTATGCTTCTTTATTTTTGTTTCTTTCTCATTTAATCATACACTAAAAAATTAATGTAGTTCATTTAGTTTTTATTTGATTTATTAAATTGATTATATAACCATTTATGTGGTTGTTTTAGGTCACAACAACCTTGCAACTTAATGGAATTTTGTCACTTTATTAACAAAATCCATAATACAAGATCGATTTAAAAATAATAATAATAATAATAATCCATATATGATACTAATCCATCGAAATATGATTTTTCCATGCTCTCTACACATAAGTGGTTTCCTTATTACATTAGATCACATTCTTACAAAAAGGGAAGTAATATATTCCAAATGAACAAATAAATAAGTAAAATCAAACATCTATATTACTCTATGTCTACGTGTTTATTTAAGAAAAAAGAAGATCAAAATATTAGATTGAATTAGTGGATGCGTACATCACATTGTGACTCAACATTTCTAATGTTTATCATTTTTCTTCATGTAATAAAATTCAAATTATAAAATGTCTATGTAATATGTTGGTTGCATCCTTTATTAAGAAGATGAGAGAATAACATACATAGAGGATTTGTTGTATGCTTGATTAAGAGGATGAGAGAACAACATACATAGAGGATAAAGGGAAAGCAACATGATATTGAAATTTGAATCTAGATTGATTGAAAATGACAATATAACTAGATTAGACAACAATAGATATATATGCTTCTATTTAGTGAAAAAAATAATTATATATTCTTATTTAAAAATTTTGGGGTTTTCTTTTTTTTTAATTAATCCTCATTGATGAGATAATAAGATCATTAAACAAGCTCTACCTGTTTAAATAAATAAAAAATTGTAATTCCAAAACTAATACTAAAAATTAATGAAAAGTACATTGTATTATTATAATAATCAAAATATCCCGATTTTAAATTCTACCTATTTAAATAAATAAAAAATTGTAATTCCAAAACTAATACTAAAAATTAATGAAAAGTACATTGTATTATTATAATAATCAAAATATCCCGATTTTAATTTTAAAAAAAATAAATGGTAAAAATTATAACGAATTTTTAAAATTAATAAAATAATAAAATATAATCTATTTATGCAAATGACCAAACTATAAAGATTTGAATCACACATTTCCTTTCCATTATGTTCCAAATATAAATAAGTGAAACCCTCCTCGGTGAGGGTGGCAAGCACAATGAGCATGGTTCAGAGCTTTGAATAAGCTCACATTCTCTAAACCTTTGCAATTTGAAGACTTTATTATAAGGTTAGTTGGTGAGTTTTATAAAAAGTTTTTCCACTTGTCAAACTAAGCCTCGATCAAAGTTATGAGTGAGACATTGATCACTTTATGAAATCTAAGTGATATATATATATATATATATATATATATATATATATTTCAAGTTTACCTAGATTTTATGAATTAATGATATATAGTATAAATTTAAAAAATGTTTATTATTAAAAAATAATGAAAGTATGACGAATAGAGCTTCATTCCATAAAATATATGTGAATTTGAAACCTTATATAATAAATTTATTAGAAAAAATTATCATATATAGTTTTTAATTATTTTTAATGGTAAAATATATTTATAATATATTAATTATATAGTTAAAAAATAAGATGAAACCATTAAAAAAAATTGTGTAATATTGAAAAAATCAACCATTAAATTTTTAAACCATTCAAATTATTTGAAAAAAATCACAAATAATGTTGTTAATCTTCCAGCTTTAATCGAGGTGGTAATTGGCATGCCAACGAGGCTTTCAACAACTCTTCATGGAAAGAGATTCATCATACAATCCGGAAACTAATCCAATAATGGTTGGTGGGAATGGGCATTTCACCTTCAAATTTCACTTAGTATCAAACGTAATCATCTTCAATCCAATCATTATTACATTCCACACTCCTCAGAAAGCCAACAAACTTGTTGATTTGTCATCCAACAAACAGTTCGATACGTGCGGGAGTCTTAATGCTTCGATGAAATAATACGGTAAGGACTGCTTTGAGATAAATCGAGCAGAGAACGACTACTCAGATTGGATAATGCATGGATGCTATGAGGCACTCCATAATGATATATGATATATTGCATAGCGTGTTTGTATGGGGAACAAGGGAACATGAGCTAGGCCCTAGTGTAAAGGGCGATGGATCTACTAAAAGGGGATAATGAAGGAGTTTATGAACTATTCACTGAAAATTTATTGTTTCGATAATTTAGTGAAATAAAAAATAAATAAAATTGACATTTTGAAGTTTGTTAAATTATAAGTTTTTGGTATATTTGGTTTGGAGTTTTTTAATATATTTTTGATGTTATAGTGGTGATTAGAAAGTTAATTACTCTAATGAATAATTGATTTACCATGGTTATATATATATATATATATATATATATATATATATGATTAGGGAAACTCCTAATTACATAACATAGGTCCAATTATGTTTGCTACCACTATAACCCGACTAAATGCATCATACCCACTTATAGCATGGAGAAGAGTGGGGATTGAAACAAAGACCTTATAATATTTCACATAACTTGATCGGGATTTTTATTTTATTAATGTTGATTTGCATCTTTAAATTAATTAAAATGCATAAATACTTTTGATTTTCTAAATTATGTTTGTAATATTTTAATTTCATCTTGCCTTTAAATTTTCGATGGAACAACATTTTTTCTATATTTAAATATAATACTAATTTTAATATTATAATTATTATTTAAAATATCTATTTTTATTCCTCGATGGGGGTGACGAACACCGAGGTCAGTCAGATGTATGTGCCATGAAGGTGAACATTTGACGTATGGTAAGGAGGATAGTCACCCTGTCCTCCCATACGATGTTTCATTTTATCTCTTCAAGATTGCTATAATGCTATTAATTTGGTGGTTGGTTGTTTATGGTCTGAGCTATGGTAGACTAACCAGTTTCTCTTGCCTTTGGCTTGTCTGGGAATGATGTAGATTATGTCGTCGTCGTTTTCTCCTTCGCATCCAGCTCACAAAGGCACTAAGTTCCTCTCCACGTGCATGGTTTCTTGTTTCTTCAGAGGTTTGAGTGAATTCTATATGGTAATTAGGTCGGCCTTCGAGCCCACTCTTCTGCTGATAGTTAACTCTCTTCCTGGATGCCTTCTAAGCTTGCAAGGGCATATGATTCTCTTGTCAACCGGTTATCTTTTGGGTCCTCCTATCTTTGTGGTTTTTCTATGGATTCATGTAACCCACTGATGGGTGAGCATAAATTGGGTTTGGTGGTGGGAAAATTATTTGAAGGTGTTTGCAGTGATGGGTTATTAGCTTGGGCCCGAACCTAGTGTATTTGTGTCTAGGTGTACAGTGTTTCTGTTTGCAACTTAGCTTCTAGGCGCTTCCTTTGGTAGAGGCGACAACAAGGTCTTAGTCTGGTTGGTGTGTTTTTTTCTTTTGGTTTCACTTGTAATTCCTCGAGCTAGAAAGAGAAGGTCGACAGTCCCATAAGGTGGGAGCCTACTCAATAATTTGTAGCTTTGTGTTGCTCCATTGAGGTTCAAGGTGCGTTGGGAGGTGTTTTTGTTTGCCGGTGTTCCTATTTTAGAAGCGTATCCCTACACCCTCACCATGCGAACTATGTCACGTAATTCCCTCTCCCAGCCCCATTGGAGGGGAGCTTCGATCAACTAGGGTGATCACCATGGTGAGTCGAAGGTGGCATTTGTGGGCTAAGTGACTAAGGGTTTAACGCAGGGTGGTATAACTACTGGAAGAATCATCCGGGCGACATAGGGGGCACGTGGTGGCCGAGGTGGTGCAAGAGCAGTTCATGGTGGTTATGTAGCAGGGAATGGAAATAAGGGTATTGGGACGTGTGGGCTTGAAGCAGGTGGGCGAGGTTGAAAGCATTGGTCAAGGCATGAAGCGGTTGTTGGCCAATAATGGTGTTCTGAGATATGTCATGACCTAATCTAGTCTATTCTAGATCACCTAGAAATTTATGATAAGGCTAGGAAGGAAGAACATGAGGTTGCTATTGCCATGCTCAACCAACTGTATTAATTTTAATCTCATGTTAGAGAAAGGATTGTAGTGGTTTGTCATCGTTAGAATATTCTATCTGAAAAAATGTGGAAAATATGGAAACATGGATGGCTCACTTCAAGCAACATGTTCAATGTACTTATCGTCCCCCTCCCCCTCTAAGTATTGGGCTAGACAACCCTGCATCTATTACTTCTGACAATTGAGCATGGTCACATATGTTCTTCTACATCTGTTTTTCTTTTGGTGATTTTTTCCTATCAAGTTGTGGAATGTTCTTTTAGTTTTTATTTTGTTTATTTTCCATATGTTGCTAGCTTTAATAAAAAAAACCTAGTTAGGGTGAGACTACTTGCAATTTGATAGCTATGTAATCGAGTTTTAATGAATGAATAGAACCTTATATATCTATATATATATATATATATATATATATATATATATATATAATCTTAAACATTTTCCTATTTAAATATAGATTGCAATAGATATTATATAAAATTATAATTATCACATTATAATTTTTATAATTTGAAAATATATTAAAATTCATTAATATTTAATTAATAAAAAATCTAAGTTCACTATGAAATATGTAGATTAAATCTTAATAAGAAATAAAAAATAATGTTTTTACATGAGACACAGTTTCTTTAGTTGACTAAGTCTACTGAATGGTGCAAGAGATGATGAAATAGGTTTATTGCTTAGTATATTTAACAAGGGCTAGGTAGTAGCTAGTATTTAGACTTAGCTTAAACATAGCATAATTAAACTAAAAAACTGGTGCAAGAGATGATGAAATAGATTTACTGCTTAGTATATTTAACAAGGGCTACATATTAGCTAGTACTTCGACTTAGCTTAAACATAGCTTAATTAAACTAAAAAACAATAGACAAATATTTTATACAAAAATAAAGCAACTAATAAAATATTGCATTGTTGAATGTCATCATCAAAAACTAAGAAATATGACTAGTATTGAGTATATTAATATATATATATACACACTTTAATATATATGTTTAGTGTGTGTGTTTTATCTTATGTTGAAAGTCATCTTAAATTTAAAATATGGAGAAAAACTATAATTCATGGAAATGAAAATAATAGAAAAATGAAAACAAATTAAAATAAAAAAAAGTTAAATAAAAAGGAAATAAAACTAAAAACAAAAAAAATTAGTAACTAACACAAATAGGAGTTACTAAAAAGCTGATAATAAGACCTAAACCAATCACCTTAAAAATAAATAAATTTAAATAATAATAATAAAATTAACAAAAATTGAATTCTTAATATTAAAATATGGATAAGTCTTAAATATTTTTGGTAACTTAATGCCTAATACCATGTCTGCCGCATGTATAATAACATAAAATACTAAATATAGTGCTTAGATTGTAATTAAATAATAAATAATGACATAAAATAATAAACAAGTTTTATATTATAATTTAATAATAAATAATAAGATTTATGGTCGTACTAAAAATCATGGAAATTACTTCAAGATTTCGAAAAAAATATCACAGGAATTTCTGTAAATCCATACTACAACTGTCAAACTTCGAGATTTTGGGTATCCTAGAGGTTTTTAATGATACTCATTCCATTTCCCCCATCAAAAACATGATTTAAACACTAATATTTTGAAATTCACTTTTTACTATTGTAGACGATGTCTTGTGTTTTTGGTACTTTCATTTAATATTTTATGGTTTAAAAAATTAATAATAAATATTATTTTAGGAAGCTATAGATATTAATGAACAAAATGATTAGGTATGTGATGTGTTTTTATTATAACTCACATTGTTTTTTTCACCTCTCAACTCAATCGCTCAACCAACGAAGTGACTCATGCAGGAGTATCTTAAATATTTTTATTCAAAGTAATTTTTTATCCTATTTTTAGAAGCTTAAGTGAGTGAGTTAAGTGAGTGATGAGGTGTTTTTTTTTAATAAATGGCTTATTAAGCCAAATGAAGCTTCTAATCATCCGAAGATTGGAAGCTAACTATTGTTAGGATTCATTTTTCTTATTTTGGTGAGCTAGATCTTATTATTATGGATCTGACTGAAATATTGTTGTAACCGAACTGTGGCCACATTAATATAATAAGAGATTTACTATGAGGACGATAAATGGTTGTTGAAAAAAATTAATTCTTGGCTTTGTTAATGTTTTTTTTATGATCACAATTATCATTATGAAAGGGTCGGCTGAAATTTAATTGCAAAGAGGTGATTGGTACGACTGCATATTTGTTGTTCACAATGAGTTCGTTGTTTACAATGAGTGATTAGCACAAATCGAGCCAGAACATGAACCTCCAAAGGCAGTGGAAATATACGTCAACCCACCAGAAGAAGGAAATGTTTTGTTGTTGAAACAAGTGTTGAATGAAGATGAACTTGTGCAAAGAGAAGCTTATTATGACGACATGCAAGGCCAAAGGTAAATGTTACAATTTAATTATTGATAATGAAAGTACTAATAATTTTGTTTCTACAGATATGGTGGAGCAGTTGCAACTGGATAGAATGCCACAGTCTACACCATACAAAGTATGGATACAAAAGGGACAACAAATATTGGTGAACGAACAATGCAAAGTGGATTTTCAAATTGGTCTACACAAAGAACGAGTTCTGTGTGATATTGCGCAGATGGATGCTTGCCATGTCTTGATTGGAAGTCCCTGGCAATACGACAAAAAATTGAGCTATGATGGTAGGATGAACACTTTCAGTTTTGGGAAGGATGGACAAAAGCATGTGGTACTACCTATCAAAACTGAAGGTACTAGAGAAGCAGTGGATCCAAATATATTGTTAATGACTGAGAAACAATTAGTTACCAACAGTGCAGAAATTAGAAAGCACGAGCAATCAACGAAAGTAGAGGTAACCAATCTACTTTAATTTAATTTCGAATTTCCACGCCAAAAAAGATCATGAAAGAGGAGATTCAACTTAATAAACAACGGTTCGTAATACTAAAGAACTATGGACATGATATTGCAAATGACAAAGGAGGAGGGAGTCTTGAACAGAAAGACAATGCAGAACAGAAAAACCAAAATGCATGGTCTCAACCTGTTTTATGGATTTAATTTTCTGGATAATGTAAAAAGAGGATATGCTCAATTAAGGAAAAAAAAATTGAGGAAAATCATGTATGATGTCAAAGGTGGAAAATTCAACTGTAGTCAATAAATCTATGTTGGAAGAAATGGATGAGAAGATTATTTAAATGGGGAACCACCTAAAAAAATTGTTAAAGCAGAAGAAGGAAGCCTCGTAAACAGGAGTTTATGAATAATTTGAAGCTTGGGTGTATGATACAGGAGTATTCTAAATATTTTTACTCTATGTACTTTTTATCCTATTTCTAGAAGCTTAAGTTAGTTAAGTGAGTGATGAGTTTTTGTTTTCTTGTTTTTGTTTTTTTAAGTCAAATGAAGTTTCTAATCATCGGAAGACTGGAAACTAAGTGTTCTTAGGATTCGTTTTCTTATTTTGGTGAAATAGATCCTATTATTATGGATCTGAATGAAATATTGTTGTAACCGAACTGTGACCACAATAATATAATAAGAGATTTCCTATGAGGGCAATAGGTGGTTGTGGAAAAAAATAAATTCCTGGCTTTGTTAATGGTTTTTTTTATGATCATAATTATCATTATGAAAGGTTAGGTTGAAATTCAATTGCATATAGGTGTATTTATTTTTCATAGTGAGTGATTGATTAAAGACTCGGTCATTTTTTTAGTTGAAATCTAACTCTTCCGTCGGTGTTGACTATAAACGAGAGATGGATATGCGATATGCTTGAGTGCCTTACACGAAACCTCGGTACAATTTCTCACAATCTCTCCCATCGGAGCCACAGAGGTGTCGATAAGCGCCATCAGTTTAATATGCAGGAATTTCTGTAAGTATTATAGCGTGGATCCTTCTTCTCTGCGAATCGTATGATGGCATTGATAAATTCACCTCCAGGCATGGACTGTGTATTGGAAGTTGAAAGAATGCAACAAGGCTTGGAACTCTGCACGGTTGAATGTGAATAGTGTAGCACGATAGGTGTCTCTTTCACATGTGAATGAGATCTTCCAATAAGATCTTCCAATAGTTAAACAACGCCATGGTATTCCGGATTCCAGTGACTCAACCTAGAAACCTGGTGGTAGTGTTTTCAACTACGGTAATTTTGGCTTATTTTAAGTTAAGTGCGAAGGTACAATTTTTGTTTAAATATATATATATTTTTTTAATTATATTAATGGAAATAAATGTCGGTATCACAAACTTACACATCCCTTGATGTTAGGCTGTAGAATGAGCCTCTCTGCCCAATAATAAATAGTGTTGGCATACTATTTTAATGTTTTATATGGTATGATTTAACTTATGGATTTTGATTGTTGAGAGATCTTTCAATAATGATTTTTACCAAAAGATCTCTCAACATTCATAATATAGAGAAAAATTTGTGATTTTTTATTGTTTCAAATATATTTTTGGATGTATAACTAAATTTAACATCTTGAAAAACTCATGAAAACTCAAATTTTGCAAATTAAACAACTTGTAGGTTTTAACCTTGTACAGAAATTATCTGCAAATGAATATTAAAATAGAAAACAAAAAATAGCGAGAGAATAAAACATAAAATAGATATACACAAAGATTTTTCCTTGGATCCCACATCGAGACTGCCGGTGTGATTTTTCATTATGTTCATTTTAGTATTACAACACATATATATACATGTAGAAACATTCATAAACCCCAACCCATTAATGCTGGATTAGAAAATAACCGTAGTTCCCTTGACCGGATCTACAAAATACCAGGGGTTGAAAACCATCATGCCCCAAAACCATGTGCAAACCCATGCACAAAATCGTGGGTAGGTTTGCCTACCGAAAAATAGGGTCCAATTTTTTTTCCCCGGGGTGTTGCCCCAAACAGGAGCTCCCACTGTGACCCCCCTACTGCGCTCGACACAACGTACAGGGGGGGCCATCACACCCACTGTGACCCCGCCCCCCCATGTGACTAATCGTGGAAAGAATATAACACATACCCAACATTCTCCCACTTGTTTTTTTCTTTCTGCAGGGGGGCACAGGAGAGCTTAATCATTAGTCCAACTCTACAACTCCCATTATTTATCTATGCCAAGAGAACTTCTGCGTTCTCACAGACTTCGTCAATGCATCTGCAACATTCTTCAAAATATCCACCTTTACCAGCAACACTTTTTTATCCTCAACCGTATCTTTCGCAAAGTGATATTGAACATCAATGTGCTTTGTCTTTGAATGATAAGCAGGGTTCTTAGCCAAGAAAATTTTACTTTGGCTATCACATTCTATCTTTATAGCTCATTGCATCAACCCCATACTTGAAGACAATCTCTGCAACCAATCTGCTTCCTTGCTTGCATGAGTGGCTTCTATGTATTCTACCTCTGTAGTTGAAGTATCCACTATAGACTATATTTTACTCTTCCATCTAGCTTCACCTCGAAATAGGCTAAACACATGCCCACTTGTAGATGTTCTTTGGTCCAGATCTCCAGCCCCGTCTGCATCAAAAAAACCATGAATGTCCAAAACTCTATCGAATCCTGGTCCTCCCTAGTAGCACAAACCATAATCACTAGTGCCACGCAAATATATTAAAACCCGCTCATTGTTGTCCAATGCTCCTTCCCGGGTTGTGACATAAACCTACTCAATACTCCCACTGCATGTGCAATGTCTTGTCTAGTAAAGACCATTGCATACATCAAACTGCCCACTGCACTTTCATATGGAACACGGGACATATCCTCCTCTTCTTCTTGTGTCTTGGGACATTTTTCAATGGATAGCTTTACACCTATAGGGATAGGAACTTTCACCGGTTTACTATCCTGCATATTGAACCTCTGCAATATTGTCTCGACATACTTCCTCTAGTTTAGCCAAAGCTTCCTCTTTTCCCGATCTCTCTTAGTTTCCTTGCCCAAAATATAGTTTGCAGCACCAATATCCTTCATGTCGAATTTGGAGAACAATTGGGTCTTCAAATATTGGATAATTTCTTTGTCATTCCAATCAACAACATATAATCTACATACAAGAGCAAATAAATAACATAGTCACCAATTAATTTAAAATAAACACAATGATCCTATTTGCTTCTGGTGAAGCCAAGTTCCCGTATATAGGTATCAAATTTTTAATACCACATCCTTAGTGATTTTTTTAACCCGTACAAAGACTTTTTTAACTTACATACCAGTTCTTTCTTACCCTTCACCATAAAGCCTTCAGGTTGGTTCATGTAGATATCCTCTTCCAGATCTTCGTGAAGAAATTTTGTTTTCACATCCATCTGTTTTACCTCAAAATGAAATGCAGCAGCAACAGATAAAAGTAATCTAATAGAAGTAATATTGGCAACAGGAGAAAAAATATCACCAAAATCAATTCTTGGCACCTGGGAATAACCTTTTGCTACCAACTGAGCTTTGTATTTCTCCACCTTTCCTTCTACATTCATCTTCTTCTTAAACACCCATTTTCTCTCGATGGGCTTTCTTCCAGCTGGCAACTCCACCAAATCCCATGCTTCATTTTTGTGCAAGGATGCCATTTCATTAACCATGGCCTCCTTCCAGAGTTTTCCATCCTCTGAATCCACTTTCTCCCTAACAGTTTTGGGATCATCATCAGTGATAGTTAAAGAAAAATTTGAATAGAAAGCAGATGGACTATACCTTTTTGGTTGTCTTCTTTCTCGAATTGATCTTCTCACAGCTGGAGTTTGTGGCTCTTCCTCTTCTGAAACTTGTTTTGTTGTAGAGTCTGATTCATCCTCCTTTAGCTCAAACTCTATGTTCTCAGGTTCCTTCGGTAGGACTTCATGTTTAACAATATATTTCACCTCTCTAAACACCACATCTTGAATTTACACTACCTTCCTTGTTTCTGGGTTTCAAAGCTTGTAACCTTTTAAACCATCTTTATACCCAATAAAGATGCACCTTTCAGATTTACTATCCAACTTGGTCCTCTTCTCCTTTGGAAAATGTATATATGCATCACATCCAAATACCCTTAGATGTGAAAGAGAGGGTTTCTTCACCGTCCATATCTCATGTGGAGTCTTATCCTCCAACGCTGATGAAGGTGATTCATTAACCAGGTAACATGTAGTCTCCACTACCTTTGCTCAGAATTCTTGTACTAACTCAGTACCATTGAGCATGCTTCTTGCCTTTTCCATCAGCGTTCTGTTCATTTTTTCTACAACTCCCTTTTGCTGAGGTATGCATGGAGTAGTCTTTTTTCATACTATACCACACTTCTTACAGAACTTTTCAAATTCCTTCTTGCATAACTCTCCACCATTATATGTCCTTAGCACCTTTATTTTCTTCTCTATCTGGTTTTCCACCAAAGCCTTAAATTATTTAAATCTGTCAAAGACTTCAAATTTCTTCCTTAAGAAATATATCCATGTATTCCTTGAGAATTCATATATGAATGAAACATAGTACAAATACTTACCCAGTGATGGAACCGACACAGGTCCAAACACATCACTGTGCATAAGCGCTAATATCTTGTTCACCCTCTTAGCACCAGAAGGAAAACACACCCGATTTTGCTTCCCATATACACAATATTCATAGAAATAAAAATCTAGAGAGAAATTAGACATACCTTCTACCATACCATTTCCATGTAGTATCCGAAGGCCCTTCTCTCCAATATGTCCAAGACTTTGATTCCATTGCATGGTATTTTCTCCAAAGACTGCTAGGTTTTCTGCTCCACTTTCAGGAACCACAGAACCGTTGCACCCATCAATAACATTTCTACCCTGAAGCTTGTATGGAGTTCCAATTGAAAATCCCTGCATTAATACTAGTGCTCCCCGAACCATCTTGTAGGTATCTTTCTCAAACATTGTTTTTACACTTGCATCATCCATCTCACTTACAGAAATCATATTTATGGCCAATGCAAGAATATGCAAAACACCAGGAATTGTTATAATCCTTCCACCTTGCAGCTTCAGCTTGACTTTTCCATGTTCGACGATTATGGAATTCCTATCATCCCTTAAGAAGACATCACCACCATCATACCTCTCATACTCATTGAACTACTCCCTATGGGGGGTGAAGTGAAAGGATGCACCTGAGTCATTCAACCATGCCTCATTATCTACAATGTGTATTTAAAGAAGAAGCCAAATACACATCCCCACCTTCATCTGAGGTGGTTTTTTCCTCTGCATAAGGAGCATCATCACATCCATTTCCTTTCTTAGGAGATTTAGATCTGCAGTCCTTTTTGTAGTTCCCTTCCTTTCCGCATTTCCATCACACATTTACAAACTTTCCTAAAGATTTAGATATCCCTCTAGATTTATATCTCCAACTCGAAAAATTATTTTTGTTTCTATTTTGGGACCTTGCTCGTACAGATAAGGAATCTCCATTCTGGCCCTCCATATTTCTTCGTCTCATTTTCTTCGATAGTAAGGCTGAAACAATTTCATCAAAATTCAAGGTAGTTTTATTGTTATCTATTACAATAACCAGACTATCCCAAGAATCTGGTAGAGAAAACAACAAACTGATACACTTATCTTAATATGAGATTATAATATCAACAAATGATAACTAACTTACGAGAGTATTGAAGGTGTTCATATTCTCTATCATCGAGCCTCCATCCTTCATCCTCGGGTTATACAGCTTTTTCCGCAGGAAACTATATTCACTAGAGACTTAGATTGGTACAAAGTCCCTAGCTTGTCCCACAAATTCTTCTTCATATCTTCCCCAGATACATTCAACAATACCGAATCTGAGATACACAATTGTATTATGCTCTTTTCCTTTCGATCCAACTTCTTCCAGTATTCATCTGACATTTCCATTGGTTTAGTACCTGGATCTACCACGATCCACTGATATTTATCCACCAGCAGATCCTCCATCTTGAGCTTCCACAACTCAAAACTTTGACCTTTAAATTTACTGATCTCTATCTTTCCATTGCTCGCCATCTTCTTTTATCGCAAGAATCGATCCCGTAGATCTCCGACTGAATAGGGTCTACCATAGGCCCGAGCAAAAAACCCCTAAGCAGCAAAGGCGTCCCCTTGAATTTTAAAAAAAATTGATACCAAATGTAGGGTTTAACCCTGTACAAAAATTATCTGCAAACGAATTTTAAAAACAGAAAATAAACAATAGTGAGAGAATAAAACATAAAACATATATACACAGAGATTTTCCCCTCGATCCTAAATCGGGACTACCAGCTTGATTTTTCATTATGTTCCTTTTAGTGTTACAACACATATATATACATGTCGAAGAATTCATAAACCCCAATCCATTAACCCTGTATTAGAACATAACTGTAGTTCTCTTGACCAAATCTACAAAATACCAGGGGCCGAAAACCATCATTCCCCAAAACCATGTGCAAACCCATGCACAAAACCATGGGCAAGTTCGCTCACCGAAAAATATGGTCCAAAAATATTTTCCCATGGCGTTGCCTCGGACCACGTACAGGGGACTACCTACCCCCTATGAACCCCTAGACAGGGGGGGGTTGCTACTGCCACTACTGCGCCCAATGCAACATAAAGGAGGGTCTATCTCCCCCCTTGTGACCCCCCGCACATGTGACTAATCATGGAAAGAATACAATACATACCCAACACAACATAAATTCAAGTTTTGAAATAAATGCAAAAAATACTTAGAAAAAATTCATACGCCTTTTACAAACACTACTTTTTCAAAAAATTATTGATGCGAAATGGCCTTTATAACAAACCAATCTCACAAAATTTGATGAGAATTTTTAGTCACCTAGAATTGGCATATTTGTTTTCATTCCAATGAACTTAATAGACTAAAACAATACATTTCTCATCCACATGCATTGACTTAAAAGTGTTAAAATAGTTAATTAACTCCCACATGAAGAGTTAGACAGTCAGTTAAGAAAGCGTTGAGTAAGTTGAGTTGTGTGATAGATGAATTTTGTAAGTGAGTTAGAAAGCCAGTTAAGTAAGTGATGGTTCAATTAAGTTATGTAAGTGTATGCATGTAAATCTAGTCGTTAGTCGAAAATGATAAACACCCTTCATCGGGTTCATAGTATTCAAAGTGATTGAAGTTCATGTGATTAATAGAAGAGCCACAGCATGTGTGTGTTATTGTGTGTGAATAATTTGTGTTATTTATGTCTTTACTCTTCTTCCTTTCCAACAAATTGGTATCAGAGCGAGGTTACAAAGAACCAGAGAAAGACGAATCAGCAATCATCCGTGTGTGAGAAGAGAATTATTTTTTCTCACTTATTTGAAGCTATAACACATCCGTTACATTATAATTAAAGTGTTACAACGTTGGTTGGTTCCAGAAAGAACCGTGTTACAAGGAGCAACCTTACCGTGATTTACATGAATGCGAGAAGTCTTGGTTATTCGGTGCGTTAGTGTACTAACATGAGACAATATGGTTGAGAGGAGTGTTAGCACGCAGCACATATCAACAACAGTCGCGTTATTAACACATAACCAAAACAAAACAAAACAAAAATACGATTGTGTAGGTAATATTAAAACATTAGGTGACCATTTCAAAAGAATTTTTGATTGATACGAGTAACTTCAAGAGTATTTTTTTTTAAGAGTTAAATATTATATGAATATTCAAAACATCAAAGCACATTATCTCAATAGGATTATTTGAACTCAAAAAGGTATTTTTTTAACATTAGGTTTAATATAATATTTTTTTAAAGGTTTTGAAAAGTGAGATGTTAAAATAAGTTTTTTTAAAAAGAGCTTATTATATAAAATTTATTTTTATATAAATAATTTATTTTTATAAAAAAATAACAATAAAACTTAGGGTTTTATTATAAGGGTTATTTTTTGGATCTTTGCAAAGCTAACAAAAGAATATATTTAGGATTTCATAAGGGAAGATTGTTTTGAAGAAAGATGGCAACAAGCAGTTTCCAACCACAACTTCCTTTTTTCACATGGAAATATTATGATATGTGGGCCATTAAGATGGAGACCATGTTAAAAGTGCATGATGTTTTGGATCATGTCGAGTTTCGGTACGCAGAACCTCAGAATGATGCAGAAGAACAAGCCCTCAGTAATGCAGAGAGGGAACAATGGAATAAAGATAAAAGGAAGAATGTGCAAGCATTGCTTCTTTTCCAGCAGGGAGTGCACCGAGCAGTGTTCCAAAAGATTATAATCATGTCTTCAACAAAGGAATCATGGGAAACTTTGGTGAAAAGCTATCAAGGTATGCCCAAAGTCAATATTTTTAAATTTCATAACACTAGGAGATATTTTGAAAGTCTGCAGATGAAGGAGACAGAGGACATCAATTCTTTCATGAATCGGGTCATGTTTGTAGTAAATCAAAAAAAATATATGGTGATTAAATTAAAGATTGAGCAGTGATTAATAAGGTCCTTAGATATTTTTCTACCAAGTTTGAACTAGTGGTAGCATTCATAGAAGAAGAAAAGGATTTGAACAAACTGACAGTTGATGATTTGATGGGATCACTTATATTGCATGAGGCCAGGATAGATAGAAATAACGATTCCACTTTAGAAACTGCTTTCAAAAGTCAAGTTTTTATTTCAATAGGTCTAGGCAGAGGTCGATCGAGAGGCAGGGGATGAGGCAGAAGATATGGTGGTCAAAGAGATAGTCGAGAAGAGAATGAACATGAATGTGGAAGTAGCAGAAGCAAAAGCTTCAAAAATAATTACAGATTTGAAAAATCAAAGGTAAGATGTTATTATTGCAATAAATTTGGTTACTATGATCATGATTGCAGGAAAAAGATAACTGATCAAGGAAACCAGAGAACTAATGTTAGTACAGATAATACTAACTCCATGTTCCTAGCATGCAACAACATGCATGAACTGTCTAATAAGGTGTGGCTATTAGATAGTGGTTGCAGTAACCACATGAAAGCCAACAAGAATTTGGTTGAAAATTTCGATAAACCTGTGAAGACATAAGTAAAGTTGGGGACTGACAAGATTGTGGATGTATATGGAAAAGGAGTGGTCAACATTTTGATCAAGTAGAGGAAGCCAAAGACAATCTCTGAGGTATGTTATGTTCTTGGTCTCAAAGAAAATTTGATAAGTGCTGGTCAATTGCCGCAGAAAGCATAGATAGTTATATTTCAGGGGAAAGAGTGTGTTATTTATGATAAACCATCGAGAAAGAAACTGATAGCAAAGGTTAAAAGGAAGAGAAACAAAATCCTTCCTCTAATTATGGATTACAATGATCAGGTCAGTTCTTTCACAGTTGCATCTTCTAATGATTACTGGTTATGGCACTTTCAGTTTGGACACTTCCACTTTTCTGGTTTAAGATTGTTGCAACAGAAACAGATGGTCAGAGGATTAACTCCCATCAAAGAACCTGCTAGTACTTGTGAGTGTTGCATCTTGGGAAAGTAACACCGTGAAATTTTTCCAAAGGGAGTTTCATACAGAGAAAAGAAACCACTTAAGTTGGTGCATACAAACTTGTGTGGACCTATGAGGACACTGTCAATTGGTGGAAGTTGTTACTTCCTCACTTTTATTGATGACTATAGAAAAAATTGTTAGGTTTAATTTTTAAAGAAGAAGTCTAAAACTTTTGCAAATTTCAAAGAATTCAAAGCCTTAGCAGAGAACCAAAGTGATCGATAGATCAAGATATTGAGATCATATCGTGGTGGAGAATATGATTCCAAAGACTTCCATTAGTACTGCAAACAACATGGAATCATAAGACAGTTTACAACCAGATACACACCACAGCATAATGGTGTAGTAGAGACAAATAACATAGAAATTATGTACATGACAAGGAGCATGTTGAAAGCAAAAAAATTGTTTAATAAGTATTGGGCAGAAGCAGTTGCATGTGGTTTTTATGTGACAAACAAATCACTTACAAAGAGTGTGATGAACAGAGTTCCAGAAGAAGCACGGTTAGGTATGTCATGCACCGTATCTCATCTTAGAGTTTTTGGATGTATAGCCTATGCACATGTGCCTAAGAAGATAAGAGGAAAATTGGATGATCAAAGTGAAAAATGCAGATTTGTTGGTTATATTAATCAGTCGAAAGCTTACAAATTGTATAACCCTGTCACCAAGAAGAAAATAATTAGCACAGACGTGTTCAAAGAACAAGATTCATGGAATGGGACTATAGAAGAAACAATTAATGCACAAGCAAAATTGATGGAGGATAATGATGTAGCAAGAAAGGAACAGCAATAATCAAAAGAGCAGACACCAAACATAGTCACACCAGCAAGCAATCCAAGATTTTTAGAGCAGCATGGATCTTCAAGCACATCAACAGACCAGAATTCTCCAAGCAGTCAATCAGGTGATGAGTCAAGCAATGGTAAGAGAAATATGAGAAGTTTGAAATATATTTATGATGACTTGGATGTTAGCTCAATTTTTTAATTGTTTTCATTCCAACCTTATTCGTTTGAAGAAGCAATCAGAGATGAAAAGTGGGTGCAATCCATGGATGAAGAAATTGAAGCTATTGAAAATAATGATACATGGGATTTGGTTATTTTTCCAAAGGATAAAAACCTCATTGGTGTGAAGTGGGTGTACAAGACAAAGTTGAATGAGAATGGTGAAATTTACAGATTTAAAGAAAGACTTGTAACAAAAGGATTCTTGCAGCATCTGGGAATAGGCTTTAGAGAAACATTTTCTCTAGTAGCCATATTGGATACTGTAAGAGTAGTTCTAGCCACAACATCGTAGAAAAAATGGAAAGTATATTAGATGGATGTCAAATCAGCATTCTTGATTTAAATTCTCGAAGAATAAATTTATGTGTAATAGCCTTCAGGTTATGAAGTTGAAGGTAAAGAAGATAATGTTTACAAGTTGAAGAAAGCGCGCTATGGTCTCAAGAAAGCACCTAGAGCATGGTATAGTAGAATCGACAACTACATGATTAAGATTGGATTTTATTGAAGCAACATTGAGCCTACCTTATACAAAAATGTAAATGAGCATGGATAGATTTTGATTGTTTGATTATATGTTGATGACATTATTTTTACAGGTGATATTGAGCTAGATGAATTTAAAGCAACCATGATGAAATAATTTGAGATGACGGTTCTTGGTCTAATGAAAAATTTTCTTAGCATAGAAGTTGATCAATATGAAAAAATGAATTTTTATTTACCAAAATAAATATGCCAAATATTTTCTAAAAAGATTCATGATGGATACTTGCAAACCTATACCTACAACAGTTGTAATAGGTACAAAGTAAAGTAACGATAAGAAATATGAAAAAAGGAATTTTTATTTGCCACAATAAATATACCAGAGATTTTCTAAAAAGATTCATGATGGATACTGGAAAACCTATACCTACACCAGTTGCAATAGGTACAAAGTAAAGTAAGGATGATGAAGGATTAGATGTCAATCCAATTCTATTTAAAAGATTAGTTGGCAGCCTCATGTATCTCACTTCTACAAGACCAGATATTATGCAAGGAGTAAGTTTGATTTCCATATTTATGGAGACTCTAAAAGACACACATTGGAGTGTTGGAAAAGCAATTCTTAGATAAACAGCAGGAACTAGAGATTGTGGCATAATTTATGCAACTACATAAAAGAAAGATTTTATTGGATACACAGATAGTGATTTTGCGGGTAGTTTGAATGATAGGAAGAGCACATCTGGTCATGTGTTCCATCTTGGTTCAGGTGTGATTTCATGGGAATCCAAGAAGCAACCCATTGTGACATTATCATCAGCAAAATCAGAATATGTAGCGGCAACATCAACAGCATGTCAAGAAGTATGGTTAAGAAGAGTATTGGATGGACTCAAGAAAAAACAACAAGGATCAACAACAATATATTGTGACAAAACCTCAGCAATTGCACTATCCAAAAATAGTGTGTTTCATCAAAAGAGCAAGCATATTTATATTATATATCACTTTATTAGAGAACCTGTGAGCAATGGAGAAGTTCACTTGAAGCCTTGTAAATCTAGTGATCAAATGGCTGATATATTTACAAATCCATTAGAAAATTATGTGTTTGAGTTTCACAAAATAAACTTGGGTGTTGTAAGCTTAGCTGAGATGTAGACCATCAGGCATGTTTGAGTTTCCATGAGTTATGTTTTAGTTTAGTGGTCATAATTAAGGGGGAGAGTTAAAATATTTAATTAACTCCCATATGAAGAGTTAGAGAGCTAGTTAAGTAAGCATTGAGTAAGTCAAGTTGTGTGATAGATTAATTTGGTAAGTGAGTTAGAGAGTTATTTAAGTGAGTGATGGTCGAGTCGAGTTAGGTAAGTGTGTGCATGTCAAGCTAGTTGTTAGTCGAAAAGGATAAATACCCTTTACCGGGTTCATTGTATTCAGAGTGATTGAATTTCATGTGATTAATAGAAGAATCCCAGCTCGTGTGTGTTATTGTGTGTGAATTATTTTTTCTATTTGTGCCTTTACTCTTCCACCTTTCTAAGTATGTCATTTTCACATATTAAGGCATTTTTTCTAATATATGAAAATTTAATTGATGGTTTTATACACTCGTGAATTAAAAGAATTGATTGAGTTGATTCATATATTTTTTAAAAGAGACCAAAATGAAAAAGTAATATCCTTTTCAATTGTCAAAATGATGCATTCAAACTTGATCCAAAATTAATATCCTTTTCAATTGACAGAATGGGGCATTAAAACTTGATAGAGTGGAAAGGATAAAATTTTATTAATTTGATTAAAAAATTCAAGTGAAGGAATTAATTTATTGTAGATATAATTTAAAAAATATATATATTGAAAAGGTTTGTAGTTTGAAAGATATATTTCTAATAAGTAATTAGAGACTTTCACAATTATTCATATTGTTGGAGCGGCAGGTGAATTGTCTAATGGATGTTTCTCGCAGTTACTTCATCCATTATGGGGGAACAAATATTTTTCTGAATAAATGAGTGTTCATAAACCTTGAACGTTTCTAATGGTTAATCCATCCATCATGAGGAAACAAAGAGCTTTATGAATAAATGAGTGTTCATGGGATTTTTAATACGATTACAGAGTTAACTTCCTGAAATATCCAACAATATATATTTTTTATTTTATTTAAGAACTAAGATATATTTATTTCCATTAATTTAAGAATTTGGAAACAACATTTTCTATTTCATAAATTATTGTGCCGAGAAGCACTCTACAACCCAGTACATGAGGGAGATGTTGTCACGTAACCTTACATTAATTGCGCCGAGAGGTGCTCTACAACCCAGTACATGAGGGATATGTTATCACCTAACATTACATTATATCTGTGTGTGTGTGTGTGTGTGTGTGTGTGTTGGGGGGGGAGGGCGGGCGCGATAATATATGTATATACTAGAGATGTTGTGTGTAACATTTAATTAATGTAGGTCATTTACTTTACATTAGACTTTATATAGAGAGATAAAGTATTAAAAAAAAAAAAACTTTTTTGAATGAGGAATATATATAATTCATCCATTGAGCTAAGATCTAATGTCTCTAATATACTAGAAATGTGTAATGCAATGTAAAAAATTTAATTGGGTGAAAAAGAAAAAAAAAACTTATAAAAATTAAATAATAATAATAAAAAAATTACCCATGGTATTGACCCACGTATTCATGTGGAATATAACAAATTTTAGGGGGAATTAAACTAGCCTAGATGCATCTTAATTTGATGTTATGTTTAAATGTATAATTAGGTCTAAAAAATTATGCCATTGAATCCATGTAGCTTGTAAAGGTAAAATTATTTTTCAAACTTCAAGTTCCATAGAATACTTTTGATTTACAGGATTTAAGCTTCTTCGGGGTGATGGGTAGATGTTTCTACTTTGATTTTTTTAGTAAAAGATGATTGATTTATTTAGGATAAGATGATGGATTCTATAATTACTAAGGTTTGCATTGATCATTCATAAAGGTTGTTTGGATTGGTGAGTTTGACATTCAACACTCATATATTTCTAAGCATTTTTAGAATTTTATGATATTTTAGGATCATGATTTGATGGATTTTTAGGATATTGGGATGGATAGATGATTTTCTACATTTTAGCACTTGATTATTTACACACTTGCAAATTTTTAACTTATATAATTGATCAATATTTTAGTTTCAGGTTATAGAGTAGGATCATTATTTCACCTAGTTTACTTTTCAATAGATATTTTGGTAGGATTATGATATAATATTTGTTGAATCATTATAGGTTTCACATGCATATGGTTTTAGAAGTTATAATATTGGAATTTCAATTGAAACTATTTTCTATTATATGGATTATCAACATTTTTTTTTAATGTTTGAATATTTGAGAGTAGTTTTATGCACTCAATTTTTCATTTGAAAGTCTTCAGATTTTATAGGGATGGTATTTTGACCATGCATAAGATAGATGAATTTTCTACATTTTCACTTGGAACATTAGATTCTTGGGTTTCTTTAGTATTTCTAATGTGTTGTAGTTGAAACCATTTAACTCCTCATTAAGGTTTGGTATCATTAAATTTGGGTTCACATTAATGAATACTTACATGAAAATGTGAATTTGGATTATACTTTTTTCCCTTTTTTGAGAAAAAAAACTTTCATTTTTTTTCGGTTCGTCAACTTTTTGCAAGCTAAAACAATTTTTCTATTTAGAATTTCATTTTGCAATAAAAATAAAAGTTGTCAGAAATTTTTTTAGCTTTTTATTACTTATTTTTTGGAATTTTTTTATACACATTTGATATGTCAACTTAGCATTTCTTTGAGTGTATGTTTTTTAACAATCAATGGATTCCTAAGAAGTCATGTTAATACGCAATGTTGTATTCTTTGAAAATTTGTGTTTTTGAGAAACAAAATGTGTTACAACAATCTAGACAGAGTCTACTTCGGTTTCGTCATATTTACAAAGCCAATGGATGCATATCATAATTACTAGAATTTTTTGAACTAGTCCAATATGAAGAAACTGCATATTTTGAATATGTTTCGTGACGCGAGAAATTTCTTAACATATAACTTATAAAATAAAAATCTAAAAGCTACCCATTAGAGACGACGGACCAATGTAACGTACCATAATTTTTTCAATTTTTTTTACAATGTATTTTGGAAGATATGGAATTTTGATTTCACTGAATCACAATGCCCTTCAGAAATTGTTTGCATCCGTTTTATTACAATATTAATTAAAATTAGTAAATATTTATGAAATTCCATAAAAATTATATTTCCTGAAAGTAGATTCAATTCTCAAAATGCTTGTCTTGGTTCCGATAGTTAATTCAGAATGTTTCATGGAGATTAATCAGTCCAAAGTTGCAGAAACATATTCAGAGCTTGGTTTTGCGTAACTGGTGAGGCATTAGTTTGGCCAAACTCTTAAACAAAGTTCGGGCGAACTGTTTTTTTGCGCTGACGGCCCGTTAAGTCAAACGAAAAAATAGTTTGGCCAAAATTTTACCTAAATTTCAGTCGATCGGAAAGTACCGTTGAGCCCCTCCAAAAAAAAAAATCATGGCAATATAAATTGCTGAGAACTCATTCATTTTTTTCACATATTTTCGCACATTTGGTCTGATTTTACAAAAATCTTGATTACAGAGAATTTTTTTGGGTTTAAGGACTTTTCTTGGAGGTACATTGAAAGGACATTTCTTTGAGGCACATTATTTTCATACATTTGGTCTGATTTTGCAAAGAATTGTTTTGGGTTTAAAGAATTTTCTTGGAGGTACATTCAAAGAACATTTTTGAAGACTTTTCTTAGAGGCACATTCAAAGGACATTTCTTGGAGGTATGTGATACAGTTTTTTGGATGTTTTTTGGGCTTCATTTTTTTGAAAGTATGGATTTGGGCTTAATTTTCATTATTTTTGAGAGTATGGATTTGGGCTTAATTTCTAAAGGACATTTTTTGCACATTTTTTGGAAGTATTTTTTAAAATGATATTTTTTGACATATTTTTTAAAGTGGCGTTTTTTATGAAGTTGGAATTAATTTTCAATAGAGATTTTTTGGAGGCATTTTTTTAAGTGACATTTTTTTAGAGTACGTGTTTTGGGTTGAAGTAAATATTTTATAATGATTTTTTAAAATGAGTTTCTGTGTAACTTTTTAAATGAATTTTTTTTGTACGACTTGGAAGGAAATATTTAGAGCTTCGTTTCATTTTTATAAGACATTTTTTTCTTGAATTTTTTAAAGAAAGTGTTTTGGATTCGAGTATGTATTTTTTGCAAAATTTTGAAAATGAGTTTTTTTAAATTAAATCTTTTGTGATGTTTTTTTTTAATCGAGTTTTTGTCTAAATTTTTGAAGGAAATTTTTTGAACTTCAAACTCTATTATCATGGGAAATCGAAGGGATTGTACGAGAAAATATGATCGAAAAAGAGACCCTGAGGAACATAGAGAATAGACGAGACAATCTCGCAAAAGGAAGATAGAAGCACTCTCAAATATTGAAGGGGAAAATCAACCTCGTCTAGAAGTTGAAACAGGTATGTAAATGTAAATATTATGATTTTGATATATTTAAAATTTTCCTAGTGTAAAATGTGAAGTAGTGTAAAATGTGAAGCTTAATTTTTTTTGATGAACTAATTTGAAAAATATTTTGCAATGTAAAAAAAGAGAGATATTCCTCAAAACATTGATGATGAGATACAAAATTTTGAAAGAGAAAGTGAAAGAGATATTGAACCAATGATTGAAGATGGTGAAAATGTTGAAAGAAATTCAAGTGAAGAAATTGAATCACAAGGTATGTACACACACACACACACAAATATATATATATATATATATATATATATATATGTGTGTGTGTGTTGAACACATGCACATATTATTGAAATTATACATATATTTATTAATTTAGTTATTTGTTGAATATGTAAACTTATTATGTACTATTCATTCGAATATGTACAGATGAAATGAATGTCGATGATGAGATGTTAGAAAATGTTGACACTCACATATATGGAGATAAAAAAGCTAACCATTATATACGATATCGTGTTAACCGCATTTTTTATAAGTATTTCATAAAGAAAAAGGTCACATTTCAAGCCCAAATGTCGAAAGGTCTCCTATCATTAAGGAAATTAAAAGAAGCTGTGACTTTATTGGGTATTCAAAAATCAACCAAAGATAAAAAAAAATGAAGGAAAATGTGATACAAAATACAAATAGTGGTATAAATTCAATTAGAAGATCTAGATAGAAAAATGGTTCAGTTGTACGTAGAGCAATACATATGGCAGTGGTTTCATCAAATACTAAAGAGAATTGCTTGGTAAAATCTATGGCACGAGCATTAGGAACCTCGCGAAAAACTTTGCACAAACATTAGAAATTTCAGTTGCAAATAGATGTAAACGATGAACTATCTTGTTGGAGAGCTATTTGTAGGCAACCATACAAAGATAGACTTGGAGAAAATGTTAAAACAATAATATATGAATATTAGAAGAACAATTCGCGTGTTTCGCCAACTGCAAGTCATGTGATGCGAAGACGAATAGCACGAAATCAGTACGAATAACATGAAAAACATTTCTTGGAAACCACTCAGATAGAGTTTTTCAACAAGTTCAAAGAAGAGAATCATGAAATTCATGTTTCAATCAATGCATTTTTTCAACAAAAACCATGTTATGTAAAACCTATCACCTTACGCGACACCAATTTTTGTCGTTATCATGTGGAATTTGAGTTATATTATGACACATTCCTTGATTTTGGTAGAACATTTTGGAAGGATTCAACTCCTCCTTCCACTATTCGTGATTTCATATCTCAAATTCTATGTGAAAGAGAAAGTGATGAACTATTTTACGAAAATAAATGCGTTGGTGGTAAAAAATGCGATGATTGTGGAAATTTGAATAAATTTCAAAACAAATATCGTACTGATATAAATGATCAATCATTGTCCAACATGAAAGTGAAATGGAAGAGATATGAATATATCCATACATTGATTCAAGTTGCAAATAGTGTTAAAAGAATTGAATTACGAGAAGAAAAAATTTTTGTGATAGACTTTTTGAGAAACTTTGAGGTAGAAATTTACAAATACACTAGGCATTCCCATAGAGCTCGATGGAAAGACTTGCAATTCAAAAAATCCCGTGAATGTTTTCCACCAGGGACCATTTTTTCAGTAATTGATTTTGCAAAAAACTACACATTTGTTCCACATAAATAAATTCAAAGTGAATACTATCATTCTGACCAAGTCTCCATGCTCGTCCATATTCTATATAGACATGCTGAACAAAACATCGATCATATAGAAATCACCAGTGAAAATTGACATATTATTAAAGAATATCACTTTTATATCAGTGACGATCATAAACATGATACATATTTTGTACAACATTGCTTTGGAAAAATTTATGATTCCTTGAAAAATCATGGAATAACATTCAATGAACATTGGATATGGTCAGATGGATGTGTAGGTCAATTTAAATCTGCACGATCATTCTTTTGGTTGTGTTGTCTTCATAAGAAAACCTACATTAAACATTGTTGGAATTTCTTTGGAACTAGCCATGGAAAAGGAGAACATGACAGTGCAGGGGCATGCATAAAATGAGCACTTTGAAGATATAAAATGAACCCCTCTGCAAGCTAACTTGTGGACGCGAAAGAAGTTTTTCAATGGTGCATCGCTGCGCTAAGCCATGAGACTAACCGATCAAGGGAAGTGTGAAGGTACATTCAATTTAATTTTTATTGGATATCTAATTTTAAACAGTGTACATTTATCACAATGATTATCTTTGATTGTATTTTGATATCATATTTACATTCTTCTTTAAATTTTCCATATAAAGGTTTTTTTGGCATATTGGGATCGAAGATGTAGATAGATCAATTGGAAATGACGTTGAAACAATAAAAGGGACTCGAAAATTGCATTCAATTAAAACAAAGTCGTCTAGAAATGTGTTTGCATTGGATAAAAGAAAATATTCTTGTTTTTGTCCTGTTTGCATAGACAACACAAAATCCAATGACATTTGTGAAAACAAAATGTATGTAAAAGATTGGAAACATACAGAGCTAAATACAAAGGGAAAAATGTCCATTGCAATGTTTGAAGAAATGCAATCAGAGGAGACTACAATATCATCCGATGGTGATCGAGTTTCTGATCTTGTTAGAGAAGGTAACATTTGAATTGCTTTCTAATGATAAAGATCTAGAAACAAATTTGAATATGCATAATTTTGTTAAGTTTTTTTTATTATGGAGAAGATGTTTTTGCTGTAATTGCACCTACTGACAAAGATGAAAATGTGAAGTATTCTTTGATGCGTTGCACTGAATGAAAAAATGAAATTATTAGAAGACTATAATGATCACGAATTTCCATATTAAAGAGGATCTATTATACTGAAAGGTTATTTTTTCAGACAAACTAATCAAAGTGTTGATTTTGTTTACTTTGAAGACTATGAACTTGATTTCATAAGTTTTCAATATAGTCACTTTGTGTGTACAGCACGCATAAAGTTGATAGAGGTTCAATAAAAATAAAAAATAACAAAATTAAGAAATGGAAAATGTCAAAATCCGATCATGAACGAATTATTGAAGATGGCATTCCATTGAATTTTTTTTTATTGAACTGCCCAACAATTTATTCACTTTGGAATATATGTTCTATAAATTCCAGTACTCAATTAGAAATTGAGCTGCCTTGTTATGTTATCTGTGCAAGTGTTTTCACATGTACAAATTGTTTTGGTACATGCACACTCTAGTATCAACTGAAAGTAGCTTTTCTATACATGCATTGAAGAAAAATGTTGCATATATATATATATGTGTGTGTGTGTGTGTGTGTGTGTGTGTGTTCTAGAATGCAATAAAATTTTCAAGTAGTTTTACTATGTGCATTGATGAAAAATGTTGCACGTACTGGATATATATACGAACTGAATGCACGCCCAGTTTTTCTTGTGGGATTTTTTGGTAAAAAGTATCCATAATGTAAATAAATCATCAATAGTATAATTTTGTACGAAGATTCCTTTCAGACAAGAGAGTTGGAGCACTTCTCCGACATTTGGTGGGATTTGACCCACATCTCTATTCCTGATTGAAAATCTAGTACAAAATTTGTTTGTCCAATGGTCGGATATGTTCTATGTGCATTGATGAAAAAATTTATGCACGTATTGGATATATATATATATATATATATATATATATATATATATATATATATATATATATATATATATATATATATATATATATACATATACATATATACATATATATATATATATATATATATATATATATATATATATGTTCTAGAATGCAATTAATTGTTAAGTAGTTTTACCATGTGCATTGATGAAAAATGTTTCACGTACTGAATATATATGTTCTAGAATGCAATTAACTGAATGTCATCAATTTCTAGGATGCGGGTGTTTAGTTTGGCGATTAGTACGTGGGCGACGTGGTGGGTTGGCGCGTGGCTTCTTACCACCGCCATCCGGCCTCGCGCGATGTTTTTCATTAATCACTCTGCCTCCACCTTCAATGCTGCGTTAATGCAACTCGTCCCTCCATACCAGCTCGCAAGCTCTTCAGCCATGGCGCCTCCCCAAAGTCTCATTCACGCTCCTCCCCTGTGCTCGATTTGCTCCTTTGCTGCCACAGAGCCTCGCTCTCAGACCAGCACTGGGAAGCGCTACACTCTGGAGTGTTCCATCGATTTGCTACCGGGTATTCATGTCTCACAAAGTCCTTTCTGCAAACTCAGTTTCCTTTCGACCTCTGTCATCTCCGAAGCTCCTTTTCTCGATGAAGCTCGACCCCCTCTTTGCCCTCCCACCTTGCTCACGGTATTCTTTGAGCCTCTGCGCCTTTTCTTCACATCATGCCCCGAGATTGTACGAGGAGAATGCGTTGCGGGTGGGAACTTCTCATCGGGCATGTGGTGCTTGACCTCCTCCTCGGCCTCTGACTCCTTGTCCTACTCCTCGGATTTCTGCACTGACCATTATCTCGACACCAGGAGTGGTCGTGGATGGGGTCATGGGTAGCACAATTCAGAGGCGGGCTCTCACCATTCCACCCCTCTGCAGTCTCATACAGCTCAATTTCGGTTCCCCTGTACCTTCAGTCATTCCTCTTTCATGGTGACTATTACCATTGTGCTTCAAGAGGAATCTTCGGGTATGGTTATAGCGTCTCTGAAGGTAACTCTAGAGAAGAAGGCGGAAGATAGGCAGGGCACTCCTCCGACAGATAGCAAGCAGAGCAAGGATCCTAGTGGAATTTCTCCCCAAGACATGAGCTGGTCCGAGCGTCCCCACTAGTGGTTGTTTCACAGGCAAGGAAGGCCATCCTGCTGAGGAAGAAGACCCCTACAAATATGCATGCTGCATCGTTGAAGAGTCGCCTCCCACTTCTCAAGAATCTTAGTCAGGTCTGCGTTCAAAGATTTTTGTTTACCAGTTGCTTGAATGGGCTCAATTCCCTTTTGTCTTACAGTCGTCATATGCTCACCAGTTCTCATGCTCAGACTTTTACTCTAAGGTTCAATTGTCGGTTTCCCCTACGAGGGTGGCACTTAGCTGCTTGTTTGTTTGGGTTTCTATTATGGTTTCTGAAGCTTATCTGGTCAGCTTTCAGTTTTGTAATGGGCGGCACTTATCTGCTTATTTGTATGGGTCCAGTCATACTGTCATGGTCTTTGAAGTTCTTCTGGTTAGTTTTCAGTTTTGTAATGGGCAGAAGCCGCATCTCTGGGGTAGACACTGTCATGGTCTTTGAAGTTTTTCTGGTTAGTTTTCAGTTTTGTAATGGGCGAATGCCACATCACTGGGCTATATTTCTCGAGTCCACAGCCTCTCTGTAAAAAATTTGTATCAATAATAGGAGTAGACAAATTCTAAAGAAGAAGAAAAAAAACTGAATGTCATCAATTTACCAATTTATAAATCAACAAGGCTACCTAGTTGAGTGCATTAATGACATTGACCCCAATTCAACAAACATATATCTACTTCTTATATTTCCAATCAAAATTAAAGGGATTTATATGGGAAAGAGGCAGAACATATAGCACATGAACTACTTTTTAGAGGTCAATGAAGGTATCATCATGTGGGAAAATGTTTCAAGAACACTTGATCATACTTGAAAGTAATCTTAAGATTGTTTTTGATCTCTACATACTACATACTATTGTTTGAGTGAAAAATATTTCCAATGAAAAGAACATAGCTTTTCAATCCAACTAACCATGTCGATTGAGCTCTATTTCAAAAAAAAGTAAAAAAACCAAAAAGCCAACAAAATAACATCCTTGGTTGTTATTTTTATTGGAATAACTAAATTATATTAAGGATTTTCTTCATTGAAATTGCTTTTCGATGGAGAATCCTTAAAATATGATTTAGCTATTCCAACAAAAATGAACTCCACGAAGGTTATTTTTCTGACATGTTTTGTGACATGTTAACTTTTCTTTACTCTTTTTTCAATTAGAGCTCAATTGATATGGTTAGTTGCATTGAAAAGCTATGTTCTTCCCATTGAAATTTTTTTCGCTCAAACAAGAGAAGAGTATGTAGAGATCAAAAGCAATCTTAAGATGCCAAATGTACTTCAACCATCCAAAACTTGAATTTTAAAAACATTTTGATTATATCAAAACAAATTACTTCACATGTCATACCAATTGTAGTTCAACTAGCCAATAAAAACATTAAACATTTAACATTATATCACATGCAAAATGTAGATTGAAACCATCTAAAATTTGAATTTTAAAAACTTTTTTATTATATCAAAACATTACTTCACATGCCTAATGTACTTCAACCATCCAAAACTTGAGTTTTAAAATTTTTTTGATTATATCACAACATTACTTCACATGCCATGCCAATTGTAGTTCAACTATCCAATAAAAACATTTAACATTATATCACATGCCAAATGTAGATTGAAGCCATCCAAAACTTAAGTTTTAAAAACTTTTTGATTATATATCACAACATTACTTCACATACCATGCCAATTATAGTTCAACTATTCAATAAAAACATTTAACATTAGATCACATGCCAAATGTAGATTGAAACCATCCAAAACTAAACCTTTAATTTAACAAAAAATTACAAATCACAACATTACTTCACATGCCAAATGTACTTCAACCATCCAAAATTTGAGTTTTAAAAACTTTTTGATTATATCACAACATTACTTCACATGCCATGCTAATTGTAGTTCAACTATCAAATAAAAACATTAAACATTTAACATTATATCACATGCCAAATGTAGATTGAAACCATCCAAAACTTGATTTTTAAAAACTTTTTGATTATATCACAACATTACTTCACATGCCATGCCAATTATATTTCAACTATCCAATAAAAATATTTAACATTATATCACATGCCAAATGTAGATTGAAACCATCCAAAACTTAACCTTTAATTTAACAAAAAATTATAGATCACAACATTACTTCACATGCCAAATGTACTTCAACCATCCAAAACTTAAGTTTTAAAAACAAAACAAATTATAACACATCATTACATAACATGCCAAATGTAGTTCAAAAGCAAAACATTAATTTATAGATGACAACATTACTAGTAGTTCAATTATCCAAAACTTAAAAGTTTTAAAAACCAAACAAATTATATAACAATATTACTTCACATTCACATGCCAAAAGTACTAAAACCATCCAAAACTTAACTTTTTGGAACAAAACAAATTATATTAACACTGTAATAAAATATGTCCAAAAATTGTAGATCTCACAAGTATCAAGTATCAAGTTATATATATATATATATATATATATATATATATATATATATATATATATATATATATATATATATATATATATATATATATATATATATATATATATGACAGTGCATCTAGATAATATATAAAAAAGTAAATTTAAGACTATCTAAATCTTGAAATCAAATCTACAAATCATTTCCATCAAGTATAGATGGATGCAGTGTCTTTCCTATTAGAGTCTCAATCCGCGTGCTATCTTGCAAAGCATGGGAAACCTGTACACAATGCACATACAAACATTAAAATTTGATGTTTTAAAAATGAGTGAGAATATATATAGAACTTCATGTAAAATAAAAATAAAAATCATGCAATACCTCATGAGGTTCCCTCTCCATTTGTTCGCTTGCTACAAGTTCCCCCATGGGAACATCTCCAACAATAAACTGTACAATATATATATATATATATATATATATATATTAAAAATTTTCAGATGAAAATGCACGTGTACATATATAAACTTATTTTCAATAATATTAAAAAAAAAGTTAGACAACTTGTTCAAATGGTTGAAATGGTGTGGATGTTCCTATATCCATCGCTAGAGTCCATGGATTAAAGAAATCTTCTATAGAAACCTAAAATTCAAAATTTTAAAAGTATAAAATAACTCAAGATCAAGATCTCAATTTATAATAAAACTTAAATAAACTTCAATTTATAAATTATAACTTTAAAAAAAACATATATATATTTAAAAGTGAAAAATTGAATACTTCTGCAGGTGAATTTGGGACATCTCCTAAGAGAGGCTCCAAAAGAAAATCTCCAAAAACCTAAAATTCAAAAAATTTAAAATAACTCAAGATATAGATATATATATCTCAATTTTTAATGGAAATTTTTGAGGTGGAATATATATATAACTTAAACATAAATTTTAAAAGTGAAAAATTGTCCATACTTGTTGTGGATGTGGCACATCTCTTAAGGAAGTAGAAGGTACATCTCCCAAGGAAGAAGAAGGTACCGCCATCCCAAAAACGTCAGACGGAATCAGAATCTGTTAAAACATTTTATTATTATATATGTACATGTACATGTGTGCACAGTTATTTATTTTAAAAATATCACTTAAAAAACACTAACATTTGTCAACATATCTTGATGGTGAGACCCATCTTCATTGTTTGAACCAGAGGCCCCGAACGTGATATTAACATTTTCGTCATTCATCATGTGTGACAACTGCAAATGGTGTTTTAACATATAATGATACATTTTTGTTAGATTAATGTACATACAAATAAATGTATACATGTACATACACATGTATTTATTACAAATTGTACACATGTATGTGTTAAAATAATTGAACCCTAAGGTCATTAACACATACCGTTCCCATGCCCTCTTCCTCATGAAGAATTAGGTCTTGCCAACCATTGCGAAAATTCTATGCATATATTCTGAGATCTTCAACACTCATGTTATCAATCTCTTCATCTGTACAATATACAAAATTGGCACGTGCATTCTCATGTTCTCTTTGTCGATTTAGACAAACATCGACTCCACCCAATCCGCTGTGAACATTGTCGATGATGGCATCCCTTGCTTCTTGACTTATTTGAGAAGTTGCATCCATCTCTAACTGCAAAGTTTCGACCCGAAAAATTCGACTCACCAATGGTGGCTCAGGGCGAGGCAACTCCACATCTCGCCTAGCGTCCCTACTGTCACACAATCGACCTTTCCCAGAACCAAAAAATTCTGATAGAAATTCATTGTAATTGGGTTTCATTTCCAAAAGAAATTCTGCATAAAACAATTTTTCAAAGTAAACGGGAACCTCGTCGTTCCATGGGAGTCTTCCATAGGCCGCAAGGTGCCTATCATACAAATAGTGAGCTATATTGGGGTGCTTGAAATATTGCACCTTCAACATCCTTCTTTTTGGCCCTTCCTTGAAATTAAACATTGACTTTGCCATTTCTTTTATAACTCTTTATTTTACATCCTCCCATTTATCGAAACCCATTACTATTTCCTTTATCTTTCTCATGACTTCTACAAATGTATCAGTCATTGGCCCAAGATTTTTGTACACATTTACTAGTTCACCTAATGTATGTGTAACTATTTCAAGGCTTTGTATATTCCCAGTAAGTAGAGTCAAAGCCACGAGATCTCTCCGCAATTTTGCATGAAGTTTTTGAAACCTTTCTAAGGTGCATTGCACCATGTTTCTTTCCCATGGTATATCAGAAATGTCAGTCGAATAAGTTGTGGTGGGTAGACAACCTTCTTCTTGAATGTAGTGTTCTACCCTGCGTCTATTTTGACCAACATTTGGAGCATTTTCAGCGTCTGCATCAATAGATATATAATTTTGTATATTATAAAAAACACATGTAAACAAATTTGTACAAATTGAATGAAAAAAATATTGAAATTGATGGCAACCTCGACGTGGTTGGCTAGCATCTTCTCCACCCTGAAACTGTTGAAAACCAGAAAGACCCTGCTGAGAACCAGCACCACCAGTTGTTGATTGGCCTCCGGGGGAATAAATATCACCACCTTCATGCAACTTGGTACCACTTATTGATGGCCCTCTAAGGGTATTTTAACCACCACCAACCTCTCGAGAGGAGAAAGGAGCTTCATAAACAAATACGAATTTATAATCAATTGAAAAATACATGCATACATATAAATACATGTACATATTCATTGATTAAATTATGTTCAAACCATACCACGATTGGGTGAACCATGGGCATCCAAGGATGGAGTAGAGACCCTTCTCTTCTTATTAGCTCCTAAAAAATGAAAAATGATACTTATTAACAACTAATTTAACTCACAAAATTGATAACAAATCAATTCCATATGTACACACATGTATGGAGATTTAATATTATATTTAAATACCATGAACAGCTCTCAATCCCTCATCCCCCCCTCTCGTAGAGATATGGGATTATGTTGATCTTCGCCGTTCATCCTCCATGATATATGTATCTACGGTGGACATTTACAATTATTTTTTTAAATAACTAATTTAAAATAAATTTCAGAAAATTAATGTAATATAGTGTAAACAAATTATGTAAAACACAACTTTCAAAGCACTAATTGATGTGTGAAACTCAATTTAAGCAAAAAAAAGTTATAAAAATGATAATTTCACCAAATTTTGTTTTACATGGTGGGAACACACTTGGTATAAAATTTAAAAAAACACATTGTCATTAAAAAATAAGTGAAACTATATTTAAACAAACTCCATTTAAACAAAAATTTGTTGAATTCCCCACATTTTAATTTCATAAAAATGTAAAGTTCACCACTTGTTGAAAATGTGAAGTTCACCAAGTTGCACTTTACATGGTGTGGTGGGAGCACACTTGTTATATAATTGAAAAAAGCACATGGTCATTAAAAAAGACGCATTTATAAGTACAAAACACACACATATCCAAGATATGTTACAATTTTGATCAATAAATTTTGAAGGAGAGCATCTCAACACTAATTCATCTTTGAGAGATGAATCTTGAATTTTTGAAGAAGAGCATCTCAAAACTAATTCATCTTTGAGAGATTGGCATTGCCCCGTATAATTCTAACTCATCTATTAATTCATATTTGATAGATGAATCCTAAATTTGCATTGCCCCACGCAATAGATCAGCATACATCTTATTCACATTTGTACAATGCCTTATACTAAAAAATTTAAATTGGCTAACAATATTGTTTGCTATTCTATGCAGTTTTTTTAGCCTCTCCTTCTTAACTTGGTACACTCCATTCATCTGGTCGCACACAAGTTTAGAATTGGTGAAAAGTAAAATTCCATTTGATCCATACTCCATCGATGTTCCCAAGCCTTCTATAAATCCAATATAATATGCCTCGTTGTTTGTTGTTCTTCCCGGTATATTCATTTTCCTTTGGACGACTTTGCTAGTCGCAATATTGGAAAGCACATATGTAATCGTTGCTTTCCCTGGATTGGATAGCAAGAAACTTCTATGCATAATTTCTATTTTTCAACCATATTTAATGGTTTTATTATCCCTAAAAAAAACAAATTCAATAAAAATATATATTAAATTGACATTTATTGCAAATGCATAGGAGAAATGAAAAACTTCTATTTAGATCTATTCCAGAGATTGATTGTAGGGGCATTTACTACATATGTCACCTTTCATAAAAGATGAGATCCAGAGGCTACCTGGCCCTTTATAGACTCTGCCTATAGAACTTGTAGAAGTTAACACTAGTTACCAGTCCCAACTATACCCTATGAAGGGAAAATATCACAATTATATGTTAATGTGCATGTGTTTTACATTTAATATTTTTCATTTTGTTAAGAATATATTTTCAAAATATTTAAAACTATATACTTGGTTAAAACCTATGCTTTGTATCAAAATACTTTTTGTTTATAAATACTATACATGTTGAATATAAAAGGTTTTTTCTCTCTCATTGTTTGAGACCATGGATATGAAAATGAAAAACTTCTAATTAGTTCTATTCTAGAGATTGACTGTAGGGGCATTTACTCTTAGGTTAAAACCTATGTTTTGTATCAAATCACTTTTGGTTTCAATGGGAAACTTTTATGGCTAATTTGTTTTTTACATGTTGAATATAAAAGGTTTTTTCTCTCTTATTGTTTTAGACCATGGATATGAAAATGAAAAACTATATACTTGGTTAAAACCTATGTTTTGTATCAAATTACTTTTTGTTTCTAAATACTATACGTGTTGAATATAAAAGTTTTTCTCTCTCTTATTGTTTGAGACCATGGATATGAAAATTAAAAAATTCTAATTAGATCTATTCTAGAGATTGAATGTAGGGGCATTTACTCTTAGGTTAAAACCTATGTTTTGTATCAAATCACTTTTGGTTTCAATGGGAAAATTTTATGGCTAATTTGTGTTTTACATGTTGAATATAAAAGGCTTTTTCTCTCTCTCGTTGTTTGAGACCATGGATATGAAAATGAAAAACTTATATTTAGATCTATTCTAGAGATATGGCTAATTTGTGTTTTACATGTTGAATATAAAAGGTTTTTTCTCTCTCATTGTTTGAGAGGTCATGGATATGAAAATGAAAACTTCTATTTAAAACTATTCCAGAGATTGACTGTAGGGGCATTTACTCTTAGGTTAAAAATTATGTTTTTTAACATATCACTTTTGGTTTCAATGGGAAACTTTTATGGATAATTTGTCTTTTACATGTTGAATATAAAAGGTTTTTTTTTTCTCTCTCTCATTGTTTGAGACCATGGATATGAAAATGAAAAACTTCTATTTAGATATATTCTAGAGATATGGCTAATTTGTGTTTTACATACGTTGAATATAAAAGGTTTTTTCTCTCATTGTTTGAAACCGTGGATATGAAAATGAAAAACTTATATTTAAAACTATTCCAGAGATTGACTGTAGGGGCATTTACTCTTAGGTTAAAATCTATGTTTTGTATCAAATCACTTTTGGTTTCAATGGGAAACTTTTATGGCTAATTTGTCTTTTACATGTTGAATATAAAAGGTTTTTTTCTCTCTATCATTGTTTGAGACAATGGATATGAAAATGAAAAACTTCTATTTAGATCTATTCTAGAGATATGGCTAATTTGTGTTTTACATACATTAAATATAAAAGGTTTTTTCTCTCATTGTTTGAGACCATGGATATGAAAATGAAAAACTTGTATTTAAAACTATTCCAAAGATTGACTGTAGGGGCATTTACTCTTAGGTTAAAACCTATGTTTTGTATCAAATCACTTTTGGTTTCAATGGGAAACCTTTATGGCTAGTTTGTGTTTTACATGTTGAATATAAAATGTTTTTTTCTCTCTCATTGTTTGATACCATGGATATGAAAATGAGAAACTTCTATTTAGATCTATTCTAGAGATATGGCTAATTTGTGTTTTACATACATTGAATATAAAAGGTTTTTACTCTCATTGTTTGAGACCATGGATATTAAAATGAAAAACTTCTATTTAAAACTATTCCAAAGATTGATTGTAGAGGCATTTACTCTTAGGTTAAAACCTATGTTTTGTATCAAATCACTTTTGGTTTCAATGGGAAAATTTTATGGCTAATTTGTGTTTTTCATGTTGAATATAAAAGGTTTTTTTCTCTCTCATTGTTTGAGACCATGGATATGAAAATGAAAAACTTATATTTAGATCTATTCTAGAGATATGGCTAATTTGTATTTTGCATACATTGAATATAAAAGGTTTTTTCTCTCATTGGTTGAGACCATGGATATGAAAATGAAAAACTTCTATTTAAAACTATTCCATAGATTGACTATAGGGGCATTTACTAAGGTTAAAACCTATGTTTAGTATCAAATCACTTTTGGTTTCAATGGGAATGCTGTATGGCTAATTTGTGTTTTACATGTTGAATATAAAAGGTTTTTTCTCTCTCTCATTGTTTGAGACCATGGATATGAAAATGAAAAACTTCTATTTAGATATATTCCAGAGATTGACTGTAGGGGCATTTACTAGATATGTCACCTTTCATAAAATATAAGATATAGAGGCTACCTGTCCCTTTACAAACTCTGCCTATAGAACTTGTAGAAGTTAACACTACATGTCCCAACTATACCCTATCAAGGGTGTAGAAAACCCTTGGAATCACTCAAACTACTTTACATAGACATAAGGGTGTATAAGAATGCATAAGAATGCATGTGTTTTACATTGAATATTTTTCATTTTCTTAAGAATCTATTTTCAAAACAATTAACTATATACTTGGTTAAAACCTATATTTTTTGTATCAAATTACTTTTTGTCTCTAAATACTATGTTTTTTACATTGAATATTTTTCATTTTATTAAAAATCTATTTGAAACAATTAAACTATATTAAGGTTAAAACCTATGTTTTGTATCAAATCACTTTTGGTTAAAATGGGAAACTTTTATGGCTAATTTGTGTTTTACATGTTGAATATTTCTCTCTCATTTTTTGAGACCATGGACATGAAAATGAAAAACTTCTATTTAGATCTATTCCAGAGATATGGCTAATTTGTGTTTTACATGTTGAATATAAAAGGTTTTTTCTCTCTCTCATTGTTTGAGACTATGGATATGAAAATAAAAAAACTTCTATTTAGATCTATTCCAGAGATTGACTGTAGGGGCATTTACTCTTAGGTTAAAACCTATGTTTTGTATCAAATCACTTTTGGTTTCAATGGGAAATTTAGAAGAGTCTTTGGTTGCATGGTTAAGCAAGAAAGAGTCATTACTTTCTCTATCAATAGTAGAAGTGGAATACATAGTAGTTAATTATTTTTGCAAACAAGTGTTTTGGATGAAATGGGCTCTACAAGATATTAAGGTAAATTTTAGTGAAACTATATCTATTAAGTGTTTCAATACAAGTGTAATAATAATTTCAAAAATAAAATATTCTACTTCCTTCAATCACTAAACATATCATCATAAAGTACCACTTCCTCACACAACAAGTCTTTGAGAAAATAGTGAAGATGGAATACATACCCACAAAGCCTCTTGTTAGAGAACCATTTGAATATGTAAGAAACAAATTAGGAATAGTTCTTGTAAATTATTGTCACTGTAAATTATTGTCACTTATTTGACTTCAAAAGAAGAGCCTAGAATATTACAGAGAATATGAAATTGAGTGCAATATCTATGTGGGAGAGTACACAATATCTAAGGGGGAGAATACAATATAAGGAAGGATTAAAAAGAGTAATAAGAAGCATATGATTGTGTCAATAATTTGTAGTCAATAAGCATAACAAAGGACCATCATCAAAGAAGCATATGATTGTGTCAATAATTTGAAGTAGTCAAGAAGCATAACAAAGGACCATCATCAGATTTAAAGATCAAGTAGTCTTCTTCATGAAGAAGCAACATTAACTAGGTTCATCATTTAAAGGTTCATTTTTTAATGAAAATATTTATGGAAAAAAAAGTACATATGTATATATAAATTATATAAACATGTAAATGAATATTCTCAAATGTACACAGTAGTATTATAAATTTTCATATCTAATTAATAGATGTTGAAGATGAGTCTAGCTCATTCTTTATTGGAATTATCATAACTTTCTCAAAATATCCTCTTGAATCTAAAAATGAATATGGAATGAATCATTGTACATTATGATAAATCTTGTATTTAAATGACATTTGATCTATGAATAAAAAAGAAAATTGGATCTCTTCATATATGTGAGAAACAAATTAGGGATAGTTCTTGTAAATTATTGTCACTTATTTGACTTCAAAAGAAGAGCCTAGAATATTACAGAGAATATGAAATTGAGTGCAATATCTATGTGGAGAGTACACAATATCTAAGGGGGAGAATACAATATAAGGAAGGATTAAAATGAGTAACAAGAAGCATATGATTGTGTTAATAATTTGAAGTATTCAAGAAGCATAACAAAGGACCATCATCAAAGAAGCATATGATTGTGTCAATAATTTGAAGTAGTCAAGAAGCATAACAAAGGATCCTCATCAAATTGCAAGATCAAGTAGTCTTCTTCATGAAGAAGCAACATTAACTAGGTTCATCATTTAAAGGTTCATTTTTAATGAAAATATTTATTGAAAAAAAAAGGTACATATGTATATATAAATTATATAAACATGTAAATAAATATTCTCAAATGTACACAGTAGTATTATAAATTTTCATATCTAATTAATAGATGTTGAAGATGAGTCTAGCTCATTCTTTATTGGAATTATCATAACTTTCTCAAAAGCTCCTCCTGAATCTAAAAATTAATATTGAATGAACCATTGTACATTATGATAAATTTTGTATTTAAATGACATTTGATCTATGAATAAAAAAGAAAATGGGATCTCTTCATATATCTGAGAAACAAATTAGGGATAGTTCTTGTAGATTATTTTCACTTATTTGACTTCAAAAGAAGAGCATAGAATATTACAGAGAATATGAAATTGAGTGCAATATCTATGTGGGAGAGTACACAATATCTAATGGGGAGAATACAATATAAGGATTAAAAAGAGTAACAAGAAGCATATGATTGTGTCAATAATTTGAAGTAGTCAAGAAGCATAAAAAAGGACCATCATCAAAGAAGCATATGATTGTGTCAATCATTTGAAGTAGTCAAGAAGAATAGCAAAGGACCCTCATCAAATTGCAAGATCAAGTAGTCTTCTTCATGAAGAAGCAACATTAACTAGGTTCATCATTTAAAGGTTCATTTTTTAATGAAAATATTTATGAAAAAAAAAGTACACATGTATATATAATTTATATAAACATGTAAATAAATATTCTCAAATGTACACAATCGTATTATAAATTTTCATATCTAATTAATAGATGTTGAAGATGAATCTAGGTCATTCTTTATTGGCATTATCATAACTTTCTCAAAAGCTCCTCCTCAATCTAAAAATAAATATGGAATGAATCGTTGTACATTATGATAAATCTTGTATTTAAATGACATTTGATCTATGAATAATATGGAATGAATCATTGTACATTATGAAGAGTCATGAGATCCACATTTCCACCATACTATTTGAAAGTTCTATATGAAGATATGTAGTCTAATAACTAATCAGTTATGATATTTGTGTAAATATGAAAATGGTTCTATGATATAAAGGCCAACATGGGATCAAACTACAATGTTACATTTAATTCCATCACTATTATTCCTCTAAATCCTTTAGCTTTGTATTATGAAAGAAAATTTATATATGCTATGCTAGATTTAAATGTATACAAATGGTGAATAGTTAAAGTATTAAAGTATAAATTGGTTGTAGGTCTTATAAAAGATAAACTTCATTTGCAGAAGAAGAATTAACATCACATTCTTCATATCTCTCCAAGAGGACTATATTTATCACAATGTTTTGAGTAGATCATGAAGATAATAAAAAAAAAAGACATTTGGAAAAAGAAAATAAAGATCTAAATGCATATGACAGTCAATAAGGTAGTGCATAAATTCAAGAAAAAAACGAAACAAATCTCAAAGAAATACTAATATTGCAGGGGAATTTCATACATGCAATAAAAAAAACAAGAAACAGAGGGAAACAAAAAAAATCACAATCAAATATCATTGAAAGAGACACCACTAGTACTGATATATTGAATAACTTCATGCATTGAACTACTAAAAATGTAAATGAAGAAACAAACATCAATAGACTCTAAATGGCCTTTCATAAAATTATTTTTTTTATAGAACCCTCTAAGACTAAGACTAATGCCCTACAATGAAGCTTTCACATACATCCAGAAACAATAAAAAACAATTTATGTTCTAAAGAGAAATAAGGAACCAACAAATATGTATATATCTACAAAAATTATTTACTTTATAGAATTTATAGGTGTAGAGATAGCTAGAGATAGAAAGGAAAATAAAAATAAAGTTGATAATGAATAGTGTTAAGAAATCCTGGCAGCTTTGAAACCTTACAGGAATTTTCAAAAGCAGAATAAGCTTGAAGAATAGAGTTATAATTCTTTACTCTATAGAACTGATAGGTGAAAAGATAGCTAGAGATAGAAAGGAAAATAAAAATGAAGTTGATAATGAATAGTGTCAAGAAATCCTGGCAACTCTGAAACCTTACAGGAATTTTCAGAAGCAGCAGAAGCTTGAAGAATATCTAGTTATAATTCTTTAATCTATAGAATTGATAGGTGCAGAGATAGCTGTAGATACAAAGGAAAATAAAAATAAAGTTGATAATGAATAGTATCAAGAAATCCCGGCAACTCTGAAACCTTACAGGAATTTTCAGAAGCAGCAGAAGCTTGAAGAATAGAGTTATAATTCGTTACTCTATATAATTGATAGGTGCAGAGATAGTTGGAGATACAAAGGAAAATAAAAATAAATCTGATAATGAATAGTGTCAAGAAATCCCAGCAGATCTGAAACCTTATAGGAATTTTCAGAAGCAGCAGAAGCTTGAAGAATAGAGTTATAATTATTTACCCTATAGAATTGATAGGTGCAGAGATAGCTGGAGATAGAAAGGAAAATAAAAATAAAGCTGATAATGAATAGTGTCAAGAAATCCTGGAAGCTCTAACACCTTACAGGAATTTTCAGAAGCAGCAGAAGCTTGAAGAGAATGATTTTACCAGGGCTGTTTTCGAAGGGAAGTTTTATGCTCCCCAAGATTTTAAGGCCTTGGAAACCATGCCTACAAGGGCATAAATCTATGCCAAGATCTTAGGCTCACTGTAGAAATTGAAAAATACCAAAATTGATAGCCTAATAATAACTACGCTAATCTTAATAAATTTTATAATACATATTAAATACGATGGCCACAATAGCGATAACCATAGGCCATAATAACGATAAACAACGCCCCTGAAGCAAGCTAGTAGAAAGGACGGAGACCAGGCCGACAACCAAGAACAACAGGGGGATAGAATGGAGCAGCGAGACTTTTTCTGTATTACTGTAAGGCTACGACTGTTTCTTATATATATTTAATAATAATAAATATATCTTCACTTTCAAAATGTTAAATTTAAATCTACAACCATTCTAAATAAGGTGTCTTTTCACTTTCAAAATGTCTATAAATTTTCTCTTAATTTTCCATGCCATCAAAGCAATCAAAGCAATCTCTCTTAACTGTATTGGCAAACACCTCAGCTAATTAATTTCATGGTTTTAGATTACCTGGAAATTCTCTCGGCGCAACTCCTGAGTAGAAATTCGTGGGCACCAAATCAGCAACAGAGTAGCGACAGTGCCACAGAAACGAACAGAAACGAAAATCAGAGAAGAATCCCACGAAAAACAGAATATGCGAATAAAGACGCGCAAAAATGAGAACAGTTCGCCAGTGATATATTTATAAAATATGAGTTCGGCCGAACAATTTTAAAATTTTGGCCGAACTATTGTTGCCGGTTTTCCCATATCCGGCCAAAAATCTGTTTGCCCACACCGTCAATATGCCGTTAATCTAAACGGCAGAACGAGTTCGGCCCAAATTTTGAGAAAGTTTGGCCGAACTATTGCGGAAAAATGTTTTTCGACCCCGATTCTCACAAAAGTGTAACCCAACTTCACATTTTCACCCATTATATATTATATAATACACTTCTATGTACTTATGATTAAGGTGGGTTTTTTGTTAGGAATAGAATCTTAGAGAAATAAAATAAAAATGAATTTGAAAATAAAAGGTAGAATAAAATAATACAAGGCAAATATCAATATATGTGGTTCACCCAATTTGAGCTACGGGCACGGAGAAATATCCAATCCTTCCTTTTATTCCATCCAACAAAATAAAGAAATACAACTAAGTCACATCTTCTACAAACTCTTGTTCTCTTTATCATAGTCTCCTCTATCTCTTAAAAATATATAGCCACAATACAATTCCCTCATAAAGAGAGGGTTTCCTTATAGGGAAAGAAACCCTCACATAAATCTACTTTTCAATATTTGTCCTAATGATAAACAATAGACATTGAATACAAAATTAAAATATTTTACTAAGAAAAATTTTCAAAAATTTATCAATAAGTGTGTGGCCTATGAACCCCCATTAGGGGGCTTACAAAGAATTTTTATCATCCCTATAGACCGAATTGTCGTCGTCCCTATATACCCCCTATAAGCATAGTAGATGGAAAGCCCCCCTACACCCCCCATTAAGAAGTGGGGTCCAAATCTGGCTAAAAATAATACCTCTAAATTAGGAATATAATCAGGCTCCACAACAAAGAATCTCCCACTTTGATACTAATTTCAAGAACTCCACTATTACTGCACTTATTAGACTATGCTTCAACTGAAGACTCAGGTAACTTCTCATATTCATCATCATTCTTCAAGATGAGCTAAAACTAATTATAAACTTAATTTATCTTTAGTTAATTCCGTCATTAATAGGTCTGCATGATTCTATCGAATTTGTATCACTTCCATGTTAAATAGCTCATGTTCCAAAATTAATCATATGAAATGGTACAAGTTGTATATGCTTAGTACTAGAATTAAAGTATGATTTCTTTGTAAGATTAACGGAACCCTCACTATCGTTATACAACGTGTTATTCTCCCGATTCTTTCTAAATTCCTCCATGAGCATGAATAGTAACGACATACTAAAATTATTTTGTTGAAAGTGAAACAACTCTTTGGAAATTTGAAATAAAACCTATTTTTGTTCCACCTATAGTAAAAAAACACCCTGTGATGCTCCTCCTACTATCTATATCACCTATTTTATGTAAGTCAAAATATTCATGTAACCTCTGAAGCATAATTCATGAGTATAAGTACCTCTAAATACTTGAGAATTCAATTTGATGCATTCCAAAGCTCTTTACTTATATTTTTCAGATACCTACTCACAACTCCCATGTGAAATATCTAGTCTTGTGCACACCATCACACACATAAAGCTACCAATAACTTATGACTATGAAACCTTGGATATGTATTCTATCTCATTATGTGTCTTTGAACACATATCCTTACTCAATTTGTAATGAATAGCCAAAGCTAGACTAGTAGGTTTTTCATATTTTATTTTAAATGTTTTCAATACCTTTCTATGTATTTTCTCTAGGAAAATATTTATTTATGCCTTTTCCTGTGTCTTTTTCTTTTCATACCAAGGATTTGATTTCCAATTCCCAAATCCTTCATAGAAAAATAATTAGATAATTTTATTTCTAGCACATTTATGTCCTACATATTAGACCCTACAACAAGCATTCCATCTACACATAGTGATAAGATAATATACATGCCAATATACAATGTCTTAAAATAAACATAATGGTTAGGCTAACATATACTATAACCTTATTCTGTCATAAACACGTAAAACTTAAAATTTCACTACCTTGCAGATTGCTTTAAACCATACAAGCTCTTCTTCAATTTGCATACTAATTTTTCCTTCCCTTTGACATCACACCCTTATGGTTTTTTTATATAAATCTATTCCCCCATGCCCCCATGGAGAAAATATGTCTTAGCATTTAACTACTCAAGATACAATTATTCTATTGTCACTAAAATTAAAATAGTTCTAATTGAAGCCATTTTTATAACAAGAGAAAATATTTATTCAATATCTATACAATTTTATTGTGGTGTTCCTAGAATTGTCTTCTCTCTATGAATATCATAGCATGAATAGTAAATATTAAAATCCTTGCTGCATTATTTTCCTCCATTAACTTATTTGAGTCACTTCTAGTTATTTCTAGTCTCATTCTTAGCCAGATGTTTCCATTTCTTAAAAGTCTCAAATACATCATATTTTCTTATAATGCAATAAACTCAATTTTTCCTAGTTGTGTCACCAATAGAAGTAAAATAATAATATATCCACAAAGAAATGATAGCTATGCCAATCCCAATACATCTATATGCACAAGATCTTTCTTTTTACTCCTCATTTCCTTCCAAAATTTGAGAAATCTAGCTCTTTTCCATTTTCCATAAACACAATGCTCAAATAGGTCTAAATAAACCTTCTTCAAATATGGAAAAAATATCCTTTGAGTAGAGAAACTACATCTCCTTCTCACTCATTTTCCCTAGCCTATGATGCCACAATGTTTTATATGATCCCATAGTTCAGCGAAATAAAAAAAAGGTCAACATTACTAGTACATACATAGAATGTACCTATCTTCTCTCATTTTTCTATATCTATAGATCCTCTAGTGACCTTCCATGATTTTTCTATAAATGTAAGTGTACAACCCTCACTTCCCAAATTTCCTATTGAAAATAGGTTTCTTCTTAAATTAGTAACATGCCTTACCTCTTCCAACAACCATTTCTTTCCACCCTATAATTTTATCCACCTTACAATTTTTAGCAATTTTACAGTGTTCATCACCACTAAAATAAACTTATCCAAAATCACATTAAACATAATATTGAAAATATTTCCTATGGGCTGTGGCATGAAATAATGTCTCTAAGTCTATCATCCAATAATTTGCAATATTATATTTTTAAAGGATTAAAGCACCTTGTAACACATTAACTACTACATTTTCTTCCTTATTATTCTCTTAATGTCCATCTCCTTTTTTTTTTCTTTTAGATATCAAATGTATTTCTTCTTGTGCCCTTTCTTCCTATGATTCCTTCATTCTGGCCTTTGTCTATATTTGGATGTGACATTCTTATATTTTCCATGATTCCTTGGGCACTTTCATCTCTCCCTTTCTCTTCCATGTTATATATAGTCAAAGAATTTACTGAAATCACACCCATACCTTTCATCACATTTCCTTGCTAAGGATAACACCACAACATCATTAAACTTCAAATTTTTTTAACCAAAGAAAAAATTAATTACATTTATGACCAAGTGATTCTACATTTCTAGTGATGAGAAAAAAATAAAAAATATCCCTAACATAATGATCAAAATTTACTCCTAAATAACCTAATTGAGTGGAGTGTTAAATACATTTAAATGATTATAAATAGACCTGCATGTTAACATGTTTGTATTCATAAGAAATACATTGTGGGAAGATGATAATTTTTGTATATCTTAGCCAATTCCTTCATAAAACCCTTTATTTTCCTTTCTTTCGAAATATTAAAATTCACCAATGTTGTTACACATAACTATATGATTCCCCATCTCTTTCTATCAAGAATATTCCATTCTTCATGTTTCATAATCACTAAATTATTTTTTATTCTATCCAATGGTAGAAAATTACTTCTTTGGTATAGATAATGTTCCATTTTCGTCTTCCATAGTTGGTAAATTTGGCCATTAAACTTCTCAACCCTAAATTTTTCCATTCCTCCCACTTGAACCAAGAATCACCCTTTCCCTTGGGTTTTATTAGCCAAGAAAACCATTGTATATGATACTAGTTGTTATGAGTGAAAATAATAGAAAAATAAAATCAAAATGAATATGGAAATAAAACATAGAATGAAACAATACAAAGGAGAAACCAACATATGTGGTTCACCCAATTTGTGTAATGTCCATGGAGAAATTTCAATCCTTCCTTTTATTTTATCCATAAAAATTAAGGGATATAAATTGCATCATGTTTTCTACAACATTCTCTTCTCTCTCTCATTGTGTCATCTCTCTCAATTATAATTATTTCTAAATAATACACAGTTTCAACAAAATTCTCTCATAAAAAAGAAATGGGATCAAGAAATAGGGTTCAGTTCTAGTTGAAAACAAACCCTCTCAGATCAAGAAGATAATATGGATCCACAACCAACATCTTGTTAGAAATTATCTCTAGTAATTAATTCCTAATACCACCTCACTCTCATATTAATATGTATTCATTATCCTATGTAACTTATTGCTAGATATGAAGATAGTTAAATGTGGCTATGAGAGTTTTGTACTATATATATCATACTCATGTGAATAAATTATAAACCATCATTTTGGCTTAGTTATTTTTAACTTGAGTCTTCATCTTCATGATGTTATTTTTATTTACTATATCTCTCAACCATTCTCAAGAATATATATACACTTAAGAAGATTTATCTACAAAATATGTGTTAATATGTTGTACAAATCCCATTGGACATATATGAGAATTATAGGATTTAATAGTAAATTAATCAATATTAGTTTTTAGATAATTAGAAGTTATTTAAAAATGCTAAGTTAGATCAAAATTGATCTATAAACTTTGATTTGAACCAAATATCTCTTATTCATATTAATCTACCAAAAAATACTTATTCAAGAAGAACACGATGAATTTCCTTTTATTTGACCCATTTTCCCTTGGCATCTATATCCATATGAATTGGTATTAGAGCATACAATATTTGGACCTCCTCAAATATTTTTTGTTAAGAAATAATTACTCTCTATAAACTAAGCCTGTCTCAAATGTAGTTACTTTTATGCATGCCAAACTAGTTATCCTAATTGGCTTTGGCTATCATGTATAATTGTGGAACTAATTACTCTTAGAGATTAATTTGTATATTTTTAAACCTGGATCATCCTATAATTGTACTTATGACCATATATGCATACAATGATGTTAATTATTGGCCTATTTTATAAATTTCCCTAGCACCTTCTAGACTTTATGGGAATGTGGCAATAGTGCACTAATTCATTTGTCGGGATAATAACATGGTTAATTTATAGGAGGAGAAACAAGGACCATTTCCTATCAAATTGTTACATGGGGAAATAATTCTTTCAATTCCATCAATTTTAGGCTCAAATTTTATGATAACATGAAATTTAGGAGGAAAGAGTATATTTAGTTATAATTTACTTGGTTAATTATCAAAAGACTAAAGAAGATACTTGAATGGATTGGAGTGTTTAATGTTGGATGAGAATAATTCATTTTATTTAGATAGGAAATGAATGCATACCTTTTCAAGTTTTGAGTGACACCATTCTCTCAGGCCAAAAATATATCATTTTCATTATTTCATGTGCTAGCCCATTTTTTAAAGACGTGTCCCAAATTTTCTCTATAGTTGAGGAGAGAAAATGAGAGTGTGATGTCAGAGAGAAAAGAAAAAGGGGACAAATTTCTATATAAGCCTTATCATCCACAGGTCTTAAGCTATCTATAGAGAGTAACTCCCACTTTATACTTTCATATTTCCATACAAGAGAAAAGATAAGAAGGAAACCTCACCTTCTAGTTGGATTCTCTCTCATAAGAAATTCAAAGGAAAAACTTATGTCTATTGTGGATGTCTGTGCATATTTTCTTTCTATTCTCTATTTATATCTTTTTTTATTTAAATATAATAATTTATTTATTAAATAATATTAAAGATATAGGAAGAAATTACTTATATAGTAAACAATTTAGCATTTTATATGATCTGTTGTGACAAATTCTTCCAATAGAATATTTGTGGTAGTTTAAAGATCACATTGATATTGGAGCATGTTTCTTTGGGTATTTTGTGGGAATTTGTAGGGGATTCAAGAATTCTCTCAAGGAGAAATTTGCAGAACCGTGGCCATGGTCCATGTGTCTTTTCAAAATAACCATAATGATTTGACGAAAGATTTTTGAGGCTGGAAGCACAAGTCACCAACATCAATTGCAATATTAACCTCCTCATGGTGGATTTAGCAAGAAAAAATAGACCATTTGAAGAGGTTAGAGGCACTAAATCAAAGGTTAGATCAAAGGGGAAATTGGTAGATCATGAAGACGCAGAAGAGGAGCTAAGGAAACAGCCCTAGAAAGAGCAGCTGATTTCAAGTGTCGTTAACCATTCATAATCCATTTTCAACATGGAATTCGAAGTTGACATAAATTCATACCAAGGTGAGATTGATTAGATAAAACTGAATCTTTATTTATATAAATTGCAAGTTTATTTCAACATTCACCATATATATTAAGAAAAAAATATATCATTTGCTAGAATGATGTTGAAGGGACATGCTCTAACCTAGTTGGAAATCCATACAAAAACATCTAAGTCAGTTTTTTAGAAATATAAGGAAGGACTTCAGAAACCCCATTAAGTCACAAATTTACCCTATTTTATAAATAAGTTATTTTATATGTTCAACTAGAAAATTTTATCATAATAGATCAATTAAAATTACTAAAATGTTTACTATGTGTTTTAATTTTCCTTTAGATTTTATATTATTTAAATAAATGAAATGGATAAAGTGTGAGAAATATAGAATATAAATAAATGCACACATGCATCCAAAATAGACACAATGTTTTCCTTGGGAAACTCTTACAATAGAAATCCCAACTCTAAGGTGATGCTACTTTGCTCTGTTTTCTCTAGTATGGAAAAATGCAAGTATAAATGAAGAGATACTCCATATGGAGTTATCTAAGATGTGTGTCCTATAAGGATGCTACAAAAACTTAACCCATATATTCTACTCTCTCACCTCACACTCCTAATTTATTTTCTTAGTTATGGAACAAAATACAAAATCATAGAATGTAACCCTTACTCCTCATAGAAACTTGGTATTTGGCATAACCCAATAACCAACTACGGGTCAAATTTGACTCCCTAAACCCCAAAATAGAGTTAAAAATTTGGAACTTCTATAGTATTATTGAAATTACACACATGGATATCCTCATATGAATAAGTAACAATGTTTGGTGTTTCATCCTATCATACCATGGTGGTCAACATGATAGGTCAACTTAATAGAGGCATAATGTTTTCATAAAAACTATATTTAACATGATTGTTGCATATTGAAAAGGTAACTAAGTGCATAAAACCATCAAACGTCTCACCAAAGTGAAATTTCTTTGTATTCCCAAAAAATATCATTTAGTCCCTCAAAATGGTGCTAGAAGGTTTTGGACCCCATTTCTCCATACTAGGATCCAATATTAAAATGACCCTCCATGTCGACTCCTCCAATATTTTCCACTTTGAAAACATAGAGATAAATAAAAGATAATATAGTGATCCCATGAACTTGGATGTACTCATCAGGTATTTTTGTGGTTTGCATATCCATCAATGAAGGAAAGTGTTTCTTTCCAAGTCAAGTACAATAGACAAAGCATGTGTACATTCATAGTATCTAGAAATCAAGGTCCTAAAGAAATGGAAGCCAAATGTTATGAACTAGGAAGATTCCAAGGAGGGGAAGAAGAAGTCTAAATGGGGAAATAATAAGAAGAAAATAGCAACAACACATCAATGAAAGGATCCTACCAACCATTATAATCATTGCACTAATAATGGTCACACTTAGGAAAACCAAAATCTAAAGGTAAACCCACACAAACTCAAGAAGGATGAAAAAAAAGGAATTGTATAGCCACATATTTGTGAAATCAAGTTAAAATAAGCTCTGATTTAGACAAGAAAAATTTCTATACATCAATGAAAAATGAAGTGAATTTGACTAGCTTTCATCACTAGGAAGCAAAGGATATGGCCAAACACTTCACATTAAGATCTAGGTCAAGAAGACCAAGATAAGTTCTCTATTGAAAAGATAATATCATAGAAATAGATTTGATAAACCAACTTGAATTGGAGATTCACAATAAAATTAGCCTATGTCCATTTTTATGGGTAAATAAGGATTCAAAGATAAAGGTAACAAAAGAGTGTGAGATTAAATTTGTTGTAAGTGTTGATTATATTGATAAAGTAGAATTAGAAATAGTATCACTTGATGTATTGAAGTCATGTTTGGGAGTTTCTGATGGATGTAAGTTTCATGTAAGAGCCAATAATTACCACCTCATCAAGGATGATAAATCCTTCGTCATCAACGGACTTAAAGGAAAGTCAAATATTTCACTAGTAAGTGCCAACTAAGCCAAGAAGCTGATCATTTCTAGAAATAAATATGCTTTAATTTTCTTAAGTTAAATCAATGTAATGATTATTAAATAATATAAAGCCATATATTATATATAAGCTAATGTTTATATTCCACTAGAGCATTTCACCACAAAAAAAAAATCATAAAAATACTAAAATCTATACAATGTAGGTTAATTTTTCTTTATATTCCACATTACTGAATTGTTGATTTTTTCTGCTTAAATAAATGGAATAACTGAAGTGTGATAAATAGAGAATAGAAATAAAAGCACACACACACATCCACAATATACATAAGTGTTACCTTAGGAAAATATTACAAGAGAAAACCCAACTCGAAGGTGAGGCTACTCTACTCTCTTTCCTTTGGTATGGAAAAATGCAAGTACAAATGAAGAGGTACTCTGTATAGAGTTATCTGAAACTCGTGCTTTATAAGGTGATATAAAACCTTAACTTCCCCATTCTACTCCATCACTTCCCACTCCCTATTTATTTTCTAATGTATGAATCAAAACACAATGGCACAAAAGGGAACCCCTACTCCTCTAAGTGGTCTGGTATTTAACATACCTAAATAGCCAAATAGGGGTAATATTTGACTCCCACAACCCTCAACCCTCAACCCTCAACAAAAGTTATGGAATTGGAACTTATAGAGTATTAATTAAATTCCACACATGGATAGCCCCATATGTATGAGTAATAGGGGCTAACATGGCATCCTCTCATACCATGGTGATCAACATAGTATGTCAACCTGTGGGAGGCATAACCTTTTCATACGAACTCCATTTGATGTGATTCTTGCATCATTATGAAGATCTCTAATTTTATAATAGAAATATATTCTCTCTAAAAGTGATATTTTCTTAACTCAAAAAAACCATAATTTAGTGCCTCGAAATGGACTTAGAAGGTTGAATATACCGCTTTACCCAAATTGGGATTCACCTTCAAATTGACCCTGCATGTTGATTCCCCCAATATTTTCCACTCTAAGAGCATTGAAATAGAGGATAAATAATATAATGATTTAAAATGGATCAATATAAGGTATGTAGAGGAAAATTTGATTTTATGTCAATACTTTAGGTATAGGAAAGGGCAGAGTTTATAGAAGTGCACCAATGAGTTCAAAACTATGGCCATCATGTTGGGTATCTCTCCCAAGAAACCAAATGTGATCCTCAAGTACTTGGGATGCCTATATAGCCATATACAAAAGAAAGGAAATATCACATGAAAATAAATACCTGCAAATAATCTTATTGTAGCTGGTTGATCCTTCTCTTGCTTGTTTGCTCCTTCCTTCTTCTTTCCTTATTTTTCGTTCTTGATCCAATTCCAAAGTTCTCCAAGAAAACTCAAAGTTTCTTAGATTGAAAGAGAGAGAGAGAGAGAGAGAATAATGAGAGAGCTCCAAATTGAACTGAAAAGATATTTTCAACTAATCCCTAGAAGCCCTTTTATCAATGAGGCCTATATTTTCTTCATTTTCCATTATTTTCCTTCATTTTCCTTCTCACATACATCATGTGACCTTTAAACTTAATTTTCTCCTATTTTCCATTATTTTCATGAATAAATGTGTCAATAAATGCCATTGTTTACTTCTCCAAAGCCTATGCCATTGCTTTTGCCAATTTCCTTAGCCATATTAACTGAAATGAACACCCACTAAGATGTTTTTCCCAACATTTAGCTTGGAATATGTGTCCCATGACCTTGGTCTTATTTCTTTTACATGGATTTTCAACCAGGATTGTTACATAGTGGCCCCCCTATACCCATTGGTCCATTAGAGGAGGTTCCACTAGACTAGGATTGATGATTTACCTCCCATCTAAGGTGATGGAATAAGATCATCGTCAAAACCATTCTTTCTTCCAATTTACTCCATAATAAATTCTAAAATCTCAAATACAAACAAGCATAAGAACCCAATTGTGAAACAAATAAAGTACCTTTTGTTCAAAATCCCACCTTCATCCATGTTCTCTTGCTAGATGGGTGAGAAACATATGATGACTTTAGGTGGTGGATATATAATGGAATAACCTCAGCAACTAGTGGTCACTGATATTTGGGGACCATGAACCACATAGAAAAAAAAAATTATCCATTGCAAGAGTATGTTGGGTAGGGGGGTTATGCCTTCGTCTAAGTGGATAAGGACCCAGTGTTAAGTTGCACCTATCATTTTGTGTATCTTTTGTAGAATCATGACCCACCCCTTAGGTTTCTCCCATGTAAAAGTAGTTTATCTAGAGTCCTAGCATGAACATTTCCCATCACTTTTGTAACAAATATATAGGTACCTCCCTATTATTATAAGGAGGTTTATTAAATACCATGAATCGCCTATCCATCCAATGGTCTTGCAATGGTTGGTGTGTGCACTAGTCGATACAAATGTGTGTTTTTTTTACTCAAAAAGGTTGGTAATTCCTTGGGTAAATGAAAAACAACAAAATTCTTGTTTAAAAATGTTAATTTCTCTAATTTGGTTTTATTGATACCAGTTCTATAGTGATCATACATACTAGCGTTGTAATTAGAAATATTTCTTAACTAGCACTATCCATTGGAAATGGATAACACGGTTTAATTTAATGAACATGCAAGAGACATTTGTGAGGGATCTCTTGTGTTTTGGAGATATTGTATCAGTACCCTCGAAATATCGAATGATAAATCCATTTCATCAATGGAATTGTTTGTTCTTGGTTGGGGTTTGGTTATTCTAAGTCATGCTTTCATCGTCACGGGTTTGGGTTCACACTAGGTTTGATGGTAACCAATTTTTTTGCAATCCAATATGGTGATTTTTTTTAAGGTATCATTTAGGAGTTTTCTCAATTTTAAATTAAAATTTTAGGAAAATAAAAAATAAAAAAATGCATCTGAATTCTTACTTGGAACCCAAGGAAGATGTATGTCATTGATTGGTAGATATATGTAGGCTAAGGATGAATAATTTTTCCCAATAACTCTTAAAAACATATATTGTGTTGTATCTCCTAGAGAGAGCCTTGAGTTGCAAAAGACCAGTGCCTAGGACATCTTTAAAATCAGAGGTTGAATGTGAACAATTGTATAAAATGCCTCTGACAAAATATGGAAAAAGTGAACAATGGTTTTGGTGGTTCATGGATGGTGAATATCTTGGAGTAAATTCATGTGAATTCCTTATACTGTGAGAGTGGTGGCTTTTAATTGGGCCAAGTATAAAACAATGAACAATAATCTTAAAATATGCATAGGTGTTGAGAGAGAATAGAGAAGGCACCCACGAGAGATAGGCTTAAGAGATTTAAGAATATGTCCCCTATGAACTCAAAGGAAATGAATATGAATGAGATATGGACAACAACATAGGTTCATGGAGCATGAATTAAGGGAGTGCAGAAAGCTTAATACATGAGCGTTATACAAACACAAATTCATGAATAAAATTGCAGACAACCGGTAGGTACATTACACGAACCATCAAGGAAAAATAGCATGAAAGATGATTACACATAAAGAGGCGATTACTAATAACAAAAGAAAATAAATACATACTACTCATTGATCCATCTAGAATCTAAATATCATATTTGTATTCATATTAAGTTTAAACAACTCTCCCAAATATGTGTCTCAGAGCACAGGGAGCACAAGCATACAAAAATACAACAAAATTCTTAAAAATTACAGAACCCTTGTTTCATCCTAGAACTCACTACATATAGAGTTCTCCCTGAGGTTTTATGATCGAATATTCTTTCATGATCGATCCAAATTCCAGAATATTTAAAGGGGTGGTGAGAAGTGGCTGACAATTTAGGCTTCATCACGTAATTCCACTTGTTGTTCGACATCCTCCACTCTCTAACTCTCATTATCTCCACTCGTCATTACGGAACATTCAGTTGAACTGTGTACACTGAATTCTTTAGTATGGAGCTCTTGGAGGGATTGCATAAGGGTGGAGCGGAGCTGAAGGCAGGATGGCAAAAGCGGAAGTGGGTTTGACGGAAGTCATTTACATTTGAAGTGGGTAAAAGACATGCCACGATGGGCTATTGATGGTGTGGAAAAGTGGTGGGACTTGCACCCGCAAAGTGCTTATCCCAAAGTTTATGTGCTAGTAGGCAGAATTTAAATGCTAAGACCTGCAATGGGCGAAGTGCGGGGGAGGTGAGGTGGCATGGAAAATGGTAGGGATCATGCCCGTAGATCACATGTCGCAAGATTTAGCTGGAAGCATTAGGTGGTAAATTTTAAAATATGCAGGGAGCGATGTGCGATGGTGGAGGAAGGTGACGTGGAAGGAAGGTTGGACCGAATACATTGGCAGAGTTATAAAGCAGTGAATGGTTATGCTGTAAGTGTATGAGGCTTCATTTTATACGAAAAGTATTACAAGCGGCTAGAAGTGAGGGGTGGAGCTATTATAGTGGGGCCAACCACATCCCAACTTAAATAAAATACTTTGCGGTCGTTTAAGCGGTAAGTTATAAAAATGCATGATATGCGACATGCAACGCGCTAGACTCTGCAAAGAACGAAAAGGCGAAAGGTAAGGAAAAGGTGGAATGCTAGGGTTTGCATGCGAATTTGGGTGATTTATCAAGGTTGGATGGGCCCCACCAAGTCGCATCGGCAGCAAGATAATTTTTGGTAAGTCTTAAGATGTAAAGACTAAAACTTGCAGTGAGTGGTTTTGCCAATGAAGAAATGCAATGCGAGACTTTAGAAAATGGAAAGTGAAGGGTAATAGAGGGTAAATGAAGGTAAAAGGATAAATGAGATGAAGGATGGCGGAAATGGAGTTTTCTCACCATTTAACCTTATCAACTACATTTTCCCCTTTCTACTGAACTGAGATGCAGATTGATTCCTTTGAAGCTCTTTGACAGTCAAGACTTGCCTTCCTTTCTCCTTCTCCCCTTTGTGTGTGGTCACAGGCCAACATTGGCTCCATCTAGGGACAACGTGTTTTTCTTCAGTGCGTTGAGAACCTGCAGACCTGTATGACTGTGCTTTTATTGGGTACATGGAGTCGCAAATGCATACTATAATCCTGAAGTGAAACTACAACCGAGTTGTGCACTGCCAACTGTATAAAACAAAAATCACTGCCGCACCTTGAAATTTTGAATGTTGAAATCTGAACTATACTGAAGCTGGAAACTGAAAAACACTTGAACTGAAAACTACAAAGCAATCTGAAACTAAAATGGAGATATTCTCATAGTACTGAGCTTATTGGCACTCCTACTTACACCTAGTCTAATAAAAAATTATCCCATCAAATAATAATTAGACTTCAAATGTAACCAGTTAATCAAATGAGTGCTTAGCTGAAATTGGCATCCCATTCATGTAGGTATTGAAATGGTTTTAAAATGTGGAAACTTATCTCTTCCATTTAATTCCATATCTTCATTGATGAATCTATAAAATTCTTCCTTCACTGATGGCTGCAATATACTAACCAAAGGATAATGGTAAACATGCAATATGAGTTTTTCTGGAGGATTTGTAACCAGAAAACAAACCTCATTCCAAATTTCTTCTTTGCTTCCGCGTTCCCACTGATTGTCTTCAAACATCAAGGATGACTCTTGCTTCTTCTCCTTTTCCATTATAATCAACTTCTTTTTGTGCTCTTCATCATTTCCTTTTTCATACGAAGGCTTGCAGGGGAGCTGCAAACTCTCAATCATCTCGAGTAACGGATCTTGACTAATAACAATTTGTTGTGTTTCCTCCTTAACATCCCATGAAGAACTTAATGATGAAAAACTTTTATGATTTTCTTCAAGTTCTGCACACTCATAAAGAATATTTGAGTGGCCTTCAATCAGCAAACCTGGTTGGTCTTCATTTGGAAAGCTTTCTTGGCTTTCTTAGGGCACACTTGATTGGTGTTCAATCTCTGAATACAACACTATTGGCTGAAGGTGCTCTTGTGGATCTAGAAAATTAAACTTTGCTGCCCCTGCTTCGAGATCACTAGAATTTTGTTGATTTTTAGTGCTTTCCCCTGGGAAACTCTCCAGATCTTCCCCTTCTTCATGGAGGGTAAGCTCACCTCCATCTTCTTCAGCATAGGCTAGAAACTGGTTTTCTATATTCGGTCCAAAAACCACCCCGGGTTGTTCTTCTTGGAGATTGAAGGTTGTGGGCCCTTTTTTGGTAATGGCTTCTTCGAGCTACTCTTTAGGAGGGTCAGGCGGTTTCAAGGGTATAGATGAGAGTTTCTTATCTTTGGGAGGATCAGCTTCTTTCTTTGTAGAAGAGGATGCAGTGGCCTTATGAGGGGATGATTCTTATAATGGCTTTTTCCCTTTACTAGCAGGACTAGGAGGAGTTTTTTTCCTTTATATCAACTCTTTATTTTTTTCTTGCCCCTGAGTTCTCTTTTTAGAGGACCTAAGGTCATACTTCTTGTGGAGTTGAGCCTACATGAAATCTACGAACTGTCTGCAGTAACTGTCAATCTCTTGATCCTCTAGAGGGACTTCTTCTTCTTCTTGTTCTCCTTTCAGGATGGGTTCACCCTCCTCATCATCATAGTAGGCGAGGAATTGATCTTGTTGGCTGTCTGTGACTTCCTCGGCCTATTGCAACAGCTGCAGAGGGGGCCTCCGATATTGAGGATTAAACTCCTAGTTAGGAATAATTTGGTTGGAATGAGGAGAGGATTTCTTAGCCTCCGATTCAAGCTTAACCAACTTATTTTAGAGGTTTTTGATTAGCTTATTCATCTCTTTGATTCTATGCTTCTAGAATTCCCTCTCCTGATTTGAGATAGAAGCCTCCTCCCCCTTATTTCTTCTAGCTTCATGTTATGTCTTCCCCTTGAACTTACTAGCAGAAGAAAATTTTTCTTCTACCTCCAACGCATCAGTCTGGATCTGATCCAGAGATGTGGATCTTCTTTCTCTTAAGGTGAACCAAAAATTTGGCTTGAAAGCTCCTGTGAAAACCACCTTAGCAGCTGCTTGGGGAAGCTTTATCTTGACAGGGATATTATTATAGATCCTATTGAACCTCTTTATAAATTATGTTACATCCTCATTTTGTCTCTTCTTGAGAGCATTGAACTCTGTGAGGACATATCCATGGTCCCTCTTTTCTCCCCATTTCTTCCCAAGTGTGGACTGTGTTGTTGGCTAGAGACTTGAACCATTTCTGGACTTCTCCCTCCAAGGATTGGACAAAAATTCTTAATACCACATCTAAGTGCTCTACAATTACATTCTCATAAAAGGCACAAAATTTTTCAATATGTCTCTGCCCAAAAGTACTATCTTCCCCAGTGAACCGAGGCAGCCGCTCTAGATAGTCTTGTGGCATATCATTTAGAGGCTAAGGGAGGGACAAGGGGGCATACTTGTCCAAAAGGAAGATCGAAATGACCATCTGATTTATAGGTGGGTGTAGATGATGGATCTAAATATGGTGTGAGGTCTAATGAAAGCTAGTATTACTTCTGATTAGGACTATTTTACAGTGGAGTCGCCAAGGCAAGGAATGTTGAACTCTCAACCCTTCGTGCTCACCTAATTGAAGGGTGAAGATAATCTCGTATCTCAGGGAAAATATTTTATAATTTGTTCCTCAGAAACGGTGTCAAAAAGATATTTTAGCTCCTACAGACAGCCTTGATTTGCAAAAGACCAGTGCCTAGGACATCTTTAAAATCAGAGGTTGATGTGAACAATTGTATAAAATGCCTCTGAAAAAATATGGAATAAGAGAACAATGGTTTTGGTGGTTCATGGATGGAGAAGACCTTGGAGTCGATTCATGTGCATTCCTTATACTGTAAGAGGGATCAAGAGGATGTGAGACTGATGGCTTTTAAATGGTCCAAGTATAAAACAATGAACATAAATCTTAAAATATGCAGAGGTGTTGAGAGAGAATGGAGAAGGAACCCACGAGAGACTGTCTTAAGATATTTAAGAATTTGTCCCCTATGAACTCAGAGGAAACGAATATGAATGAGATATTGACAACAACTAAGGTTCGTGGAGCGCGAATTAAGGGAGTGCAACAAGATTAATACATGAGCGTTAACACCTGAGAATTATACATACACGAATTCATGAATAAAATTTTAGACCACCGGCAGCTACATTACACGAACCATCAAAGAAAAATAGCATGAAAGATGATTACACAAAAAGAGGAGATTACTGATAACAAAAGAAAACAATTACATACTACTCATTGCTCCATATGGAATCCAAATATCAGCTCTATATTCATATTAAGTTTAAATAGCTCTCTGAAATATGTGTCTCAGAGCACAGGGAGCACAATCATACAAAAATACAACAAAATTCTTCAAAATTCTAGAACCCTTATTTCATCTTAGAAATCACTACATATAGAGTTCTCCCTGAGGGTTTATGATCGAATATTCTATCATGATCGATCCACACAGGTGAAACGAAAATATCCTAACAAACTATCACAACGTGCTTCAAGAAATCGCTTATGCAATAGAAAAATCAAAATAGAATTGGGTAAAATCGGGATTTTACCAGCAAAACATCACTATATAAGAGTAAAAATAAGCAAAACAGCTAGCCACAGAGGCCAAATTCCAGAATATTTAAAGGGGTGGTAATAAGTGGTGGAAGATTTAGACTTCATCACGTAATTCCACTTCTTGTTCGACATCCTCCACTCTCTGACTCTCATGATCTCCACATGTTGTTGCAGAACATTCAGTCGCACTATGTACACTGAATTCTTTAGTATGGAGCTCTTAGAGGGACTGCATAAGGGTGGAGTGAAGTTGAAGGTAGGTTGGCGGAAGTGGGATTGGGTTTGATGGAAGTCATTTACATTTGAAGTGGGCGAAAGACAGGCCACGAGGGGCTATTGATGGTGTGGAAAAGTGGTGGGACCCACACCCACAAAGTACATATCCCAAAGTTTATGTGCTACCAGGTGGAATTTAAACGCTAAGACCTGTGATGGGCGAAGTGTGGGGGAGGTAAGGTGGCACAAAAAGTGGTGGGGACCAGCCCTGCAAATCGCATGTCGCAATATTTAGCTGGAAGCAATGAGTGGTAATTGTTAAAAGCTGCAGGGAGTGATGTGCGATGGCGGGGAAGGTGACGTGTAGGGAAGGTTGGACCGATTGCATTGGCAGAGTTATAAAGTGGTGAATGGTTATGTGGTAAGTGTATGAGGCTTCATTTTATATGAAAAGTATTACAAGCGGCCAGAAGTGAGGGGCGGACCTACTATGGTGGGGCCAACCAAATCGCAACTTAAACAAAATACTTTGCGGGCACTTAAGCAGTAATTTATAAAAATGCGTGATATGGTACATACGACGCGCTAGACGCTGCAAAGTGAAAAAATGAGAAGGGTAAGGAAAATGTGGAATACCAGGGTTTTCATGTGAATTTGGGTGATGTATCAAGGTTGGATGGGTCCCACCAAGTCATATCAGTGGCAAGATAATTTTCGGTAAGTCTTAAGATGTAAAGATTAAAACTTTTGGGGAGCGGTGTTTCCAATGAATAAATGCAACGCGAGACATTAGAAAAGGGAAATTGAAGGGTAAGAGAGGATAAATGAAGATAAAGAGGATAAATGAGATGAAGGATGGCAGAAATGGAGTTTTCTCACCATTAAACCTTATCAACTACATTTTCCCCTTTCTACTGAACTAAGATGCAAATTGATTCCTTTGAAGCTCTTTGATAGTGAGGACTTGCCTTCCTTTCTCCTTCTCCCCTTTGTGTGCAGTCACGGTCCAAGATACTATAATCCCAAAATCGTAAAAAATAGGGTTGAGGGAACATAAAAACTATTCATACAAGAATGTGTGTGTGTTACTAAGAGCACATGCACTTGCTTAAGAAGGTGTGCACATTAATAAGAACACATGCATGCTCTTAGGAAGATGTGCATATTTTTAAGAGTGTGTGCACATTCTTAGGATTGTGCACTTGCTCGTGATCCATGCTAACTTGGTGGCCTAGATAGTATCTTGGTTTACAGATCAAAGCTTGCTAAACTTGGATTCCTACGAACTCATGCTTGCTCCTAAGAACACACATATGTTCCAATGGGTGTGCATTTCTTATGGCCCCATTGCCACTTTTGGGGGCATCGTCTTCATGTGAGCACCTTATTTAATTTGAAATTTTTGGGGGTTTACTATTTACATGCTTGCATGTTGATAATTTTATGGTTTTTTAGTTTAAGAATTGTTTGTTACCATTAAATAATTCTCCCCCACAATATCTCTTTATTACTTTATTTTATATACCCTCTGTTAATCTTTGGCATAAATTATATTAGCCACCTAAGTCCTTGGTTCTTGAAGAAGTTGTTGTCTTGAAATATTTTCATTCATTTTGAAATATTGAGTTGTTGTGTGGTATAATAGCTTACCTCTAAACGAAGCTGCGTGAATTCCTCATGGGATATGGGAATACCTCCATTGAAACAATTTAATTGCTTTGTGTGGAGGAAGGGGGCTTAAAAACAACAATTTCTTGCCATTTATGTTGTAATTTGGCAAAACTTTGCATCAAAATTATATTGCCAATAATAGAGGTAGCTGTGAAGGTGGTGGTGAGGGATGCAATGATCCTAGTGGAGGAAAGAGGTAGCTCTGTCTATGGTGGGTTTTTTTGTCCTAGTTTCATCAACATGGATGGGGATTATTAGTGGTGAAACAACAAAATACATGGACCAAGTTAATAGGATATGTATGTTACAAGTGACCTTGTATTGTGGGAAAGTTGAAATAAGACCTTCAAATTATTATCTAATCAGATGTTTGATTTTTTTCTAGAACTATATATTCCAAAGTTAAATGATAATTATGCATATAATCGATGCTCAATGTAACTAATTTTTAATCCTCTAATAAAATTACATTGTTTTTTCTTTTTGAAAACAAATATTCCAAAGTTAAACAATAAATATTTCATATGTTAAAGATGAACTAATAGCCATTAACAAACAAATAATTTTTATAAACTTGCTTCTCTAGAGACTAATTAAAAAAAAAAATTCACCCAATATTCATCTCATTCTACTCTCACTGTATTTCCACAATATTCCCTTTACCTGGCCCTTGATTGGGTGGAGAGTTGCATTCTACAACCCAGTATGATGTGGAGAGGTGCATTCGACAACCCATTCTAGAGTTGCATTCTACAACCCAGTATGATGTGGATAGGTGCATTCTACAACCCATTCTACAATCTAGTATGATGTGTAACGTTGTCTATCCATGATCAGAATAATATTTAATGTCAAATCATAAAAAAAAATTAATAATTGTATACGATCAAAATAATATTTAATGTCTGCTCATAAAAAAAATTAATAATTGTATAAATAAAAATTTAATATTGGCTCATAAAAAACTTTAACTAATTGTATAAATAAGAAATTACTAATCTATTAACCCAACACGGTTCAATCATTATTATTCACATTCCCTAGATTTGTGTTTAGGAGTTGTTGGGTTTGTTTGATTTTTTTAGCTCAATTGATGGTTTTGTGTTCTTCGTTCTTGAGTGTTCTTCGTGCTCTGCACTTATAAGTAAGTTCACTACACTCCGTAGGAATAGGGAGTTATTGTGTTAGTTGGATTTTTTTAGCTCAATTAATGGCTTTGTGTTCTTCGTTCTCTGAGCGTTCTTCGTGCTGTGCACTTATAAGTAAGTTCACTACACTCAGTGGGAACTTCGTACTATGCATTTATAAGTAAGTTAGTTCACTACACTCCGTAAGAAACAAGAAACTGTTATATATTAATAAAAATAAAATAAAAAAATTATATAAATAATTTTAATTTGATTAAAATAAAAAATTAATACCAAAATCGTGATTTCTTGTTCACTGATAATATGTGAATACATATTGGTTGGTTTGGATACAGATGAGTTTGGTGAGTTAGAAAACTATTCCAGTAAACAGTTTACCATGATTCTATATTTTCACATGAATCCTCATCAACTTTGTCATGTATTAATTTCTATTTATGGGCATTAATTTGAAATCACAAGTATAAGAAGAAATAAAAAATGTTTCCAATATGAAATATCAACTTTTTATGTTCAAGAAATTACAAACTAGTTACTCATTTAGATAGAAAATCTTTCGGATTAATCACATCATTAGGACCAGATCCTAATGATGTGATTAATCTGAAAGATTTTATATCTACATTATGCATTACGAAAGTCTTAGATCTAACAAGTTACTCATTGTACCCTCCAAAGCTTCAGGCAGCACCTTGGTCACTGGATAGTTGGATTGCTTCTTCCTGCATTACAAATTTTAAAATGATGAAGGTTAATTATGGTTAATATATAATTAACCATATATAAAAGTGAAACAGTGAAAATGTTTTATTTTAATTTCTACAACATTGAAAATTTCAATGTTTTTATGTTTTTCTTTTTTTTTGTTTCTTCAGAGTGGAATGGGCTATTGGGAGATAGTTTGAAGGTTTCATTAATCATTCTCCAATTCCATTCACCTAACAAAAATCTTTAACTTATATTACATTTACATATTTCATTCACCTACTTAAAATATTTAAGTTATCTAATTATTATTATGTATAAACACAATATAAATTTAAAATATGAAGAGGTTTACGAACACTCAAAAAAGAGGTATGGTAAATAAATAAAAATATAAATAAACATTAAAATATTATTATTATTAAATCTGATATTCATATTAATATATTATAATATTAATTTTATTAAATTTAATACTTTGGATTAATACAATATTAAATTTTTTATATTATAATATATATTAATATATCATGATATATACATTAAATCTAGATATATATGGGAGAGGAGAACAAAGACATAGAGTGATAGAGGTGAAGAAATTGGGAGAATGGCAAGGGAGATATGGAGATAAACTAAAGGAGAGGAGAGTGGAGGAATGCAGAGAGAGAGAGAGGGGTAGAGAAGTGAGAGATGTAGACAAGGGTAAGAGATGGAGAGGGAGACAAAAATGGAGGTGGGAGAGATGGAGGGAGATAGTGAGAGGATGGGAAGAGAGAGAGAGATGGGGCAAGAGAGGGAGATAGGAGAGAAAGGGAGAGAGAGGAAGGATGAGAGATATGAATTGAGAGAGAGGGGGAGAGAGGGAGGATAGAGAGATGGATTTGGAAAAGACATAGAGAGAGAAAGGTGGAGAGAGAGAGGGAGAGAGAAAAGCAGGAAGGAAGAGAGATAGAAGCAGGGGAGACGGAGAGAAGGGGGAGAGAGAGTGAGAGAGGGAGAGGAGGAGGGAGTGATAAATATATTGTTTGGAGAAAGAGAGTGTGTTCCAGGGGTGATATAGAGAGACACAGGTAGATAGAGATATATATGGAAGGTGAAGAGAAATAAGATAGAGAAGGAGATAGGGAGGGAGGGACGGAAAGATTGATATATATCGAGTGAGATAGAATGTGTGTTTGGGTGATCTGGATTTATGAAGGAACGCAATAAAATACATAAATAGACATAAATAGAGAGATGCAGCATAAATAATACTTCATTTCATTAATATCAAATAACATAAATATGCTTACATACATAATCGAAACAAACTAGCTAGGGCATTGGTAGCTTATCTCTGAGAAGAGATGTGGCAGCTACGTGCCTTTAAATTGTGTTACAATGAGGCTCGAGGGCCTATTTACTATTGAGAAACAATGGAAACCCCTAAACATCCAAAACCTAAACCTAGGAGATGAAGCGCCAAAACTATGGGCCCCATTTGGGTAAATGGGTACATCAACTTCCCGGGGATGACACTTTGGCATACGATCTCTGTTTGACATGCACAATACCTCATTAGAAAGATGTATCCGAAGAATAACACTTTTAATGTGAGCAACAATAGTCCATGGACCCATGCTGCTCCCGGTTTTCCCAAAAAATGTCGTTTAGGGCCTCAAAACGGCTCCAGAAGTTCACGACCCGAAAAACTCCTCATAATAGTAAGTTGTGTTGAAACTAAAAATTTGAAAGAACCAATGGCGAGGGTTCAAATGGAATAGGTGGGTGGCCACCAATATCCACCTCGATCATTAGGGCCTCAAAACAGCTCCGAAATTTCATGTCTTGAAAAACTGCTAAAAATAGTAAGTTGTTCTAAAACTAAAAAACTAAAAGAATTGATGGTGCGGATCCAAATGGAATAGGTGGCTGGCCACCAATATCCACCTGGATCATTCCTCCCTCATTAGGAATCAATGGTCCCCATTGCGTTAAGTTCCTCCATGAGAGGCAAATTACGCTGAACTTGGTATTATATTTGTCCAGGATGTCGTGGACTTGTTGGCGGACGTGATGGATGTGTTTAATAAATTTGGTTGCCTCATACAGCACATGTGTGGATTATTTCTGTGTAGTCGCATGAGGTATGGAAACAACAAGCGGTGGTGCTCCAGGGGTCAAATCAATGAATCGCTTGTCCTGACAGTGTAGAGGAACCTTTGTGGGTGAGGATAAAATGTCCTCGTATTCCTCCACGACTTTGTCCATCTACTACAGCCGTGTAGGGGAGCCCTGTTTCGAGGCTATGGCCAAAATCTTCTTCTTTCCCTGTGAGTGATTTGTAAGTAAAATAAATTTTCTGGTTTGTAAAACAATATTATTGCATTGTTTTGCAATAGTCAAGGAGATGGCAAGAGGCGGTACTACCTCTGGTATCCTATACAATTTATTTCCCAAAGTAATAACAACAGAACAAGGCCTAGACTCATACACAGCATGTCGCCTCCACAAGTATGGTTGTCCCAATAATATATCAGCTACATCAAGAGGAGAAACATCGCACAATACCTCGTCTGTGAATGGCTTGATGATGTACGGAAGGCTGCACTGCTAGCAGATGCAGAGATATCTCCCTAGGTGAAGCCACCCGATGGTATACAGTTGCGAGTGTGCTATGGTCGGTAGGCCGAGACGCTTCATGACATATGCTGAAATGAGGTTCTTTTGGCTTCTGTTATTGACAAGAAATTTCAGTGGAGAACCCTTCACCCACATCTACGAATGGAAGAGGTGCTCCCCCTCCTCTGTATCCTCAGGATCCGCCCTCTGGAGCTTAGTGGTGGCAACAACGGAACTGGGGTTCGCATTAATGATCTGGTTCCCTTTATCATCTCCCTTGTCTAGTTCAGGCTCAGGATCAGAACATGCATCTGATTCAGGTGCCTTCAATTCAGCCACTAGCGACTGTTTGGCCCGCCACTCGTTTGTGCTGTGAGTGGTGCTGTTATGAAATTCACCCAACTTCCTAGTGCCCTTATTTTTATTTTTTGTTGTTGTTCTGAGTCACCCCGCTTTGGCTTTGCCCCCTATTCTGTGGTTTGGGGGCACCTTTCCATGGCTTTGGATTTACAAATCCAAAGTCTCGCTTCTTCTGCTTAAATTTCTACTCGATCTTAGTGGCATATCGATATGTCGTGCCAAGCGAGGTAATTTCGATGAACTCTATTTCCTCCTAAATTTGTATGTGCAAACACCTGTGATACTTGAGCACCAAATATCTCTCTAAATATTTAATACCCAACTTTTTGTGCAGGGTATGGAACAAATTCATTAGTTCGTGCACATCTTTATCCCTTTATTGACGCATCATGGTCCATTGGATGTACTTGTCCTGATAGATCCCCACGGGGTAATAATGTTCCTTGATATTGTCTCAGAACGAATTCTAAGTGGGTCCAGCTGAGAACATAGAGGGTTCCATCTCGTCCTTTTGGTCACAGTAGGTTTCCCACCAGTATTTGACATGGGGGGCGGCTTTGAGGAGTGAAAAAATAATATTTTCTCATTCAGAGAAATCATGCACCGAGAAATACCCTTCTAGAAAATTAAACCATCTATCTATGGTTTCTGCATCTATCTGGCCTTCAAATACAGGAATGTCAAATTTTACATGTACCTTGAAGGGAGTGGTGCCTCTAGAGTGGTTGTTGGATGTAGATGTGCCGTAGGTTGGCAACCGTTGCAGGATCTGAGCAAAGTTATCCATTGTCGCATTCCTCTGTTTCTTGAGGGACTCCTCGAGCAATATTTTGATAGGATCTCCTACTCCCTCATATTTCTTTTCTTCCTCCATGGGAGGTCGTTGGGGTTTGTGAGGTTGATCTTGAAGGGGTTCAACTAGATCGAGCCCTAACTCCTTATACCCTGACCTTGTTGTGGACATGCAAAGAAAATCAGAGAAAGAGCAGACCGCTCTGATACCACTGATCTGGATTTATGTAAGAACACAATAAAATAAAGAAATATACATAAACATAGAGATGCAGCAGAAATAATACTTCATTTAATTAATATCCAATAACTGAAATATGCTTACAGACATAATGGAAATAAACTAGCTAGGGCACTGGTAGCTTATCTATGAGAAGAGATGTGGTGGCTATAGGCCTTTGAATTATGTTACAATGAGGCTCGAGAGCTTATTTATTATTGAGAAACAATGGAAAACCCTAAACATGCAAAAACCTAACCCTAGGAGATGAAGCGCCAAAATTGTGGGCCTTGTTTGGGTAAATTGGTACATGATCAACTTCCTGGAAACGTAATATTGGCATATGATCTTCGTTTGACACACACCATACCTCGTTAGAAATATCTATTCGAGGACTACAACTTTTGATGTGAGAAACATTGGTCGAAGGACCCATGTTGCTCCCGGTTTTCCCAAAAACCATCGTTTGGGGCCTCAAAACGGCTCCGGAAGTTCAGGACCCAAAAAACTGCTAAAAATAGTAAGTTGTGTTGAAACTGAAAAATTGAAAGAATCGACGGTAGGAGTACAAATTGAATGTTTGGGTGGCCACCAATATCCACCTCGATCATTAAGGCCTCAAAACGGCTCCAAAATTTCGTGACCCGAAAAACTACTAAAAATAGTAAGGTGTGCTGAAACTGAAAAACTAAAAGAATTGATGGTGCGAGTCCAAACGGAATAGGTGGATGGCCACCAATATCCACATGGATCATTGGGGGGTGAGATAGAGAGACAAATAAGGAGAGATGGAGGGAGATATATATATATATATGGAGGGGGGAGAGAGGGAAGAATATTTCTTGCACTAGATGCATCGATTTCAGTGTAGATGGTGATTTATAATCTTATTTGATTGCTTGCACTATATGCATTAATTTCAATGTAGATGTTGATTTTGAATTATATTTTATTGCTTGCACTAGATGCATTGATTTCAATGTAGATGATTTCTAATCATGTTTGATTGCTTGCACTAAATGCATTGATTTTAGTGTAGATGGTGATTTCCAATCCTATTTGATTACTTGCACTAGATGAATTTATTTCAGTGTAGACGTTGCTTTATAATCCTATTTTCTTACTTGCACTATATTTATTGATTTGAGTGTAGATGTTGATATTTAATCATATTTGACTACTTGCATTAGATGCATTGATTCCAGTGTTGATGTTGTTTTCTAATCTTATTTGATTGCTTGGATTAGATGCATTGATTTCAATGTATATGTTGATTTTTTATTTGATGTAATTGGATGTATGATGGTACATTAATTTTAAAGTGATTAGATTAATAGTGTGCATTGATTTCAGTGTAAGCATAAAAATGTATCGACAATGTACATTGATTTTTATGTTATAGTAATTCAACCTATCAATTTTGGACAACAAAGGAGACAATGTATGATGTTTACTACAACAACTCGAGCTAAATATTTAAGTTGTTTATGATTATGAAAAGATGAAAACATTTAAATGGTTTCATATTATGAAAATATGATAAAACTAACAAGGGTGACAATAAGAATAGTAGAAGAAAATAGTTTGATATTGATCACAATGACTACTATTTTTAATTGACCACATTCTTATTATTCACATTTTCTATCATTCAACAGTATTACATTATTACTTTGCATTCAAAAATTTTATTTCATCATTTTTTCATCATTAAAGTTTTAACAATATTTATCATCTCAGCAAACTGAGGTAACTAATAAAATTTAAAATTAAAATAACCCCATAAATCTAAGACATTTTTAGCATATTTAAAATGGTTATATTAATATTAGATGTAATTACATATTATTGAAAAAATTAATCATATGTTCAATAGATTTTCCTTGGCCGCACATGACTGAAACCAACCTAGATCCATCTTAACTCTAGATCTTTCAAGTGTCAAGAGAGATCAAATATCTCGAGGTGCAAACATTTCCTCAAGATTTTCACTCAAAAAATAGATTTTCACCTCAAGAGATTTGATCCCTCTCAACACTTAATGGATCTGGAGTTAAAATAGATCTAGGCTAGTGTGTGTGTGTGTGTGTGTGTGTGTGTGTGTGTGTATATATATTATTAAAAATTAATAAATTGTTTAGTTAAAAAAACCAATTAAAGATCGTTTTATTGTTGTTAGGCTTTTCCATTATCTTTTAAAAAATCACAAATAAAAAAGAAAAAAGAAATTATAGAAAAAAAAATGATTCCATTAACAATTAAAGTTTTTAGTTGTGTGAAAAGATGAGATGAAGGATGAACTAGGTTCACTGCTTCGAAAATTTAATAAAAACAAGTGTCGGCAGCAGCTGTAGTCCCTGCCTGGCAAGTCAAATGAGAAATTGGGGAGGCAATAATAATGCATTGATACAACGGCATGGAAATCAAACCAAAGTAAAATAGAAAACCAAACTGAAATAGAAAAATCTTGAAACCAATCCAAATTTGTGAAACCATCCCACTATAGATTATGCTTGGTTGCACTCCAAGTGCTGAATTCTCAAACCAAATTCAAGAATCTCATGAGAATATATGCCCACGTGCTTAAATATTTATTCCCTTATTTATTTATACCACATCTTGCATGATAGAAGAGATAATATCCATGCCAGAAAGAGAAAGAAGAGGTCATTTGCCTCTGAACTATTCCATTGTGTGTGAGTCTCTCTATTTTAACCTTGAAGGCTAGACCAAATTTTGAATCTTTTCACTGATCCATCAACTTCAGAAGAGAAATCATAATCATAAAAGTGCAAGTTGCATGTCTTTGTAATTATTGATAATTTTTTTAATGAAGTAAGTTTCCCATAAGCAAGTTCCTCACTCGGTGGAATTTTAGAGCAGGAATGTTCCAAACAGCAGCAAAAAGTGTTACAGGAAAAATAAAGAAGAGAGCCTCTCAAATAAAGATCACAACAGAGCAGGAGCTATATTTTGTATAGTACCAAATCATAACACTAATTATCAAACAGTCGATGCTCAGCTCTTAAGAAACAACGTGAAGGTTGTAAGAAGGTGAATGATGTTGGCATTATGTTTAAGACATTGTTGAATATGTTCATGTGGTTGATTGATGATGCATTTATGAAGACCTTTTCTATATGGTGATGCTATTGCCATGGATAATACTTTATTTCCTTATTTTATGTGATGATGTCTCTCACTGTTGAGGTCCTTTGGTTGGTTATAAATATCATATCTGTTATTTGATGTAAAGGTCATGTGGAGACCTATGTTGTAATAATTCATTGATGTTATGTAATCCCACTTGGTTGGGTGATTGAGTCATATATGTAATCCCATGTTGGGAAGCTAATGGTATGTAACCCCACTTGCTTTGGTGGTTGATTTAAGGTCATTTTGAGTTGATTCATAGAGTCATTTACTTAATTATAAATATTTTTAGCAGCTTCAGCATGTGCTCAGGGAGAACATTGGTCCATCCTTTGCCATTGATGTCAAAGGGGGAGACTATATTGGTGTTTGAATTTGGTGACAAATATGTTTTTCAGGTATCTACGGGTTATGGTGATAAAAAACCAATATGGTTTCCATCAATTCCAAAGGGGGATATTATTGGCATTATTATGTATGTGTTATCCTTGATGGCAACCCACTTGTAATTGAACAAGTATATGGTAACTGGATGAGTTCAAAAATTAGTTTAGAGGTGACAAAGTGATGGAATAGAATGACAGAATGATGAGATAGAGGTTTGCAGTTCAAACACAGAAGATTTTTGAAGGTGAATATTTGAAGAAATATATGTGGTTTAGATGAGGCCAAGTCGCGTACAGAGGCGGAGATGATGAAGAAAAATTGCCTACATATTAGCACATTATTTTATTAAATACTAAGGGTCTTTACCATGGTATAGGCCCACAATATTGAGCGTAGTAATGACCATTTGATCCCATCAAAGATTACCACTGACACTATTGTGGTTTTGGCTCATGGTATTGGCTAAGGATCAAACTATATAAGTAGTTGAAGATCAAAATGATAAAAAATTCATGAGTAAGGGTTTTTTATGAATACTTCAATTTGAAGTATATTTCCATTGTATGGGCTATAGTTGATAAGTTGATCTGAAATAATTATGAACCTATAAATACAATTATGGATCAAGATCATGAGACCTGAAATGACTTTAAATTGTATGATATGCTCATGGATTGACTACATCTATGATTTGATGCATGTTTTATCTTTGAATATTATGATCTGGGACTGTCTGAAGTTCTGAAGGGTTGTGCAATTATAGGTCAAATTTTGTAGATCTGTACCCAGGTTGGTCTCGGTGAAAGTGTGTATACACACAGGTTTGCTTCATAAAAAGTGCGTACATAAAGGAATGATTTATGCTGAAAATATGTTTGATCAATCTAATAAGTGTTGTTGTGTTTATATTGTATTTCAATGATTTCTTAATGTTGATCTGGGTTTAGTAGCAATATCTGAATTTGAATTGATTGAATTTTGATTGGTTGAAGAATATCCATGTTGTAGCTAACTAGATGGGTTTTAAGAGATCTGTAATTTGACAAAATACTTCAATGTGTCTGTGAGAAATTATGTCTTTTGATTCTGATTAACAGTTTTCAGAACTTGGTAGGTTGAGATTTGTATAGAGGTTGTTGTTCAGAAAAGCATGTATACGCACGAGTTTCCTTAAGTGAAGTAGCGTATATATATTTTTTATGGATGATCAAGGTTGCAGTTGATTCAGTATGTTGATGTAGTATTTTGGATTCAGTTCTGATATTATGGTTACATTGATCTCACTTTTCTATTTGATTTTTGTTGGTGATTGGTTAAGTGAATGTTTTATTTAGTGATTGATTGGTACAGTGATTTATTGGTTCAGTGTTTGTTGTCAGTGATTTATTGGTTCAATGGTTGTTTTCAATGATTGGTTTGGTAAAGTGATCAATTTCAGTTGTTGATGTTGAGATTAACTGGTGTTAGTGGGTTCAGTATGAAAATTTGATGAAAAGTAGCCTACAAGTTATGATATATTGAAGCAGGTGGATCCAGTATGAAAATTTATGAAACGTGGTCCACAAATGATGTTGAGGGTTGGAGCCTTTAGTGAGGAAGTTGAAGCTTCCTTCTAGTAGTTTCTAGTGATCATATCAGGGGGTTGAAGCTCCCTTCTAATGGTTGTTGGTAAATGAGATCAGGGGGTTGGAGCTCCCTTCTAGTAGGAGCTACAGAACGAGTGAAGGTTGTAGCCTTCTGCAGGTGGGTGTCTTCATACTGGTATGAGTCAGCACCAGTACAAGAATGTAAGAATTTTTCCATAATAATAAGATTCAAGACTAAGACAACATCAGTGGTGTTTTTCTCCCACATTGGGTTTCCACCTTAAATCTTGTTGTTCATATGTGTTGCTTATGTGTGATGGTTTAATTTTTTCTTGCTACACATGTTTAGTGTTTATTAGATGTCTGATGAATCAATGATGCATTGGTTTAAGTCAAGTAATTGAATATTTATTTGAATTATAATTTTATTAGGTATACGCTACTTTCATTAATAACAGTCACGTACATATGCTTTTTATCTTTAGTGAAGTAGCATACAGAATTTAGAAAATATAAGTAAAATTTTTTGTGAGTTTTTAAAATACTAATTCACCCCCCCCCCCCCCCTCTCAGTGTTTTTCTCGTGAGTGATTATGTAGAGGAATTGGCGACCTCTGTTTTATTTTTAATAATTAGCTATAATTGCAAGACATTGTACATAAAATCATAGATTATAATGTCATACTTGATTTGATTTCTAGAAACACTTTCCCCACAAACAAAATAGTTAACAATTCTTGAATTCCCATGATGTTTGACTCAACTAGCACGACTATGTTTCCTTTTTTTCACTAGAAGAATTAGTAAATCATATTCGAGCCATATAGAGTTGATTCTATAACTCAAATGAACCATACCATCCTTAACAAGTGGCTACATGTACGTTCAAGATATTTGAACTTCAAACAAACTCTGACCTTGATGTAGACATTTTCCCCTTGACGTAGACATGTGCCCCACATGCAATGTCGGTTCAGAATAAAGTTTTTGTCAAATAAAAAACTAAAAAATCAGGGATAATTTTAAGGACGGAAAATTATCTTGAAGTTTAAAAAATTGGTGAATCTCACTAGTTCCTAATATGCAAACTATAAAATGTTTATTGATGTATTTGTAAAATTATTCAAATTTATAATGATATTATATATATTCTCTATATAATGTTGGCAATTTTTAATGTAAAATAATTTTATATTGTAAAATTTGGGCGAATCAATTTTATAGAAAAATGGAAATTGGCGAACCTTTTTTTTGGAAAAACCATGGAAAATTAGCCCACCTGCAAATATTAGCCCCTAAAATTTTCCATGTAAAAAATAATCGAAATACAAAATAAAAAAATGAACTTTTGGACTGCATGAAGTCCATTGCTTCACTATAATATGCTCACGCTATACTCCATGTGTCATTTCGTTGTTCTGAAGACTTTGAAGAGATGACCAGTTTCTTTAATGGAGACAGAGTATTCAACTTTGTTTATATTGCAAAATATTTATGGTCATCTCATGACATTGGATTGCACATACTACGTCCAGATACTGGTAATTATAACCTCAAAAATCCCATTTTTGTCTTCTCTTATGAAAATAGATAGAGACATAGGCATTTCAAGTCCTGTATTCACAAGTGAGATGCCATTTCAGGACCTGGGCTTGCCTGGGCTTTTCTCTTCCCTTGCACCTGTAGGTTTCCATCTTCTCCTTCCTAGTTGGGGAAGTGTGGGACATATACAAGTGTTTGCAAATTGTGCCAAAAGTGTTCATGGATAAGAAAGAGCTCCCTTCAGTGCAGGATAATTCAAAGGATTTTGAAGACTAAAAAGAGACTCCAAGCATTGAATTATGATATGGATTCTTGTCAATAACATATGTCTTTGTGCCTATTGGTAACTCATTCCTTCTCCCCCCACATATAGCTTGAAAACCTTGTGTCCTGGGTTTAGTGATGCCAAAAAAGCTATCCCACTTGAAGCATAAGTGGGGTTTCAAAGCCTTATAATGATAACTGTGGGGTGGAAAACATTTATTTATCCATTAGCAATTGAACTCTAAAGGATTTTTCCTCAATGGGTCAATACCAGCAAGCGTTCATTGAGTTGGTGCTTATATTGGAGGACGAGCACAACAAAAGAAAAGACTTATTTCCATTAGGCCTGCGAGGAGGAGGTCATAGTGTATTATTTCCTACGTACGATGTAAACCCTCCAAACTAGTAATAGCGCATTATATTTCTCTGAAATATCAAAGCAACATCAAAGCACCACCTAGTTATGGTATGCCACCACTATAAGGTTATAAAGCTCATTTTTTTATTATTCTTCATTTAATTTCTTGTTTTATTTCCGGAAGGATTTGTGTTCTTTCCATTCATTGAATTCCTTGATGGGCATTAACATATTTTGCATAAGGACTTTCCAAATTCCTTGGTAGGCATTTTCATTCTCCATATGTTGTGTCACAATTTTCCAGCTTTCACGAAGGTTCTAATGGCTTTGTTCAAGGGTTTGTTGTAGATTTCCAAGAGTTTATTTAATAAAGATTTCACTGAGAAATTTAGAATATTAAGAGTCCTTCTGAGATTTTTTAATTTCATATAAACTTCATCTTTATTAATTAAGAGAATGAGGTATCTTCTCTATTAAATGGTTACACAGTATAGAATCGCAATTGTTAAATATAATTCCATTGATCCATTGGCCGTGAGGGATAAAGTCTCCCTTGAAGAAGTAGTGATGCAAACTACTCTTCCGAGGTGATTCGCTATAGCTTTATTTCCTTCCCCTCTATGAGATTTCATTTTACATTTTGTTTTTCCCCCACTATTCTTTTCAGTTGTTAGTTTTTCATTGAATTTTAGATTTACAAGCTTAACTCAATATGCTTTGCTAATGGATAAACAGGGCATAGACAGGCTTATATCCAGATCAATGTTTTTTGTAATTCATCAAGGAATCACAAAGGATGGGGCTCCTTTCAGACCTACTTAGTAGAAAACATTATATTTTCAAGCGTATTTAGTAGAAAACATTAGATAAGAAGTTATTTACACCATTACTATAATTTCTGACTAAGCCTCCATTGTTTCCCTTAAAGGTGAAAGAAGATGTTTCCCTTAAAGGTGAAAGAAAAAAGAGCTATATCTAAACTAATAAGCCTGCACTAATTATCATGTTGTGTAAGGAAAGAAAGAAATATGTTAATTTCCCCTCTCTCTGTACAAATACCGTTTCTAAAGAAACCCCAAACTCATAGTCTATATAAAAAAAAAACTCAACCAAATGCAAGAAAGAATATTATTCTATAATCCCAATAAAAAATACTATTCTACAATCCCAATACAATACTCACTTATTTTCAATACTCTAAATACCTTATATTATTCTACAAGCCAAATACACTAAAATTGTAAAGAATGAACATTACCTACACAATATTATTCTACAATCCCAATACAATACTTCTTTATTTTCAATACTCCAGATATCTTATATTTTTCTATAAACCAAATACACTACGAATGTAAGGAACGAACATTACCTACCCATTATACATAGAGTAAAATATTATTCTATTACTATATAAATTCTATAAACCAAATACACTACGAATGTAAGGAACGAACATTACCTACCCATTATACATAGAGTAAAATATTATTCTATTACTATATAAATTCTATCTCCACTCTTGTTGGAGTGGTTGGAACTCTTACCACGTGCAAGTGCAAGTGCAAGTTATATATATATATATATATATATATATATATATATATATATATATATATATATATAATTTTATGTCTCCACTTTTGTAGGAGTGGTTGGAACTCTTACCAAATATATATATATATATATATATATATATATATTTCAACATGTCACTTATTTCAGTTTATTGCTCTTGTTCAGCTCTCTTGAGATATGACCATCTGCCTCAATAACAGTAATAACCAGGTATGCCGCAGTGGAGAGCTTTGATTCGTATTGCATGTTTACTTCAATGTTTTGTTCTTTATAAATCTTTGCAAATTTCTCTATTCATAGGTCTATGCATATAAGGTGTGAGCGTAAATTGTTTTGTTAAGTAAGTTTACTATATTGATGAGTTATGACGTAAGAGTGGTAAATGTGGTGAAGCAACATGAAGGACGAGTAGCAGATGTGGTGTTCATAAGTGTCACACATGTACATCAATCGCAATACAGGTGTGCAAGAAAGTAGTGTGTCTGTAAAATGGCGGGGAAGACAAAGTATGGAAATTACATTTTTAGATAAAATAATATTACCATATTGCCAATCTAACATTGGATAAAATGATATTGCCTCAATCTTCTGCATCCGGCCACGTGAAAGTTGTAATACTAGGTAAATGTTTTGGGCCCAAAAAATTTGCAGTGAATGAAATTGCAAATATTAAACTTTGCTTAACTTTGCTTAAAACATTAGAAAGCAAAAAAAAATTCGGTCAAAAGGTGAATTAATAGGCCTTCAACGATGTCGCCATCGCTATAGTCATGTGGAATGGCACGGAATAATAATAATAGTAAGGCCGAAGGGTCACTCGTTTGTCGTAAGTTATTGATGTGAAACTGCCTTTATTAAAAATCAATCTCGATGAACTTGGAGCAAAACTCCAAAAGCGCGCGTCGGATCCTGACAAAACTCCGTCGTCACGGGCTCTATATTCAATGCATCTCTGCATCAAGAAGGAACTCCATTCAATTGGATGCACACAAAACTCGAAAGCCTCATCTCTTCACGACGAAGGAACTTTATTCGATTTGATCACTCATTTTGGGAATCTTTCAGAATCGAAGAATCGAGTAGCCTTTAGTGCTACTTTTTGAAGGCTTTCATGGTGGTTTTTTCTGGTGTAATTTCTCTAAAATCTGGCAGAAATTTAGTGAAAAGAGAAGTTTGATTGCTAACTTTGCACAATCAAAGTGCCCTAAAGTTTTTGAGGGTGTTGAATCCATATATAAAGTCAAAAAACCAATTTAAATAACAAAAACTAAGATTTTACCTCAAAATTTTCACCGGATTCCGGCACTGAAACTCCAAAAAGCCGCACTAAAAACAACTCCTTTCAGAATTGGATAGTCAAGAGTAAGGCCAAAAAAAATCGTTTCAATAATGATCATCAAATTTTTAAAATATTCTTAAAATTCACAATTAAAAAAAAAAAAATCCACAAATTGTAATACTCCAGTGTCCAACCTATGTAAACTCCATAAATTCTCCAATTTAAGATCCCGAACACGCAAATTGGAGCAAGATGTCTTCTGCAATGGATGCACAGACCCAACAGCTCAGTAGTACTATTGAGAAGCTCATATCCAGTGGAACAAACAACCTTAAGGTAGACGACAGATATATCCTGCCTCCCCATGAACGCGTACAGATGTCTCAGATCTCTTACTCAGAGAGCATCCCTGTCATAGACCTAAAAGACTTGGATGGCCCTAGCAGAACAACACTAGTTCATCAAATCCACTAGTTCATCAAATCCGAGTTGCATGCGAAGAGGATGGTTTCTTCCAGGTACAACCCTCAATCTCTACCCAACTAATTCTCCCACCTCCCCCCTCAAATACTTAGACTATTGAGCCTATACATGTCTGTTAATATGGTGGTATTATAGTGACTGGGTCAACTTTCATAGTTTTTTGGGTTAAATATCAGATTGTGAACCATGGCGTTCCAGAGAATGTCATGAAAAGCATGATGGATATAGCCAAAGAATTCTTCGAAATGCCCGTGGAAGACCGAGCATGCCTCTACTCAGAGGACGTAAAGCAGCCAGTCCGGCTTTCTCCAAGCTTCAACATTGGGAAAGACAAGGTTCTGAACTGGGTGGACTATCTCGCACAGCCTTGTCATCCACTAGAAGAAGTCATCGGCTCTTGGCCTCAAAAACCTGCAGCCTACAGGTAATCAGAAAACCTTTATCCGTTATAAAATATCTAAGATTCATCTTAACCCACCATGCAAAAGTTTAGCTGGTTTGACTTAAGCTTTTGTTACAGAGAAATTGCGGGCAACTACGCTCGTGAGATGAGAGCACTGATATTAAGGTTGTTGGCTGCGATTTCAGAAGCTCTGGGACTAGATTCCAATTACTTGGATAAAATTCTAGGAAAACATAGGCAAGTGATGAATATAAATTACTATCCTTCATGCCCAAACCCAGATCTTACTATTGGTGCAGCAAACCATTCAGATGCAAGTGTCATCACTGTGTTAATGCAAGGCGATGTGAGTGGCCTGCAAGTATTAAAAAATGGAAAGTGGGTTTCTGTAGAACCCATAGCTAACGCGTTTGTGGTCAATTCAGGAGATCAGCTGCAGGTTAGATAAAATGAGCAGATCTATATGGTTATGTTTTCTCTGTGTGCAAGAATTTGATAGTATTCATTCAGTTTGTGTTGTGTGTGATTTGAATGTATTAGGTTGTGAGCAATGGGAGATTTAGGAGCGTGGAACATCGAGCAGTAACGAATATTCACACCGCACGAATAGCAATTCCCACTTTTTGTAATCCTGCAGAGGATGCTTTTATTGCTCCTGCAACGAGCATGGTGGATGAACATCAGCCAGCTTTATATAGAGGATATAAGTTTGAAGAGTTTTCAGGAGCTTTCTGGAACCAGGGATTAAAGGGAAAGAGTGTACTGGATCGTTTCAAGATCTAATGAACAATAATGTCTCTTGTTTGATGGAGGCATCAAGAATTTGAATAGTAATTTGCCTTTTGCATGTGGGATATGCGTTGTCATTTCAATGAACCAAGTCCACTGTAAACAAATGAATGATCCCGGTCGATGTAATGTATGCATTGAATTAAAAAGCATAATTTATTTCAAATTACCTGTTTACATATGTGTATGTGTAACATGTAGGATTTACTCTGTTTTTTTTAAGTAATATTTACATATTAAAATATTAAAAATTGAGAAAATGTTATATAAATATGAGGTACAATCTTATAAACATGTAGTATTAGTATTTAATATGTAATATCAACCAGGGCTACATAGTAATTAGGGTTAGTTGTTAGTAATTAGTGTTAATTGTTTGGTTTATATATAAGTAAATTAAAAATATATATATTATTTTATATATATAATATTTTTTTAAGATTTAAGATAACAATCCAAATATATATCTGTATCATCAAATCCCTTATCTGTATAAATAGAGTTGGTTTTAGTGAATTTGAAATTTTTTTATTTTGGCATTTTTATATGGAATTACAATAGCTATTACCTTTTGAGTGATTATAACTTAATAGAAATCTTAGTTGCAAATGGTTAGTTTGAATAATCATTAATACTAATTATATTTTTTTTAGTTAAACTTTAATTTAAACTTATAATGTTTTTAGTTGAACTGTCTTTTTTTTATTGAATAGAAAATTAGAAAAATTAACTTAAATTTATGAAGATAAATGTTTTTTTGATTAATCACATCATTAGAATTTAGTCGATTTTTTGAACAATTTAATGTAATCCTCAGGATGAACCACATTAGATGGTTCGAAACATGGACCAAATCCTAATAATATGATTAATCTAAAAGTCATTTATCTAAATTATGAATCACACAAATTTTAAATCTAACATTAAATTTATTAAATTCATATATATATAATTTAAATTTGTTTTTGTTATATATATATATATATATATATATATATATATATATATAATTTAAAATTGTTTTTGTTAAATGCAAAATCAAAAATATTTAACTTTGATTTAAAAGGATATATATATATATATATGATAAATCAATTATATTAAAATTTTAAAATATAATTTTCAATTTTATATTAAAAATTAAATAATAAATATATTAATAATTATTTTAAAATAATAATAAATATTTTTAAAATACATAATATTATTTAATATTAACATGGGAAAAAATAGTATAATAATGGTGGGTACCTTATAAATTATTTTACATTTATATGGAATTCATCAGTATTGATATTCTTCCTTATTGGCCTAACTTTCATGATTATTGTCCATTGAGGACTACATGAAAGCAACTTCAATGATTATTGTCCATTGAGGACCACATGAAAGTAATTTTAATTGATGTTTTTGTTTTTGTTTTCTGAACTTTGGTGATATTATTTTTAAGGTATATATAAATTTAAAGTTAAAAATAAAATAAAATATTATAACATTTGAAATTTAGAATGGCAAATGAAACAACAGAATTTTTTACTAAAATTTCTAACCAACTTAACCCAAAAAAGGCAAGAAGAATTTTTTTTTTGCTAAACTTTATCTTGCAATGTGAAAGTGCGCTGTCAGCCCTGGTATTGCTGAGCATATTGGGACCTGAAATCAACTCCCTGATTTAATTCAGTATATAGCCACTGAAAATATTTCTGTAAAACGCCAGAACAAAGAAAACGTTTGGTGTTAGTTGCACAGAAGATGATGTTTTTCCTCCTTTTTATCATATGTGTGGTATTTGCAGAGACAATAATATCATCTACCCATGAAAATTATTTGTGTGGTTTAAATAATTTTGCATAAATTATAAGAAAACACTATTGCTTCAGCCAGTGAAGAGTATAGAACCAGTGAACAGGTCACTAATAGTTATTTTCATGAACCAGTGAAGCACAGGTAGGGAACTTGCAACTTTTAATGGTCAATATTGTGTCCACAAATCCACAGTTGTAGTTCAATTAAATATATTTTAAATCACAAATTTATTGTGCTTTTTTCATTATACTGTTATTGAATTTAAAGTGCAAGAGAGCGTTAATCTACATCATGCAGTTAACTATGTAATGTCTTCAGATTTGGAAAATTTACTTAAGGCAACAACATAATTATTAATGTGCATTGAGCACTTGTTATTGCCTGTTAAAGTTAAGTGACCTTACAGAGAAATTATAATGTAATACTGAGATTATAGCGACAATCAGGCTTATTACACTAACGAAATACGTCAGGCTTATTTCAATCAGGCTTATTTCAAAAATAAAGGATCTTATGATTTTCATATCCTTTAGAATCTATACATTTATTTGAAATTGACCAAACAACCATATAGAAATTGATTAAATTACACGTAATCGTATGTAAAAGGCACTCTCATGTCTACCGTAATGAATTACACGTCACACGGTACAAACGTGTTGTTTCTTTTTTCACATGCTTACAGTGCATAGCAGCCATTTATTTTCATCCGCTCCCATTCAATTTTTCAAAGTTGGATACGTCAAATACAATTCCTGTGCAGAATTTCACATGCAACAAGCGTCTTTATAAAATCTTCAAAATCAAAGCAAATAGTATTGCACATAAATGTTAATTAAAAAATTTACAATAAATAAAAAAAATTGTAAAGTGTCTCTTTATGAAATTGAAATTTATTTAACAGGTTTCACCAAAATAATTGGTGATAAGCAGACATAACAAATTCTTAATAGCTGCTAGCAGCAAGCATAATAATAAGATGTAATATTCACATAAAATATTTATAATTAAAAATTTGGTTATCATATATATATATATATATATAAATTGTTTAGATACTATAAAAATAATCAACTATTTGTATTAGTGTATATAAATTTAAGAAATCATTTTATATACAAATAGATCGAATAACATTGATTAAATTAATTTACATATAAATAAAATAAACTAAAATCCAAAAATAATATTCTTGTTAATTTTTTTTTCAAATAATTTTATATTACTATCTAAAACTAAGGAAATTATATGAGAATTTGCTTCTAAATGTTGTTATGACTTTGTCAGTTTTATTGTGACTAAAAATCTTTATTCTAGATATTAGAAAAAAAGTCATTTTAGACATCTATATAGACACAAAATAGGGTGTCACTCAAACTATTCCATCTTCTTATCGACCACCCTTTACAAAATAACATACTATGACTAGACACTAACATAATTAAATCAAGTACAACAAAATTAACAACAACGTTACCACAACACATAGATACTAGAGCTGAAATAAAAGTAGACTAATCAAGGATGATGATTGTCGATCTTGGAGTGCCAGCATCATGGGAGTTATTCTCTGATAAGGCTGAGTTAGCAGTGATGGTGTTGAGAGGAACTGTGTTAGTCACTGCATCATCTCCCTCATGTCCATTGGATTCAGTATCAGAGTCTGAAGCTCTATATCTTTCCACCCGAGTCAACCTTACCATTATGTCATCTAAGTTGTCACATATGTCCCTCATGATGCACTTGATTTCTTCCTAGCTTGCAAATATTTTGTAGTTATCGACTTGTTTATCCCTGATGGCCATGCTTAGCAATGTCTGCATTTGATGATGATGAGTGATGAAATGAAAAAAATGGAGGCTTCTATTGCTAAATTTTCCAGGACCTGGTACCCATTTGAGATAGCGTCCATTAATCTCAGAGTCAGAAAAATATTTTTGGTCGTCAAAGTCCTTGGCTTTGAACCTCATAATTTCCTTCTTGACCTCCAAGGGAGCAGCCTCAAAGAAATTAGATATCAACTCCCATCTGAATATTTGTTAACGTCTGCATGAGGAAGGCCCTGCAACTTTGCCTTGTCATGTTGATTGCTGCTGCCTTGGCGCCATGTATTCCCTGCAATCAACAAAGACTACTCCTCCAACTCACGACAAGAAAATGCTTTCCAGCAATATATAGTAGAGGAATGAGAATTTGATGTGGGAACTGACCTGATAGCGAGTTGTAGAGGAGGGTAATATTATAAAGGTATGGAGGGTAATAGGATCCGCGAGGAAGATTAAAGACCGAAAACAAGTATTTAACTGAGTGATCCTATAGTGTAGGTGGAAATGAACATATAATTGAGTCACCTTCAAGTGTTCCTTGATACTGTGAAATATGACCTAGACCCAAAGAATTGTATGGAATTTAAAGACCTAGGAGTGCTTAAACACAATTTTAAAACAAAATCGAAAAGGTCCCCGAATACCAAACCCCATAGACAAGCACCAGACAGTTGAAGGAAACTCCAGTTGGGTTTGTGCTTTGCAAGGAAGCCGGGTAAAGGACAACAACCATCTCAAAGGGCATGCTAGACCCTGTATTGTGCAAGAACAACAAAAAGAACATGGAGTAATACTCACACCTAGAAGCCCTGAGCGCTGATATGATCGACAAAAAAAAGGAGCACAGAATTTGTGCAGAGGGTAAAGAGAGAGTCGGTTATGAGACAAGCCTTGAGACAATGCTACTACCCAGTAATGAACCCACCATGCCAAAACTAACCACAAGTCTACAAAATGAAGAGTAACAACTTCGTCTACAAACATACCTCCTAATCTTCGCCACCTTGCTAGCATCGTAGGAGATTCATACCAATTCTTCTGCATGGGAAACCCGGTGAGAGGAGTGAAGACAGAGTTGTGGGTAACGCACAGTGAGTGCCATGTGTTCTAGGAATATCTGAGACTCTCAAACCAATTAATGAGCCAAATGCAATAATCAAATAAATCTAGAGCAATGGCCAATCCTCAATGAAAGGAAGTCTCCATATCCGCAGGGACAAAAGGAATGAGACAGCATGACAACCCTAGAGTGCATGTAAACGCAGAGCTTATAGGTTGGCAATTTAATAGAGTCTGTCAAATCGGGTGAACTTATGTACCATGCACGCCACGCAGTTTACATGTGAATTATTAGAGAGCGCCCATATTGCTTAAGGACGATCAGCAAAGGTCATATCATGAGAGGACACCCCTGCTACGAGTTATCATGGAGCTTAAATAGGATTATTTTTTAGTGTTCTTGTCGAGTGATGTCTGCTTCGTTATCGGTATGTGCTCTTCAGTATGATTCCTTGTCAATTGACTGAATGGTGCATTCAAACTAGATCGCGTGGAAAGGTTAAAATGTTATTAATTTAAATATATTTGGAAGGAGGCCAAAATGATCTGGACTTATGAAGGAACACAATAAAATACAGAAATATACATAAACGCAAAGACACGGTAGAAATAAGACTTCATTTCATTAATATCACATAACTAAAATATGCTTACAGAAATCATGCAAATAAACTAGTTAGGGCGTTGGTAGCTTATCTTTGAGAAGAGATGCAATGGATGCAGGCCTCTGAACTGTGTTACAATGAGGCTCGAAGGCCTATTTATTATTGAGAAAAAATGGAAAACCCTAAACATCCAAAAACATAACCCTAGGAGATGAAACGCCAAACTATGGGCCCCGTTGGGGTAAATTGGTACATCAATTTCCCAAGGTCGTAACTTTGGCATACGATATTTGTTTGATGCACATGATACCTCTTTAGAAAGATCTATCTGAGAACTACAACCTCTAACAACAAATATCGAGCCAAAGGCTCATAATTTCCTGGAGGTACTTTTCCAAAAAACCATCGTCTAGGAACTCAAAATGGCTCCAGAAGTTCAAGACCCGAAAATCTGCTAAAATAGTAAATTGTGCTACAATTAAGGAAACTGAAAAAGTGAAAGAAACAATGGTGGGGGTCCAAGTGGAATAGGCGGGTGGCCACAAATATCCACCTGGATCACAAAATCCAAAAGGAATATCATTTTAATTTGACGAAATGGATCACATGGAAGGGTTAAAATTTAATTAATGTATGCTAGTTATATTAATTATTAAGTGGAGAAGGAATTAAATTTATTAAATATATCTCCTGATCAGGGTGTGAAGACGGTGAATATCCACATGGGGATTGAGGTCATTAATAATTATATATGGGACATGGCATGTGGGCAGCCCACCCAATGCCACTACATGATCGAAGTAAAGAGTGTTTTGTAGGTGTGTAGGTTGTTGTCATTTTGGGCTTTGCGCAAGGGTCATATCAAACTCCAGGTGGTATGCATCACAGACTCCATGCATGCACTAGTTGGGCTCCACTCTTGGGTTCTCCGGAAGGTGGTAACCATTTCTTGTTGGACTAGGGAGTCGATGCAAAGGAGGAACTGAGCGGGAGACTCTCACGACGCTAAAGCACAATGCAGATTCTGGTATGTTTCTTTGGTTTTCCTCATAAATGGGATGGAGGTTTCGCCTAAGACAATGTTGTAAGAATGGAAGGGTTTGAGGACATTTCTGCAATGGAAATTTAGACTATTGAATAACTTAGTTTTATCTACATTTTCCATGTCCATTTTAGTTTTCGATGGAAATATCGTAATTTAAATGGGAATGTATTGGAGTCTTTGGTATGTCATATATATTTTGCATGTATATATTGTTGGTGACATGTTATATCTCTAGTTTCCTTCTTGGCAATCTAGGGGTAATAGAATGATGTTGGGTTTCTAAAGAAATCGAGAATGTAAACCCAGGGTGTTGATGCTTGTTGGGATTGTTGTCTTTTCTAAGGCATAGCCCAGAGATATGGAAAAACTCGGTTCCCCACTAAGGAATGAACCGGGGGTTGAATACGTGGTTGAAGGGAAAAAAATTCCAAAAACAATTTTAAGTTTCCAACAAAGAAGATTTAACAAAAAAATGGTTTGTATTACCATTTCAGGTCCTCCTAAGCTGAAAATCCCTCTAGCTCCTGCACCGTGGGTTTTATCTCTTGTGCGGGTTAGAGTGGATCTGTAGTTGTTGGGTGGTTCGTCGAAAGGAAACATGGTGAAGGCGTCAGGTAATGGAAAGCGAGGGAGTGGTGGACATGCCGGAAACCAGAAAAAAGACAAAGGGAAATGGCAGAGGGCTTCGATTATTAAACCCCGTGAGAGAGGAAGGAAGTCTGATGTTGAGAACATGTAGAGCATCTTGCATGCATTTAGTGTTGGGACTTCGACACTAGTGAAAACCATGATCTCCTCGTGGGAGTCAGAATTGAGTTCAAAAGAACCAATCGAACCCTCGGTTGAGGACTGGGCACCATTGGTCTCTAACCCCAGGAATACCTGAGGTTGGCTTATCCTATTTAAGCAATCGATCCATCTATATTGGCTCATGAAGTGTATTATGGCGAAAGCCATCTCTACAACGCAAGAAGTGGAAGGGTATCTGAAGGTCGAGCTGAGCCCCAAAGATATCCAAAAAGAACTTCAATCCATACAACTTCAGCTGCATCACCAGTATGTCCACCTTGGTCGAATTGAGCTCCAGCTTCAGGGTCTGCATCAATTTGAAATGCCAGGGCCAAGTGCAAAAGACCCTGCTCTGGTAGAATCGTCTAATGATTAGCTACTGGCATGACTTGTTATTCTTTTTGTTTTTTTTTATGATCTGGATGGATAACGTTTAATTTTGTAGTCTTAAGTGTAGATGGGTAATAGACTCTAAGGCCTATAAGGCTTGGATAGATAGATTATAACTATTAATGTTTTGGATGGCTTATAACACTGCTCGATGGCCAACAAACCTGGTTTCCTTCGGGCAGGTTGAGGCCATTGAATACCATATGATTGTAACATTCTTTTATGAATTAATGAAGAGAAATACACTCCCAAGCTTACAAAAAAATTTATTAAAGATATAAAAAGATTCAAAATAAATTATTGAAAAATGTTTATGGGTTTGTGAGTTGAAAGATATATTTAGTATTTGTAATTAAAATTTCATGTTGATACTTCGCCAAAAAAATATTTATCTCACGAAATTATGAAACGTTATCAAAGAAATATAGATTAATGCTAATAAATGTGTTGGAGAAAAAACATTTGATTTTTTTAAAAGGAATTTGGGAGTTATTAAGAAATTTAAAATTAATTGAGCTTTTCAAAGTAAAATCATTTTTAATAATAATAAAAACTTTATTAGTTTAAGTTTAATAATTTTTTTATTATTATATATTTATCTCTACAATTTTCTTTTCATTTAATTAATTAATTTATAAAAAAATAATTATAATATTTTATAAATTATATAAAATTTCCAAAAATATATTTAATTTTTATAAAATTATTAATATATATTTTTTTATCTTAAATAAAAAACAAACTATATATATATATATATATATATATATATATATATATATATATATATATATATATATATATAAAATACATATGTGTATATTTTTGGTTCTTTACAATTGCTTTTGTTTATCTTTGACTTGTAAAATTTTATATTTTTAATATTTAAACATAAAATTATATTTATATTTTTTTTAATGGTTTTTGGGTTTTATTTTTCCACCTAATAATAAATATAAGATATTTATGTTTATGGCTGAAATGTTAGAAAATATTAAGTTTAAACTCAAAAAAAAATAGAGTATGTACATTTCCATATACTTAAAGAGTTATATTTTTTTTGGAAGATAAATCTCTTGTCTAAAAAGAAAAAGAGAATATGAGATATCAATATAATATCTTACCCAAACAAAATAGTCTTATATATTAATTTGATATCACACTCAAAATTTTAAAAAGTTAGCCCCATTCTAATGAATCTTTAAAAATGAGAACTCCCTCCAACAACATTCCAACTTTTACAAAGTCATAAATGTAGTCATTGAGTGCGACTTTTTGGTTTTTCCCGAAGATTTTTTTGTTTGCGGCCAAATCTTGATTCTTGATTTGCGTTGTTTAAACTGGTTTTTTTGTCTTCATATATGGATTCACCACCTTCAAAAACTAGTAGAGGATTTTTTGTTATGTGGCCAAATCTTGATTCTTGATTTGTGGATTCAACATCTTCAAAAACTAGTGGAGGATTTTTTGTTTTGTGGCCAAATCTTAATTCTTGATTTGTGTTGTTTAAACTGATTTTTTGATTTGCATATATGGATTCAACATCCTCAAAAAATAGTGGGGCACTTAGATTCTGAATAATTCATCCATTAAAATCTCAAATAATCCCTACCAAATTCCAGAGAAATAAACGAGATAACTTTCCAAAAAATCACACTTCAACAAAGCATCTCTTGATAGTGTTGTCTATCTGGATGGGCATCTTGGATAATGTGAAATGTAACATAAGTAACTATTTTCATATTATTATTTTCAGCCACCATATAAATTTTTGTCTTCAGCTTTGTAAATTTATGTGTGTGTAAATTAAAAAGCATTGTTTTAGTTGACTTGCATATATTTGGAATAACTCGATCTCTCTGAGCTAACTCTTATGACACTAGAAACCTCCACCAAAATCTCTATTCTTTCTAATATATCTTTGTTACTAATATTTGCCTCAAATTCTTTTCCCGACTGAACCTCTGCACTCAGGGAAATTCGATCTGCCTATATCACCCACTCACTCGACGTGTCTATCTCCATTCTAGTGTCTTGCTATGGTAATCTCTCATTGGTGAACCAACGACCATGATTAGATCCCCACCAACGATTGAGATCATCTCAAACTCAATTTGTGGGAGTTTCTAGATCATTCTTACTTTTCTCAATTAATTCTCTTTAATTAATTGACTTCCCTAAGTTAGACATAGGCATTTTTAAATTATCGATCAATTAATTTAATTGAGTTATCTCTGGGTGTTTTTTCCTGAAACCTTTTCTAGGTTTTGGATACCTTATGTTTCTTAATTTCTCTAATTAAATTCGAGACTAGAACGCATGTCTGATGCTACAAAAGTAAAAAAGTGTCCATCTTCCTTTCAATTCTTTCAAAGCTACGGTCCACTGCGATCAGATGTCATTTCATTTGGTTCAAAATCAAGATGATGTCTTCCTATATTTCATTCCTATCTACAAGCACCCTATCCAAGAGAAACTTGAGATGTCGGTAGATGTTCATGGTGTACATATATTGACTATATTGGCCTCAGGTGTGAACTACATTAGGAACCCAATTTACCACTTTAGTAAGTACCTTTGTGTCTATAAGATTGCATCTTTCATTAGACATATCCCTTTCCACTTCAGTGATATCTTCTTGAATTGGTTAATGGGTCAAGTCTTTATAGCACGTGGTAGATCTTTTAGCCAGAGTTTGAGCTTTGGAGTAGCCCGTTTCTTGATAATATGTTTCTCCCCACAACACTCTGTATCTTTGGTTGGGCATGGCTAAAGTCCATAATAAGGAGAGAGTTGTGGAAAGAGTAAGGAACTCTAAAAATGTGGAGAGAAAATATATCATCCCCAGAAGCCTACAAATATCACCTATACCTAAGCTACCCCTAAACCTGTAACAGTCATAGTAACATCATTTGGAACAAGTCATGAATTATAAGTGATCATAAACAATCGAAAAATTACATCATACCTATCTCTGGATGGCGAGGAAGCTCTAATAGAGGACTATGCCTTGTTTCTAGCTCGCACTAGATAAAGGGATGAAGAACCACTTACTCCAGAATCAAAATTCAATTACCCAAAGAATGAGGGTACCAAGAAAGAGGATGGTGACAACAGAATGAGATAAGAAAACAACCATGTTTTTCTAGCATTTCCAACCTATTCTTTGGGTCGAGCATTCCATAGAACTTGCTATTGCACCAAGTTGAAAATGAGGTGCCAATTACATGCTTAAGAAAGTTTAGACTAGAGGATAACCTATCATCTGAGAACTAGATTCTATTGATAGGGGGAAAATTTTTTCTATGCTTTGAATGAATGGTTGTGTATCCCTCCCAAAGTGTGAAATCCTGAGTTATCCACTAAAATCTCCCTTTGTTGTGGTGGCATCCTATCTGAAATGCATGTGTTAAATTAAAGCCTTCAAAGAGTGTGTTGCGACGTCTTGTTGGTGTGTGCGATGGTGAGACGACCATAATGCCCTTCCCTCTCCTTTCCTTGAGTGATCGCATTCGAAGGTAAATAGATTCATAAAAGTAAAAAATTAGGAAAATTTACTTATCCCATAAAATTTTGAAATATTATTAAAAACTTATAGATTATTTAAACAAACATTTAAATTTTTATAAAAAGAATTTGGTATTTACCAATAAATTTAAAAGTAAAGCGAAATTATTATTTTTAAAAATATAATCCATTTTAATAATAAAAAATCGACGGAAGGTTTCAGTTTTTAATAATTAGGCCGATAGGCCTTCTCTTTTGAAAGAGATCAAGTTTTTGTTCGTCAACATATTCATTCTCCTGATGACACATGTTTTTTCTACTTTTCACTGTACCTTGACACCTGTTTCTTTGGCCATGCGATGAGAGAAATAGACTGCCAACCATAGTTACCTGTCACAGTCTTCATTTACTGGCGGAATGGTAGGCATTTCCATTTCAGTCATTTCAGTTATGGGCAAAGATATCTGGCGGAATGGTAGGCATTTTAGTTATGCGAATAGAGATCTGGAAAAAGGATAACCCTCATCTGCGCTGCTACATGGATGAGTTCGACCGTTCATGAGTTCGACCGTTCAGTCTACACAGATAACTATAGCCAGAATTTAAAGATAATCAGATCCGGTAATGAGCAACATTGAAGCTTTTTTTTTTGTTAAAATTTCGAGATAACCAGTTCTGGTAATGAGCAACATTGAAGCTTTTGCTTCTGTCAAATTTCAAGATAACCAGATCTGGTAATGAGCAACATTGAAGCTTTTGTTTCTCTCAGAATTTCAAGATAAGTAGGCAACATTCAGCTGAATGTCGGCATTATGAAGACTTGAGTTTAAGTTAAACATTTATGTTTCAGAAATGTTCTTTTTAGCCAGTAAATTTCAAGATAAACGTTCATTTCACGTTGAAACTTGAAAATTGTATACTTTTGAGGAGAAAATTATGTTTCTTCTATAATTTCAAGATAATTGGATTTGGTAATGAGCAACATTAAGCCAAATATTGGCACTATGAAGATTTCAAGTTAAACATTGGATATTTTAGAAATGCACCATTGCCAAATCTAGAAATGATCAACAGGGAGTGCAAAAATTTCATGTTGAATTGTTTACAATTCATATTTGTAGAATATGATCTGTTCTGAAGTTGTCTGACTTTTGCAAGGGTTTGTGTTTTCTGGTTGCAGAGCTGGTGAGAAATGCAGTTCCTCTAGCATTGACGGCAGAAGATGATCCTAGAAGGCAAGAGATGGAAAGGCTGTAGAAAGAGAAGGAAGAAATTGATAGAATTGCACATAAGCATGTTCGCCGTGTTTTATGGTCAGGTTTAGGTTCCCTATCGGTGGTGACCATATTATTTTTCCGTTTGACATTTTGGGAATTTTCCTAGGATGTCATGGAACCCATAGCATTTTTTGGCACCACAGGTGGACTTATTGTTGGCTATTTGTATTTTCTTGTTACGTCAAGAGATCCTACTTATCAAGATTTCATGAAGAGACTTTTCCTTCGGAGGCAGAGGAAGCTATGCAAGAAGAGAAAATTTGATGTCGATAGGTTTTTGGAACTGCAGAAACAGTGCAAATCATCTCTAGATTCTAAAAGAGATCTGGAAGCACTTGTCGGGGACTCATCTTAACTTTCTACTGACTCAGCGAGCAAATTTGTGATTTTTTCCCAGATAGCGGTAAAATCTTTAGTTATAAGGTTTAAACTGTGCAGTTTCTCAGATATTGAACAAGATTTTTTTTGGTACAGAGTTGTGGAAATGGAAAATTGTAAATTTCCATGGACATAAATAAAGCCTATTAGCTTTTCTTGCATCTCCTCTAGGACCTTATCATCTGGAATTTTAAGATGGAAGTTTCTTGTACTTGCTAGAAGCTGAGGGTCTTCAATTTTGACAGATGTAAAAATGGAAATGGATGGTCAAAATTGTCCATTCATACAGGGAAATTCACCTCGCAGATTATATAATCCATTACTTATTTTAAATCATGTAAGCATCTTGATCTTGGAAATGGATTTAATATTGTGGATGTGTTAAGTATAACCTTTTATCTTATCTAGACAATAAATTTTCACTAGATATGCAATGACTCAGTGTATGTTGTGCTTGTTTTTGTTGCATATGCCATTTAAAATCATGCATATTTGTATGGCTTCATGCCTGGTTTGCGGTGCACAAATTTAGAGTACCCTTGACATGGGGCTCATGCAAGCTCCTATTTACTGTTATGTAATTATGCTGAACAGTTTATATGATTGCAATCTTCGTGGTAGACTGGAAAATAAATTTTCAAACTGTGAAATCACTAGCCTTTTCCAAGGGGAACAGATAACATTCTTTCCTCTTTTAAATGGGTTAGGCACTTCACCAGTATTTTGTAATGTTTCAAACTAATTTCTCTCGCTTTAACTTTTATCCCTTAACTACTTTAGAAACATTGTTCTATTTATTGGATCTTTTTGGAGGATTTGTTTTTCTACAAATGTCTCTTGTATGCTTTACATAAATCAAAACAATTTTGATGTTTGTAGCTCGGGCAGGTACTTCTACACAAGACCTATGTGTGTAAGGGTGCAGAATTTTCCCACAGTCCCCTTAGGTACTTGCTCTAGTGTGAACAAGTTGCTAATGCAACTTAGCCTCAATTTAGCTTAGGAAAAAACATATTATGTTGGCTTATTGAGTTAAAAAACTTAAGAAAAGTAAAGTAAATTACTTTAGACAATATGATTTAACTTTGGTCCTTGATCTCAAGTGAGCCGAGATTTAATTTCGGCTGTCAATTACTTTGGAGATTAGCATTAGGGATTTAGCTCAATGTAAAGTTAGAAAAGCAAGACTAGGGAGACGGGAAAGATACACTACAACAACACAAGATTAAGAGAGACTACTAAGTTCTCAGTGAGTGTTGGGTCCGAGGAGGGCAGCAAGGAGATCCAGATTAGCCAAAGAGGGTTGACCAGCTGGAACAGTTCCAGGGTTGTATGTAATTCCTCAAATGGGCTATTATACCAAGATGGGAGCCCAAGTAAGTTTGGATTATTAATGAAAAACTTTTATTGGGCAGAACTTGTGTGTCGTTTTTGTGAGATTGGTTATGTTATTTTTGCTTCCGCTAATTAAGTTAAGAACCTAGCTGTGTAAATTATTCAGTAGATCTGCAATCTGCTAGCTTAATGATTTATCAAGTGTTTGGTTTAACGGAAATCTAACAATTGCATGACACACTGCTTGGAAAAATCTGCTTGGAAGTAACTTGAATAGGGAGGTTTACTTGCACCCAGAGATACATAATCTGCAAAAAAATTTCGAAGCTTCAAGTACAAAAAAAGTGTCTGAATCATGTTGTGCAATATACCATTGATAGGAACAAGAGTTCAAATGACTTAAATACTACCCTGAAGAGATGACTGCATCTACTCTTCATGGCCTATAGTTCAACTGCATGTCAAATAGCAGTTTCGCAGATGCCTCTGGGGATGCAGCAAAATAGTTGTCCAATGCACACTTGCAGGCAGGGCCTCTCAAGAATCAGATAGTCTAGGTCCTATTGAATTGGTTGCAGTCTTTATACTGTCAGGTAAGTATTGGTTCATTTAACATTTTTTGGTTGTGTCATGTTATTGGCTAATGCTTGGTACTGCGGTTGGTCTTTAAGTTTTGGAACTGGATCTCTTGCTATTCGAAATGTCTGTATCTCTGTGTTTTATGGCAGCATACAATTATAGATTTTTCAACTGAATCATGTACTTTATCAAGCTTTTATCAAAAAATCCACATAAAAAATGCATCTTTGTTAGGACATTTGCATAATTAAACTAGCCATTTAACATGTAACGTCATGTTGGGCTATACATAAACACGTGTTTGTCACCAAGATCATCACAAATAATTCCAGAACAATTGAAATTTGCTTATGAAAAATGACTTGGCCTAGAATAGATTCCTTAAGAGAAAAATATTTTACTCCCATGGGTTAGTGTGGATATTTTTTTCTTGCATCCATGTTAATGTGTTCTATGATGCCCATGCCTTTGAAATGTGAATTGCGAGTTGTTTTTTTTGAAGTTATAAGAGATTTATGCATCATAGAGTGACATGCCCTATATTTATAATAGAGTATTAAACAATACACCTGCTTTGTAGTGCATGGTTGAAATCTGTTATCAAGATGTTAAATATTTTCATAAACAAGGAATTGAAATTTGAAATAGATTCTTTTGAGTGCAATCGTTTAGCTCTTCCCTTCGATCCAGATCTTTAACTTGAGTGGAGCCATTTTAAAAGACACCTCAAAAGAAATATCTTAATTTCAAGTGTATTTTCATAACAAAAGGGCAACTTTCTTGTGCTCTCTAGTATGCTTTTATTGTACTATGTGTGACTTAAAAAGATGAACATGGTAGTGTATGTGCATTAAAGAGTAGAATGATTGAAATGAATAGAGTTAAAGGAGGAAGGAAGGGAGTTGTTATAAACCTATAAAGATTAGAGATATTGCAGAAGTAGAGGAAACTGAAGAAAATATTTCCACTCAGCCCAAGCCTTCTAGTTGAACACAAGAGGACCACTGAGAATGGGACTTGGTGATAAGTGTTGTTGACCAGCATTAAATGTTCGATTTTGTATAATGCTGAGCAACCCAATCAGGGAGGAGGAAATGCCCAACCAAGAGCTTCAAGGACATACTGCCCCTTCTTCAAAACATTGAGAATATAACTACTTACTCTTAGTTGGTCACTGACCATGTACTCTGCCAATATGGTGTTGCCCATGTTGGAAGAGACAAATGGAGAAATTAGATTGAAGAGGCAACGACAACCCAGAATGAAGAAGCACATGTAACTATTGATTAATTGAATCAGGAGGGCACGTGTGGTTCCAGATGTCATCATTGAGCCCCTCTACCAGAGGAATACCTACGAGGAAAACTTTTCTCTACTCATGTTCAATGTTTGTGAATATGCTAGATATCAAGAAACTTTCCCTCTATTTCGGATTGTGTTTACACTATAATCTAGATTAGCTGAATAGGCTTAAGGATATTTTCCTCTGTTACACTGGACGAAAGGTGGGAAACTCGTTCCAATGGTTCCCCCACTCCCGGGAGCTTTGGAACTGTATGGGAACGTTACCTTTTCAGCGGAAACTGGTATGGGAGCTGGGGACAGTTCCGGGAGCTTTGAAGTCTTTTTTTTTTTTTTTTCCACGTTCCCACAGCTCAATGATTGGGTTAGGGATGTGAATCATGACAATTGCTCGAAAAATGGAATTACGAAATTGTCATAGATTCTTCATAGTTCTGTATAATTAGTACAGATTCATAATTATGTCTCTGTTGTAAGAAAGCTTTATAAATTCATAATAGGCAGAATTCATAAAAATGCTTCATAAGTCTTGGACTAAACAAGCAGCTATGGATAATTCTTATGGAACCTCTGTTTCTAAAGATCCAACCCTAGGTTTGGGGAATACAAAACCTGTAGAAAAATATGCTGAACTACCCACAAAACATGAGCCTATGTTGAAACCTTCGCAGGAAGAAAGGCCAAATATATCCTTAACACTGATATCCTTAATTGAGAAACTGGAGCAATCTCTTGATGGGTTAAGGATACCTGGTGAAACCCTGTAAATACATTTGTTGGGCTATATCGTTCTCAACCAAAGTAGAATGCTTTTGACGATTGGTTCTGTATTTCTCTATAGTTGTTAGACATTTTCATGTTGCCATAACCATTTTAGTTTCATTCCTCTTGGTCAGAGAAATTGATCCTTCACTTTTTTTTTTCTTTTTGGACCTTGAGATTGTAAGTCTCAAGACTCTCTGCAACCATGTTCTTACCATGATTTGGGAGATCCACACCAGCTGTTCTGAGAATCCCTGAATGATCTCAGGCACAAATGCTCTGGTCATACTTCAAACCATCCTCTCTCTTAAATTCAGATCCAAACTTCTCAAGCAAGAGCGTGAACGGTGAGAAATCATTTGCTTATCTTTGCATGCCCTACTCCTATTGGTGTTGGCCCATTGCAATAGTGTCATACAAACTTATGTCTTAGAAAACTAAGCATTTCAGATTTGAAGGCACAGTGACATGGTAGTCTTTATAGAGAATTGAATAAGAGCACATATATGTTTGATTGTCATTAAATATTATAGCTTTTATGTCCATCAAGCTAGGATTAAAAATTAAGACTTTGGATTTATGATGTATATATAATTGATTTTGTCTTGAAACCTGAATTTAGTGAATATCTAAATTTTAAAATGAATTGAAATACGAATATGTGGTGTCATTGATTTTATTCTCTAACATTTTTGTGATTTATTGTGATAATTTTTTTTAGCATTCAGAAGTTGTTTCATAGCCAATTGAATCTGTTTATTACCATGGATTTGGAAATGGTTTTTAGCTTTCTTAAGCATATGGTGTCTAATGATTAAAAAAATGTAGACCAGTAGACTGACTTTCTGACCAATTTGTAGACACCCATTTTATGCCAAAGCAGCTCGTTGTCATGCATGTTTCAGAGCTCTACACCTTGTTAGGCATCTTCAGCTAAAGGGAGCTGAACTGCTATAAAGGTTCCCTCAACCCTTTTTATCTTTGCATCTGAGATTTGAACCTGACATGATAGCTTACAATAGATGTGAGTATATCTTCTCTTCTAGACAAGGCAAGCATGATGGGATTTCTTGGGAATAGCAGAGCTGCATTGGACTACTATATATCCATCAACAGTGAGGCATATGTTGGAACATATTTTGGGAACATGGAAAAGATGGTAGCTGCAATGAGAGCTTTGAGTGGGCAACCAAACACAATTTTTCTCAAAAGGAGAGCTTTTGCAGAAGCTGTTTCTCAAGGTCTCAATGGAGTGAGGCTGGCAGATTATTTGTGCGAGCTCACAGGGATGCTTTAGTTGATGGAAGAGGATCTGCTCTACCTGATTTTTTTTGCATGTCCAACATTACAGATTCACATTAATTGTGATGATAATTTAGTTATATGCTATCTCCATATTTCATGCTTTCAGAAATCTGATTTCATCTTCGGAGTGGATCTTCGACATGGGATATTTCTGTTCTTTTTTTAAAGTTTGTTGCCAGATTTTTACATTGGTTTTGTTAGTTGGAGAGGGGAAGGGAACCACAGCATGTAAAAATTATGTTGCTTATGATCATTTTCTGATCATTTCGCAGCAAAGGAATATAAATTTTTAGTGGCTACCACTTTATTCAATTTATGTTTTCTCATGGTCTATAACTTTTTACTACACTGTCTTATCCATCTGGGTCAGGTGTGTAAGTAACAACAAATTTTAGCCTGTTACCTATTTCTAAATGAAATAGAGTTTCTGAATAGAATACCACTTTGTCCTGTCGATCATGCTGTGTCTCAGGCATAAACAACTTCCATTCAGTCTGTGTGTGTATAATGTCAAATTAACACCATGTTTTAAGCTTTGACAACATTGGGATGGACAATCTTATATGCTACAAAAAAATTGTGCAAAAATCTACACAATCTCCTTCATCTCAAAAACTACAATTACTTCAAATTAATAATTCACAAACAATACTCCTATCGGCCTCTCCTTGCACCTTCTGGGGCAACTGCTAGTTTTATTCGTTTTAATGCTTCGAGAAAATTGAGTGACTAAACATTATTATTATTTGACCATTTTTTTATCATTTATTTTTTTAATTTTAAATTTTAAAAAAAAAAATATTTATAAAATATTTTTTTATAAATTATATAATTTTAAAAATATATATATTTAATTTTAATAAAACTATTTATTTATATTTTTAAATATAAATATATAAGTATAGTTATGCATTTCACTTCATATATATTTTATTCCTTCTTTTATTATTGCCTTTGTCCATTTGTTTGAGTTGATGAAATGTTACATTTTGAATGATAAAATTTATGTTAATATTTATTAATATTTTTTTAATTATTATTTAAACATAAAATTTAGTGAATATTTTTTAATATTTTTTTAATTATTATTGAAGTATGATAGAGATGTTGGAAATGTTATATTTAACATTTTGAATTGATTTAAATAAAATAATAAAAATATAGAAAATTAATAATTATAATTTAAAATATTTAAATGAGACTAATTCATCTTAAGTCTGAATCTATCAAAAATCTAAAAAAAATTAAGAAATATTACTAAAACAATTATTAATAATTAAATAATTTAAGTATTTTTTGTACGAGATCTAGAGACAGAGTTACTAATAGCCATATCTAAGTCATTCCAACTTTCTTGCAATGAGCACAAAAACAACAAATCCCTAACTTCAACATCAAAATTTACCCCTACAGAACTTAAGTGATTGGTAACCATGTTAAATTGATTTAAAATATCAACAACATATCAACCTTCTGACATCTTCATATTAAATAGATGCTTCATAATAAATACCTTATTTGATGCCAAGGGTTTTTCATATAGTTTGGCCAATGTCATCATTAAAACTTTTGTTAATGTTTCCTTTGAAATGTTGAATGTCATCGATGCTGCCAGACACAAACATATTATTCCTAGTTCCTTTATGTCGAGAATCTCCCATTTTTTGTTCGTCATACTCATCGCTTTCTTTGATTTTCCGCTCAATGGTAGGTACACATCTTTTTGATACAGATAATCTTCCATCTGCATCTTCCACGACTGGTAGTTTTGGTTGTTAAATTTCTCGACCCTAAACCTACCATCTTTTTCCATTGCTCCCACTCGAACCAGGAACCCTTCTCTCATGTGAGTTTATCAACCAAATACACCTTTGGCTCTAACACCAGTTGTTAGAAATTAATTAACAAAGCAATGAAATACACAAAATATTGTGGAAAAAAAATATATAAACACATAAAACAAGAAAGACACATATATATATGGCATACCCAATTTGAGATACGTCCACAGAGAAACATCCAATCCTTCCTTTTATATTCTCTAACAAAATGAAGAGATACAACCTACAACAAATCTGTTGTAATTTCCTCTTCGCTTTCACATAGTCTCATCTCTCTTTCTCACTCAAAATAATAATACACAATCTCAATAAAATCTCCTCATATAAATCAAGGGTTTCCTTCTAGGGTAAATAAACCCTAAATCGACATAACTTCTACAGTCAGATCATCTGCCTAATGAATGACTCCGATTGAATATGAAATTATAGGGGTGTACAGTCTTCTTGGGGTATACACCTAGTTGAAACAAAGCCTCTAAATCGGGAAGATAATCAGACTCCACATCCAACATTCCTTGAATAGAAAGAATTCAACAAGTGGGATAATGTTGGGTATGTCTTATATTGTATGGATGGCTAGCCTAATGATGTTGTACTTTTTTTTGTGTATAGTGAGGGGTCACTCAGGGGAAATAACCCCCTTATTCTGGGAAGTCAGAGGTGGGGGGAAAATCCCCTAAAAATGGAGGTTTTGATGGAAACACCCTCGAAAAAATATATATGTGGTTGTTTGCACTCATTTTTGGTATTTTTTGGCACATGGTTTTCACATGGTTTCATAATTTTAGTTAAGGAATTGTGGTTGCATTCTAATACAAGGTAAATCGATTGGTGTATTATGGATGTCATAGGACACACACACACAGAAAAAAATGATGCAATTCAACTATTCATCTTCTCCTAACCTCACACACTAAGGAGAAACTATTATCACTCAAAAACCATCCACACAATGCCACAAGTGATAGACGAGAAATGGCATTCCATTAAGATAAAAGTTTACTAAGGATATTAGTCATGAATCCAAAAAGCAAGAGATTGAATTTATAAAGTAGGGTTTTGTCTAGCCATGTAAACAGATAGTTCATATTTTTACATGCAATTGTGCAATTATTCCTTTGATAGCTATGCAAATATGTGGACACAAAAATATGCATTGAAAAGAATGATCAATATCATGAAATTTGGTCTGTGACACTTGCAGATTACAAATAAGAAGCTTATCTGCTCAAGGAAAATTATGAAGGGGTGTTTAGAACCTCCAAGGGTCCATCATATTCATTCCAAATGTGAAATACAAACCACCTTCATTTAATGATCCAATCACCATGAGAGCTTTAAAAAATTCTACAAATATCAATCTTGGGGAATCAATTCAATATAAATCTCTTTAAAATTCAAATTTTGGTACTATTCGTTTTGCATATTTTGGACTTTTCCATTAGAAATATCTACTTCTTCTTGGAGGGATATAGGTCTCTAGTCCCTCCATTCTTCTTGGAGAGATATGGGTCTCTAATCCCTCCATTGGGAGATTATATTCCAAATGAGCAAATAACTAAGTAAATAAAATATGTGTATTATTCTATGGCTACATGTGAGTGAGATCAACTTATTAGATTGAATTAGTGGATGTATACATCACAATGTGGCTAACGATTTCTAATGTTTATAATTTGTTTTCATTTAATAAAATTAAATTTAGAAAATGTGTATGTAATATGCTAGTTACACATTTGTTTAAGAAGAATAAAGAACAACATACATAGATGATAGAAGGAGGACAACATGTTTGGAGGAAAACACTTTTTCCCTACATTGTTGAAACTTAAACATGGATTGATTGAAAAATGGCAATCTAACTTGATTAGACAATAATATATATGCATGTTTTTGTTTAGTGAAGAATATAGTTATATATTCTAATTTAAAGAATTTTTCTATGTATTTTTTTAACTTAACATAGATTGATTGAAAAATGTTTTAATGGCAGTTTAACTAGAGTAAACAATAATATATATGCATGCTTTTGCTTAGTAAAGAATATAATTATATATTTTAATTTAAAGTATTTGCCTTAAATTATACTATATTATTTCAATAATCAAAATATTCAAAATTTATGTTTAAAAAAGTGAATAATAAAAATTATAAATTTTTACGCCGTAAGGCGTATTTATTTGAAAACAACTTTGCTGAGTGTTGTCGTGTCATACTTTGAGCCTTTTGATGTTTTGTTAGACGATTGAATCGTCTTCAGCCATGGATTTGATTTGGAGCAGTTGCCAAGCAGTTGTGACTTTCCGTAGTCATCATCTTCGTCCCTGACAGTGTCGAGGAGGATGGCTCTGACTTGGCTTGCAGCATACCTGCAGGAGAAAAGCGCAGGAGGCGGGATTTCCCTCTCTGGGGAATCAAAGAGAGAGAGGTGTTGAACATTCCTCCGCACCCATTTCTGTATACTGTCGCGGTTAAACCGCCATTTGTTATTACCCTTTATGAAATGGGAATCACTAATGTCGTATGATAGATGAAAAGCTTCCAGATCTGAGGAGCACAAGAGAAAAATTTTGGAGATAATATTCTCCACCCTTGCAATGGTTAGTGGATCAGGATACACAGGGTCCATAGGGTACCGAAGGTCCAGATGACCGACAAGGTCCAGAGGGTTCAGAAGAAGATGTGGGGAGAGAATGAGTTGGGGCATTTGGGTATAGACAAATCTCCATCTCTTGGAGAGAAGGGAAGATCTGATGGCCTCTTTAACCGGGATTTTAGAAAGAATGGTGCAGAGGATGGCATCTGGTAGTGTGGAGAATTTGTCTGTAGCAGGCGGCATAGTGCTAATTCACGGAGCTACGATGATGGAAAAAGAGTTGCTGAAGAGTTGGGAAGGAATGGAAGCCAAGCACGTGTGCGAATGCAATCATAAAATGCCTGGAAATTGTGGGGAGAGAATGAGTTGGGGCATTTGGGTATAGACAAATCTCCATCTCTTGGAGAGAAGGGAAGATCTGATGGCCTCTTTAACCGGGATTTTAGAAAGAATGGTGCAGAGGATGGCATCTGGTAGTGTGGAGGAGGAGAACCATTTGTTTGGTGTACAGACTGCACCCTCATCTGACTGTCTCCCCTTAATTGCTGCATCTTCTTGACACACCATGATATTCAGTTTGCCACAAAGAATCTATAAGCTCTGCCAATCAAGAATTGCTTCCAATGAGTCCAAATCCGTATGACGATGCACTCACGTTGCATTGAACGGTCTGGCCACCGCAAGTGCCCCAAATTTCGCACTCGCAGTTCAAGTTCCAGAAGTCAATCAGAAAAATCATGCAGAAGCATAACCAAAGCCTGCAGGTTGCCATTAATTCCATCAAAGAAGAAAGTCATGATTGATGTACCCTTAGTTTGCTGCAACCAGAAATCCCATGACCCACCAAGGAAGTTACAGTCTAGATCCATGCTCAGCTCTTCTTTATCAGCCCCTGCAGACACAGATTTTCTACTCCTCCTCCCACTGGAGAGAAACTTGATCAATGGATGAAACAATCCATAATTGAGGTATTTAGAATTTATCATCATCCCCTAGGCACAATATGTTAATTTAATTGTTTCTTCTTTAGGGTGGTCTGTTTTGTTTTTGGTTAATTAAGATTAAGCATTGACATACAGAGATCATTGTTTTTTTTTTGTTGTTGTTTATTGTTATAGTCTACCACAAGACAACCAAACCAAAGAAAACAAGAGGACTTACTAATTTTCTATCCATCAAAATACTCAAAAATATAAATTCATTATTATTATGTATATCCATTTTACTGTAAATGATTTTATTGAATTCTATAAATGGTGGGCAGATTGTGAATCATCTACACGATGCCCCTTTTCTACATTATGTGTATGACAAAAATCTCCCTTGCCAAGGATTTGGCAGAAAGTACTTTGAGTGTCTCACAGTTGCTACTATGAAACTCTATGGGATATACATTAATGGGTTAGATCATAACCCAGGAAGTACTTCCACGAGGGAGATGTTTACCTTTTACACCATGTTTTGTTTTCAATTGTCTTTGGAATGTAACCTATTGTGATAGGGAATGTTTCCAAATAATCATGTCTTTATGATATTTAAAGAAGTTCTTATTTTTGAATGAATGATCTCAATCTTCCTCACGGTGCAACAAGTTTTCATAACAGCAGTGAGGCAATTTTGTTGGATTATGATGGTACTATGATGCCTCAAACTTCTATCAACAAAACACCAAGTCCACAAGTCGGAAATCTCTCAGTGAATGGTTTTCACCTTGCCATAAGTTAGGGACTGCAGCAGAGCATGGCTATTTCATGAAGCAATCTCTTCACACTTATTTTCTCATGTTTTTTTACCAATTGTAACATAGTTTTATGCTTGATCTCTAATTTATCATGACTTCTTTCTTCTAAATTGTTTTTGTATGGTTCAGGTGGAACCAAGATTCTGAATGGGAAACAACGCTACCCACTGCAGACTTTGACTGGAAGAAAACAGCAGAGCCTGTTATGAAATTATATTCTGAAACTACTGATGGTTCTACCATAGAAGCTAAAAAAACTGCTTTGGTTTGGCATCATCAGGATGCTGATCCGGATTTTGGATCATGCCAATCCAAGGAGCTTTTAGATCATCTGGAGAGTGTGCTTGCAAATGAGCCTGTGGAGGTCAAAAGTGGCCAGCATATTGTTGAAGTTAAACCCTAGGTGCTGAAAGTACTTATATATGTGAGCATCAGAAATTGTTCTGTTGGTTTTTTGTGAAGTAGGTTTTAGTATTTACACACATTTGATTTGGAATTTACAGGGTGTTAGTAAGGGTTTGGTAGCACAACAACTTCTGTCAACAATGGTTGAAAGAGGAAAGCCGCCAGATTTTGTTTTGTGCATAGGAGATGACAGATCTGATGAAGATATGTTTGCGAGTTTTGCAATGGCACAACCATCTATGGCCTCTATAGTTGAAGTGTTTGCTTGTACCGTTTACCAGAAACCGAGTAAAGAAAAGTATTATTTAGATGATACTGTGGAGGTCATGAGAATGCTTCAGGGTCTGGCTACAGCTTCTGATGTAGCAACAAAAAGTCTATCTACTCAAGTTCCTTTCGAGAGCCAGCATTGAATGTGTAGGTCAAACCATATCTTTTCTGCCAAGTCTTTCAGTTCCAGTTGTGCCTTTAAATTGATATCCAAGGCACATGAAAAAAATTCAATATTGTCAGACAGTTTTGTGGGGAGATGGGTGAATTCATCTGCCTCATTGGAAGGACTAGCATTTTGTATATGGTGTCGTGTCTGAGTTCATAGGATGCCCTCCTTCTCTCAGTGGAGCCATCAGGGTCAATCCCTGGAACATAGAAGCTGTTGTTGATGCCATGAATGTATCCCTGACAATTCCTGAGGCTGAGCAGCAACTACGGCATGAAAAACATTACAAGTATGTGAGCACACATGGTGTAAATTATTGGGCTCACAGCTTTGAGCAGGATTTGGAGAGAGTATGTCGGGATCACTTTAAGAGAAGGTGCTGGGGTATTGGATTTGGATTGAGTTTCAGGGTTGTAGCACTTAGTCCAAGCTTCGGGAAGCTTGCTACAGAACATATTGTCTCCGCATACAAGAGAACCTATAGCAGGGCAATTTTGTTGGATTATGATGGTACTATGATGCCTCAGACTTCTATCAACAAAACACCAAGTCCACAAGCCTGGAATCTCTCAGTGAATGGTTTTCACCTTGCCATAAGTTAGGGATTGCAGCAGAGCATGGCTATTTCATGAGGCAATCTCTTCACACTTATTTTCTCATGTTTTTTTACCAATTGTAACATAGTTTTATGCTTGATCTCTAATTTATCATGACTTATTTCTTCTAAATTGTTTATGGTTCAGGTGGAACCAAGATTATGAATGGGAAACAACGCTACCCACTGCAGACTTTGACTGGAAGAAAACAGTAGAGCCTGTTATGAAATTATATACTGAAACTACTGATGGTTCTACCATAGAAGCTAAAGAAACTGCTTTGGTTTGGCATCATCAGGATGTTGATCCGGATTTTGGATCATGCCAATCGAAGGAGCTTTTAGATCATCTGGAGAGTGTGCTTGCAAATTCAGTTTTACCCTTTTTATCCTTCTGTTTTAGAAGTATTTCATGTATTTTAAAAAAAAAGAAAAAGACTTCTTCACCCTTTATCTCCCTTGGTATTTTAAGAATTACTTTAGGTATGTGGGAAACATGAGCCATGATTGATTTATTGCGATAGGCGCGTGCCAACACGAGCAAATCCAAAGTCTGCCACGTGAAGTATCGCGTTGGCTGCTTGCTTCCCCTTCTACTTGTCCAGCTGTACACTGTTTTGACGAAAACCATACATTCTCATAAGCCCATATGGACGCTATTTAGCCAACGTGTCAAATACACGTAATCAAATCCATTTTTTTAATTCATTTATATGTTTAGTTTGTCCACGCTGTCAAGTCTTCATGAGTAAGAAGGGGAGGAGAACCATTAGTTTGGTGTACAGACTGCACCCTCATCTGACTGTCTCCCCTTAATTGCTGCATCTTCTTGACACACCATGATATTCAGTTTGCCGCAAAGAATCTATAAGCTCTGCCAATCAAGAATTTCTCTAACAGATCCAAATCCAGAGCAGTATTGATGGCCTCACAGTGCATTGAATCTATTCACAGCTGCCATTTCCAGCTCAGTACTCAGAGTTCAAGTTCCAGAAGTCAATCAGAAAAATCATGCAGAAGCATAACCAAAGCCTGCAGATTGCCATTAATTCCATCAAAGAAGAAAGTCATGATTGATGTACCCTTAGTCTGCTGCAACCAGAAATCCCATGACCCACCAAGGAAGTTACAGTCTAGATCCATGTTCAGCTCTTCTTTATCAGCCCCTGCAGACACAAATTTTCTACTCCTCCTCCCACTGGAGAGAAACTTGATCAAGGGATGAAACAATCCATAATTGAGGTATTTAGAATTTATCATCATCCCCTAGGCACAATATGTTAATTTAATTGTTTCTTCTTTAGGGTGGTCTGTTTTGTTTTTGGTTAATTAAGATTAAGCATTGACATACAGAGATCATTGTTTTTTTTTGTTGTTGTTTATTGTTATAGTCTACCACAAGGCAACCAAACCAAAGAAAACAAGAGGACTTACTAATTTTCTATCCATCAAAATACTCAAAAATATAAATTCATTATTATTATGTATATCCATTTTACTGTAAATGATTTTATTGAATTCTATAAATGGTGGGCAGATTGTGAATCATCTACACGATGCCCCTTTTCTATATTATGTGTATGACAAAAATCTCCCTTGCCAAGGATTTGGCAGAAAGTACTTGCAGCTTATATTTCCCAGGAAGGAGGAGCAGAGGAGAGCTGGAGCATCTTAGAAATCATATAGCACATATTTGTCCAGATGGAATGATCTATGTACAGAAGTTGAATTCTGACTACAAATGCAAATACTGCAGTGCTCATGGTTATGGCAGGAGAGGATCAGAAGAAGGAGAGCAGGAAGAAGGAAGTACAGATATGTGGGGTTTGATCATCCAAGGTAGAAGTGGTGGGGTCAGTTGTTGTGCTTCCTATATTTTGAAAACCACAAGATTTGGATCAGAAAATGGGTGCTGGACACAGTTCTCTCTTGTCAAAGAAAAATGCTTTGGTGAATGCCCATCCACCCAGTTCATTCGTTCATGGCTTTTCCAGTCCGAGCAGGTCTGAAGTTGGATCCACCAATTGCTGGATCCTTTACAGTATTCAATGGATGCTATAATGTCATTACTGATTGAACTTTTTTGGCAAAATAAACTTCCCTCAGATGATTTGATACCTGGAAAGTAATGGTATATTGATTTTTATTTTGGAACAGCTGATAATGAAAATGGAACAGCTGAAAACCATACCTTCAAAAATTTCTGCGAAATTTCTATTATTTTCCAAACTACTTTATAGATATTTTAGAATACCCTATTTACAACCAGCAGAGCAGTTGTGAGAGTGGAAGAATCTGCTAGGTGGTCATACTAGGCTGTAAATTGGGCCTCTTGATGCAAAAATACTGAAATGAAATTTTCCATGTTTTCATTATATATTCTTCTAATGAGACAACCAGAAAATCACTTAGTCCCACTGTTTTCTATCTTAGTAAAACAATTGCAGCATTTTCCTTGAATTTTACTGTTATAGTAATTGCTTCAACCATTATTGATAATTTAATTATGCCACTACAATTCTATATATTGTATTTATTATGCCTTCTTCTCATAACAATCGAAGCATTCCCTCCTGCACTGGCCCCCATGGTCATATCAAAATTTGGCCTCCTATGTTTACCCACATGGACCTTTTTCCACAACCATAGTGTTTCATATTTCTTTTTATTAACAAGTTTATTTTGGTTTGTACTTGTTTTGAAGCCGCTTAACACCAGAATTTTATCCTTTGAACTTATTATCATATATTTAGTGGATTCAAAGTATTTTTCGCCACAGTTCAATTGTAATTCATGTGCAGTACTTGTCACCTGTAATAACGTACATATTCTAAACATAAATATAAGGTCACATCAAATTAATTATAGTTGCTTTCTTTCTAGCTTCTTCCTTACGGCGTTTCCTTTGCAACATTAGGTGCAATTGCTAGTTTTTAATATTAATAAAATGATAAAATATAACATATTTATACAAATGACCAAACTATAAAGCTTTGAATCATGCATTTCCTTTCAACATATAAATTAGTGAAACCCTCCATGGTGACAGTGGCAAGAACATTGAGCATGGTTTAGACCTATGAGTGGCAAGAACATTTACAATTTGAAAACTTTGTTAGTTGGTGAGATTACAAGTCAAACGAGGCCGGATCAAAGTTATGAAGTTATGAATGAGACTTCGACCACTAAAAATTTCATGCTAAAAATTTATATATATGTGTGTGTGGATGGATGAAACTATGATAAATGAAGTTTGATTTTTATTTATATATAAAATTTGAAGAATTATAAAATAAAATTATTGGAAAAAAATTATATATATATAGTTAATGATTTCATATATATATAATATTGAAAAACATTAAAATGTATCCAATATGAAAAATTTTACTTTCAATTTTTCTATGTTTTAGTACCTAGAAATTCTATTTAGTTAGAAATCAATAAATAAATAGTAATTCTATATTGTCATTTCGAACATCATTTCTCCAATATGTGCCTTCTTAATCTTAGCTCAAGTTTGGTCGTACCTCAAATTGGACTAGACCAGTAATACCTCAATGAAGCTCAATTTTGATGGGAGTACACAACAGAAAATCTTGGAGTTGATAGGGAAGGTAGTGTATTTCACAATGATGTTTGAAGCATCATCATTGTATTCTCTTCTTATTTGGGAAAAATCATAAATAATGTTGATATTCTTCAAAGTTTAATCTAGGGTGTAGTTAACATGCCAACCGGGCTCTCAACAACTTTTCATGGACGTACATTATTTAATTATCATACAATCTTTGAAGAAGATTGGCATCTCACCTCCATATCTCACCAAGTATCAAATCTAACAGGGGTGTTAGTCCCTGCTAGATATGAAATTCTTTAATCGTTTATATTTTGATAAAAAAATTTAAAAGCAAAAATGTCGAAGTGATTTTGTACATTACGTTTAATAAATGTAAGAAACTCAGTTTCATTGACTACAAAATGTAGCCAACTCAGTTTCATTGACTGCAACTGTATTCCAACTAAGTTCCAACTAAGAGCCCTGAAGCGGCTAGAAATGTCTTTAGAAAATACAAGACTAGTATCTCCATCAACTGTACTATGGTTGTCATCATAAATCATTGTGCGTGTGAACTTATGGTTGTCATCATAGATCAATGTCATGAGTGTGAGCTTGTTGAGGTTCTAATGTGTTTGATATTCCCTCCATTGCACAACCATGTCCCATAATAAAAATCTTGCAAAAAATTCCTTTCTGGGTTCCTCAACGTTGGCCCTTACAAGAGATGGGTAGCAGGCCTTGCAGACAACATAGTTTCCTTCGTACCTGCTTTTGTCTGTTGTGCTTCAGTCAGGGATTGCGTTGCCTTCATTTGCTTCGCTTTGTGCGACTAATGCTCATTTGGTTGCATGTTGGTCTCTTGTTTGGATCATTTTATTATTTATAAGTGTATCACATTATGCATATTCAGCAAACATTAACTGTTGCATGCAATCCCAAAATTGCAATATGAGATAAATCAAATTCTTCATGTAAATGCATCCCATTCATCCTTCCTCGTTAGAATGATAAATGGATATATGACAAAGTCCCTTATTCTTTTCTATGGGATTGTAGAAAAGTATTGTTTGGTGTTATGCGGTCATCTACATTGTTCTACTGCTTAGAGGAACCAAAGAGTTGTTATTTTGACACATTCAAATAGGCATCACTAATGCCCATGTGCCTATAAGACAATAAGACAAGACATTTCTATGTGAATTTTGCTGTAAGCATCCATTTATGGTAATAAAGCATTAGACAATGATATATTCGTGTTCTATCATGCAAGCCTGGCCACAAATATTTGTAGAATCCATTGTTGGAGGTAATGCGGCACAACAGACAGATGATGTAGTCGTGTTAGGTGGATCGAGAGAGCTTGGTTTACAACAACTTAGTTATTTACAATCACAATGCTAAGTGGATTCAATTAACCCAAGACATTACGAGAGAGGTTCAAATACACCCCCGTTACTGATGACAACGACGAGAACAAAGCAACCCTAGAGGGAACATTACGCATTCTCGTTTGCCTCCTTCACATAATAGTTCCTTTGGTGATCACCCCAATTTAATTTAATAGAAGCATCTCAGCTTGAGCTTGGAAACTGAGGATTGATTTTTTTGACAACCCACATTGTTGGAGGTAAGGTGGGACACCGGACGAACAACCAATGGAGTGTGAGGTGATGCGGTTCAACGGACTGCTCCCTTTGTTGTGCAGGAAGTTCTACACATTGTCGAGGGTTATTACAGTTGAAATTCTTTGCGTGATCCCGACACTCCTTAAGTTTTATGCTGGTGTCTATCCCGAGGATGGACCGTAAAAACAACTACAAGAAGTCGCGAGTAACTCAAGAAATAACTAGCCTTCCATAGGGCATTTAATGCGCCTAGGCTTTTGATATCCCATGTCCATAGATGGGCCGAACCGATTTGATTGAATGGTTCGCTGGCTTTTTTTTGCTCCGTTGCCACGCTGGCTTAATCATCTTGCAAGAATTAACCGCTACCGTCACTGTGCAGGTTCAAACCGTGACCGAAACGAAAATTGCGTCCGTGCATACTCAAATCACGGTTTACCTTAAACTTGCCAGAGGAGCCCACCATAATTTGGATGGTTTGATTCGTTTTTCCCGCTTGCCTCCCACTTATCCAATTTACCACGGTGCCGCTGCTCTTTGCCATCGCATCGCTTTTCTCCCACTTATCCAGTTTACCATGATGTCACTGCTCTCTGCCATCGCATCGGTGATCAAAGCTCGTTGCTCTCTACCATTAAACCATCCATCGGTGATCAAAGCTTCTATCTTGCCACCTTTGCGGAATTGAGAAGGTAACATACCATGGAACTCATTATCTACCTAGTCTGGCACATCCTCTATTCACACAAATTAATCATCAACAATTGATCCTACTACCATTTATTTTCGTCATTTCAATGTTCAATGGTATATGTTATAGCCTATACATATGGACATGACTATTGTTTGACATATTAATCCTGTTCTCACATATGTTATATTTCTATCCTTTCATTCACCGCAGAATTTTTAACCCAAAATGAAGGATATCATTGATTTGGCATTCCCATTGAGTTTGGCCACATGATTGCAACAATGGAGCCATAGGCCAAACATGTAATGTGTCAAGATAATTTCATTTGGAAACGATTGGAAGATTAATGAAGACAACACACTGAGCCAAATTTTCTTAGTGTTGATTTACTAGAAACTGCTTTATTGACCTGCAAAAAGGCTTTCAAATAAGTGTGCAAGGAAACTTTTATTTAAATTATATTCTGACATGATCCACCATGGAGAGGATGAAAGGTATTTTTTAACATAGAGTTTATTCACTGCCAAAGAAGGAATTGTTAGAGGAAGCACATGAAATTAGAACATTTTGAAAAGATAAGAAAGATTATCTTTGCTCTAAAAAAGAGAATAGAATTAAGAGGTTTCTATGCAGCCCCTCGTCTTAAGATTCTTTTGGATTTTAAAGAATATCGGTTTTGTTGTCCGTTTGATTTGGAAGATATATGGAAGTTAGGATCATTGTGATTTAAGAATTGATCATCTAACAAACATGCAATATATGCTCATGATATATACATTCTCAAAAATGCATGCACATATTGGGTAGAAGCATGGAAACAAGGGTCACTACCATACTAAGAATTGATCATCACCCTGTCATATGACATGTACATGACACTCATACTGCCCACATATGTATGCACATGTACATGTACATATAACTGTTGTCTACCTACTCACCACTCTCTTATTGTTGCCAGATTTCCATGAACAAACAGATGATCCTTTTTCCTGCTTGCAAACCCATCTTGTGGATATCACCTCTACAAAGTTGAGGTTTGGATTAAAAGTACTGAAAATAATTATGACATAAGTATAAAAGTGTATTTACTAAAATTAAAACTACGGAATAGCTACCAATTTAGGAATTTTTAAAAATGATTAAAATAAAGATATGAAAATATCAAAATGCATTTAATAACTCACATTAAAATACTACTAAATCAATGTTTGCTTTCTCTGTCTAATTGCAGCTATTGCCTAATACATTACTAGCCATTTTGATTTCGCCATGTAAATACTGATGTAAGAATAAATCCACTGAAAATGTTAAATCAAGAATATTACTTGGAGTGAAACATCATAATCTTTCCTTGGAATTGGTAAAGCATATTGAAAAAATAGCCTTGCAAGTGCTTGGACTTGAAACTCCAACTCATTTTTTTGAAGGTCCCTCTACATCAGGGAATATCTATACTAACAACTCACCAATATGGGATGCCAAAAAGGCAATCATGATATTTCTCCTCATCAATTGTTGCACAAAATCCACAAACAAGATCATTACCTAATGATGAAACAATGTCAGCATAGGCATCAAGGAGGCATTCCAAAAGCTCATGTCATATCATATGATCTTGTTGTGTTAACGCTTGAACTCGAAGGTTTTCCATATAAGATTGAATAATCTTCTTTGCATCCCCGCTTGATACCAAGCCTACATCACTCTTCCTTTTAATAAGAACCAAACAACCAAAGACTGCTCCTCACAAAGCTAGCCAATGTGGAAGTCTTGATTAAAAAAATAATTTCAAACTATGAATAGCGTTGAGTATTTCATATTTCGTGACTTAATAAGAAGTAGATGTGGTTTGAGAGATGAGTTCTTAATTGTTTTCATAACTTCCAGGGTTAATTTATATGCAGATTTGGTAGTAAGCTGCAGGCTATCTTGATTATATAATTTTGTATTCAATCCAACCAGACCTATGACCAAAACATGATGCCAAATTTTGTAATTTCTTACCTTTGTTTTCACCATCCAATGATTGCATTGTTAAACACCAACTTATAATTGACAGAGATATTAAAATTATCCAAGGTTTTTGCCTTGAAATTCCCTTCAATAATTTTTTTTGGTTTTTTTTTCATAGAGTCTGTAATTGAGGGTAACTTAAGAGGAAAAGATTATTCATTTTTATCTCTGTCTAAAACCTCAGACAAAGATAAAAATGCATAATCTTTGCCTCTTAAGGTACCATCAATTAAAAACTCAGTGAAAAAACAACAACAAAAATTATTGAAGGAAATTTCAAGATAAAAACCTCAAATAATTTTAATATCTCTGCCACTTGCTAGTTGGTGTTTAACAATGCAAGCATTGCATTGTGAAAACAAAGGTGAGAAATTACAAAAGTTGGCATTATTTTTGGTCACAGGAACGGTTGGATTGAGCAAAGTTGAGCATACATGCCTAAAGTATTGTTGGTCAATATTGAAAGAGTTGTAAACCAAATGCTAAAGCCTAAAACCCCAAACAAAGATAAAATTGTGGTAGTAGATGTTCACTAAAATATTAATAGAAGACACAATAGTTCATATTTGAAAATGTGTGTATGTATTTGTAGTTTTACCTTTTCAAGAATGTGGTTGAAAAATGCAAGGATAATGCTAACTGAGATACCACACACACACATATAGAGAGAGAGAATCCTTCCATCCAGCTTCGCCATTCCCTCTTGTGGACCAGGACACTAGGTCTTAAATGAATATGCCATACATGCATAATGCTAAAAGGCATGGATGGTATAAGCCCTACTCACTCACAAGTCAAAAGGCCAATTGAGGGATGCTCAAGAAACCTTTAGGATTAAAAATATAATGAATACACACACACACACACAATCATATATATATATATATATATATATATATATATATATATATATATATATATATATATATATATATATATATATATATATATATATATATTATTTCCATTTTAAATTACTTTTCTTCAACACAGGCCTACTCTAGCATATAGATATGTGTTGTTGTATATTATAGATGGAAAAATATATTGTTTCCCATTTTGAGTTTCTTTCTCCATATAATATCTGCATTCTTTAAAATAGTTGAACATCAAAATGAATATTCAGGGTGCTAAGAAGTGCAAGACCAAAATATCTTGTACTAGGGATTCACAACACATTCACAACATAGATTCCTACAAAGCCAAGCATAACCACATTGCTATCAATGCCCAGATCATAAACCTAGGGAATGTGAAACCTGAACCTCTATCATCCCATCAATAAAATTTTAACTGCAGTTTAATATTCAATAGGCTATGTGGGTAGAAAATAGCAAATATGTTTGTACAACTGAAAATGAATGATTGCAAATCCTCATATATAGTGTTACATCTAGGAGAGAAAAACAAACTGCTCATTAGGGGAATTTTGAGGTCTAAAATGGGCCTCCTAAGAAAAATATACAACAAAAATAAACTTTATAAGAACCAACAGGATTCAAGATGATGATGTCAACCATGGGGGATGATTCACATTTTTTAAGTAAAAGGTTAAAAAGATTTAAAAATAATAAAATAATAAAACTACTTTTTCAACTTATCTCCCAAAGTTTTTACTCAAATTTCGAGTGGAAGTACTCACTGGATGCAAAATTTAATTCCTCATCCAAGGAGTACCCATGTTGCATACTTTCGATGGACCTTGCTACATGAAAAATATGAAAAACATAAAAAAACATGATTACAATCACGTTTTTAATGTATTTCTCTTTTTTTGTGTAGCAATCACGTTTTTTTTATGTATTTCTCATTTTTCGTGTAGCAGGACCCATCGAAAGTATGAAACATGGGTATTCCTTGGATGAGGAATTAAATTTTGCATCCAACGAGTACTCCGACTCAAAATTTGAGTAAAAACTTTGGGAGATAAGTTGAAAAAGTAGTTTTTTCATTTTTCCCTCTAAAATTTGATGATATCATCAAATCTTATTTTATTATTTCCACTATTATTTTATAATTTCCTTAGGAGTCCATTTTAGACCTCAAAATTTCCCTAATGCACCATAAGTGTCATCTTCTTCAATTTATTCATTGCGAAAAATTGCTTTAATCGAGGTAATATAGTTGGATCCAAAGCTTGATCTAGAGCGACACCATATTTACATATCTACGGATGACTGGGCATCCACCACAAGCTTGAATATAAGTACTTGTGACATTAAAATATGAGAGCTGCCAAAACCCTTTAAGATTATTACACATTCTGCAAAACAAGTTCCTTCATAATTTCTTTACTAAGTCAATCTTTAAGATTTCTGATTTTCCTACCAATGCAATAAAATTTTCAAGCATTAAAAAATTTTCCAATGAACGTATTTACAAGGGAATTTTTCAGAGTTCTTTCATACATAGAACTCCATGAGCAGTCAGGCGCTCAGATGGATTTGAAGTAAGCATCTTTCTGATAAGATCCTTGGCACTCTCAGAAATTATGTGCCAGGGTTCTGAATCAAAATCAATGGATACCTCATAGAACAACATCGAAAATTCCCTATTGTGTTTCTACAAAATAAAATTATACCCAATATGAGTTGACACATCATATAATAATTACAGTTGAACTGTTTTCAGAGGGCACATTTGGATTTTTCCCTTTAAGATGTATTCATCACCTGCTCAAAATGGTGGAACACTGCTAAGTAAGATGTATAGAATGACCTTAATATGTATGTACTTATTACTGAAATTTTCAGAATCCTTGCTATTTTTCCTCATTTGTCTCACAACATGCTGCCAAATTTTCTTATATGTATAGGGATTTGAAGAATGAAGAAGTGGGACCTAGTTAATGAGTTAGAGGTCGAGGACCCTATAGAAATTATATAAAAAATATGTATATCAATGGATTCAATCCGATCATGCGATCTACTAAATACAAATACTGAATCCTTCTATAAATCAATTGCAAAAATAAACACGATCGCCAATCACAACAAGTAAAAAAAGAAGCAAATTAAACCACAACATGCTTATTTTCCCAGGGAAATCTTGCTGCTCAAAATCCCTTTATCTTCTATTTTATATTCACCAAGGAATCATGAAATAATGACAATGCACTCTTCTCACAAGAGTCTCCTACACTCTCACAACTGTCTCACACTTACTCGAACAAAATCGACCAACACTTAGCCGATTTCTTGCCTCTAATCAGCTTCTTTATTGTGCAATTCATGTGGAATGCAATCCCTATTCTTTAGCAAATTCAACTTTCCAAAACTGCACAATTCTCATGGGAAATCCAATGGTTGTCTTACTACATGCAGGCAACCTACTAATGATACAACTGATAGTTAACATCTCGTTAACCTTTTTCGGAAATGGGTCTCCACTAGAACTGACATGCATGTAGCTATTAAAAGTAAATCATCAGTTGCATGGCAGATCACTGCATGTGAATGAAATCTGATTTAATTTACTTGATCTTTCACTAGTGCAACAAACAATTACAACTAGTTCAACTGACTTTAACTCAATAAATTGAGTTAACTGATTTCTCCTGCATTAAATTAATGCATTGACTGCAACTCGAACTCCATAACTAATAGAATCACTTTGCATGCCTCACCAACCACCCTCAACTCGAAATTCATGAGCTAACTAAGTTTATCACACTCAGTTAACTATTACAAGTGATTATGAGATAAGATTACATTTTATTGTCTAATTTAATTAAAGGGAAAATTAAATTAGACACACATTTATTTTTGAATTTTCAATACTCTCTCTCAAAAATAAAGGGATTATATGCCACCTCGATCCTGCCTCTATGGTATTCAAATTTTCTCTTGGCAAGCGCCTTCATCAAAATATCTACATCTTGATCTTCCATGGGAATGTGTTGAAGTAACATAATGTGCCTTTGAACACAATATCTGAGATGGTGGTACCGAATGTCTATGTGCTTGGACCTATCATGGAATACCAGATTAACCAAGAGTTTAATGCAAATTTGGTTATCACAATGTATCATCGTAAAATCCATCAAAGAACCAAAAAAACCAACTAGAATCTTCCTCATCCAGATGGCCTCACATGCAGCCTGACTTGCTACCATGTACTCCACCTCGACTGAACTGAGTGCCACATATCGTTGCTTCCTATTGTACCAAGAAACTATTGTCGATGAGGACGAGGCCTTGGAAAAGCTACAACACAACCAACTTGATGTAAAAAGTGATTCTTCGATTTCATATACTTTTCATGATGATGATTTCCTTTCTTTTGAAAGACATACTATAGGAATAAGATCCAAACTGTTAAAGAAAATGGGGTATTAGGGAAATGGTCTTGGCATTAATGACCAGGGCATCATAAACCCCATCAAAGTAGAAGAATTACCCCTTCATGCAGGACTTGGGTATGTCAGGAAGGAGGTTGGGGAATGCTCCAAGACAACCAGTGACCTACCAATTCCGATGACAGTGAGGGATCCATGAACACTTATCAGAGGCACATCAGGAGGAAGCGTTCCAAGACGATCAAGAAATTCTAGAAGAGGAATAATCATTGCAAAAGGATGAACACAATAAATATTCATGTCAAACCCTTCAGGCCCAAAAATAACCCATGAATAATCCGGTCATAAAAAATATCCCACAAGAAAATCCGCCACAAGAAGATGGTCGATTTACTTTATTAAGTAAAAGATGGTTTTTTTAGAGGTAGTAGCTTGTTATGGCCACGATTTGTAAATCATGTGTTGTAAGTAAAAGTAAAAGTGATGATGTGTTTTTGGTCGCTTTGAAACGCAACGATTATGGTTTGGCCTTTTCTTATGATTATTTGAGGAATTGGTTTTATTATGTAATCCTTGACCAATGAGTGTGTACTATAAACTCTTGGAAAGTTAGGAGTTTTCTGAGACATGAGTGGTTTGTATATGACTGCAAAGGATGTACCAAATTTGTGTGCAAGTGATTGAAAGTGTTTTTTGGCAAGGAAACAAGTAGTGTGTTGGATGTGTTAATGATTTTGGTGGTCCAAAATCTCCTTAGTGGGAAGGATTGATCTAGGAGGATCCCAAAGAACAAGTGGCTTTAAAATTGCTCAAAAATTAAAGTATCCAAATGACAACAAGACCAGGACCATGTCGATTTGTTCTTCGTTCTAAATCCAATGGTTCAAATGGAACTTCAATCAAATTTCATATGAAGAAGTTAGAGCAAGTCAAAGTTGCGGTCAAAGATAGGCAATGGACCAGGTTTAAGTGTCCTACAATTTCACCTTCAACCGGTAGGGAACCCAGCACCCAAGAAGCGGGGACATTTGTCGAGTACTTAATTTTCCTAATAAACTTTGGTTTTGATAACTTTCAAAAATGGGATATGGTTTATAAAATCAAATAAATATATAAAAAAATGGGTGGAGGACCACCAACCCTGCCACACCAAAACCGTATTATAACAGATATATATATATATATATGTGTGTGTGTGTGTGTGTGTGTGTGTGTGTGTGTATGTGTATGTGTATGTGTATGTGTATGTATATGTATGTATGTATGTTGTTGGGGGGCAGGTTTTCAACCCCGCCACCCTGGAACCACCATCATGGAGCACAACAGAGGTGTGGTTTGGTCGGGCTACCTGGACTGGACCCACCCACTGCCCACACCATGAAATATACCGTGAGGGGGTGCAGTTGGATCGGGCTGCATGGAGTGAACCTACCCACCATATATATTATGATATATGACTAAAATGGGAGGGGTGAGATTTGATCCCCCGACCTCTCCTCAACGAATTTCATTTTTTGGCCAATATGCCAAACAACTTCATGTGGTAAACTCCGCCCAGAAATTTGTATAAAACCTTTATTTTTCCAATGCACCCAGGCAGAGCAGCGGAGCAAGAGTGGAACCACGAGCGTGCCAGAGGGGCGGAACCATGTCCAGGGAATATTAAGGGCATCAGAAAGATTCCCTGGGGTGTAGAACTTTCCAGTGCCATTTTGGGACAAAGTTTATGTTGATTTTACACCTCTCGGCAACCAGAACTCAATGGTGATGTCTTTTTCTACATTAGAGCTCTCCATTTTTAGGCCATTTTCTATATTAGAGGTATAAGGGTGCTTTATTTAATTCTACTTGTACTTCTTCTTCTTTTTTCCACTTAATGAATGAAGTCCTCCCCATTGTTGAGTAGGGACCGGAGATGTAGTCCAAATTGGACGAACTTCGTAATCAACTTTTGGTGTCTTGATCTCATGCATCTTATGTTCTCTTTGCTCTTAGTTTTATGTTCTTAATTTTTCATGATTTTAAAGTTCTCTGTTACATGTAATTATTTATACATCTATAAGAAAAATATCTTGGATCACTTGGCTAAATTAAAAACCTTAGCATTGTCAGTGATAATATTCTTTGGGAAACCAAATATAGCAAGGATATTCTCCTCCATAAAATTAATTGCCACTTCATCGGTTGCATTTTTGGATGGGATGGCCTCCACCTATTTTGTGAAATTATCAATGGATGCAAGTATCCATATGTGAAGACCACTGGACGGTGGATGTATTTCTCTTATGAATTCCAGCCCCCAAACAGGGATTAGGGGGAGGGGTTCTAACTTTTGTGTGTCAGCAAAAATATGACATTTTTCACACGACCTGATATAAGCATGAACCTCACCAAACAACTTGGGTCAGTAGAAACCTTATTTGAGGATGTTATGGGTTGTGTCTCTCCATCTATAATATCCCCCACAAAGACAGTTATGGAATTCATCAATCGCCTTAGGAATCTCTCCTTCTACCAAGCATAAAAGAAAAATCCCCATTGGCTCCTTCCAATGCAACTAGCCATTTGAGATAACAAACTTTTGGGCTTGTAGCCTCAAGGACCTGTATTTAAATTTGTCAAAATTCAATGGAAATTTCATAAAAAGTAAATAATGGAAAAGCTACTTATACCACTGTGAGGCTAGGTATTTCATCTATATTTTTTTGTTTTGAGGTCTCAATATTCTCTTGCTCCTCTTCTCCCTTGTTTTTTTCCAACTAATTTATGCCCAAGACCTAGAAGTTATCTTCTAACAATATTTTAGCTAATCCTTTCCCCTTGATAAACTTAGTGGTTTGGATATCCATATCATATTCTTGAATCTTTTCAATCTAGTTGCCTCTCTCACCTTCACTGTATCCATGCATGAGAATATATTTCACAGTCTCTACAGGAAGATAACCTATAATATTTGACTGTAGGAAGTAAATTCAGAAGGCCTCCAGAGCCTTGACCAAGGCATATGACTATTTCTCTAATATATTACACTTCATCTCCGCATCTTGCAATGCCTGGCTCAAAAATACAATTGATTCTTCTTGTCCTTTGTTATTTTTCTGCAATAAAACATCTACCACCATGTTAGGAGAGGAAAAAGAGAAAATGACGAGTCACCTCTAATAATCTGGGCTAGCTAAGACTAGAGCTTCTGCAAAATATTTTTTGATTCTAGTGAATGGCTCCCAGAATTTTATAGTCCAATTGACTTCCCTACACTTCTTCAACATTTATGTGATTTCTTTGACAATTTCAGCATATTTTTGTTATAAATATTCTAAGTAAATTTATCTTTCCCAAGAAAAACATAATTTATTTTCTATTTCTTGGTTAGGGAATATTTTTAATAGCCTCCACCCTTTTGGGATCAATCTTCACTCCTTCCTTTGCCACAATGTGGCCCAATAGCTTCTGTCCACTTAAAGAAAATTGTGATTTATTGGGGTTTAAGGACTTCAATACCTTCTACATTTTGCAAAAGTGAGCTACAAGTGCTTGAGGTGCTCTTTATCTAATTTAGAAAAAACGGTTATGTCGTCTAGATAGATTATTACGAATTTATCCCGCAATCCAACAAATTTTATATCCATCGGTCTTGGGAAAGTAGCTCCAACATTTATGAGTTCGAAAGGCATTCCAACATACATAAAAGTTCCCCGAGGTGTAGAAAATTTGGCTTATTCTGATCCTGATCAGAGTGTACATCGAATTGGTTATATCTTGAGAAACCATCCATCATGGAAATTCGGGCAGACCATACCATTTTTTGCAGAATTTAATCCATTTTAGGAAGCGGATAGTTATCTTTCACCAAGGCCTTATTCAAATTTTTGAAAGATACACATAGCCTTATTTCCCCATTCTTCTTCCTTACCAGGACTAAATTTTCTACCGACTATGAGTATGCCAGGGACACAATAATCTTAGCCTGTAACAGTTTCTTCACCTCCTTTTCAATTCATGGAAGTAATAGAGGATTAATTTTCCCGAGCTTCTGCTTGTATATCATAACTCCAGTTTTTAATGACATTTTGTATTGTATGACACCGAGATCAAAAGTATTCAAATCATCACATGACCAAGCAAACGCATCCATATATTCGTTAAAAATGTTGAGATATATTTTTTTGTAGTCTTTAAGAACTCCTTTAACTAATTTTATGATTTTAGTATATTATTCTATGTGAATATTACAATCCTACACCTCCTCCTCGAGCTTCTTGTTCAGTTGGCTTAGCAACCACATCATTTGAGTTGAAAATCCTTTCTAGTGGGACCAACCCTCTAGGCATGGTATTTCCCTTTAGATGCAATATTTTGTGACCAACAATATATTCTTCCCAATCGGCTTGATGTTCATATGTCAGCTTCTTGTCCTCCTAATCAGTCTCCAAGTTTGAGAATTCTCCAACAACCTCCATAAAGCATTTAGTTTGTTCCTCATCTTCAAACACCTGCCAGTGCTTCACATTTTCTGGTATTGAAGGTCGGTACCTGACCTCAACTTCATAATTGAGCAAGGGATTTTAGGGGGGTTTGAAATTACTAGCAACAATTTCCAAATAGTAAGCCATCCTATTTCATTCTCTGTGGAAGAACTAAATATTGAAGGCTAAGAAAAAAATTTCAAACAAATCCCATACTTTGTTCCTGTACGAATCAATCTCATATGCTTGACTTGATATTGATATTTTATTTGCTTCACTACTATATTTTAATCCCCAAACACAGTCAAGCACCCAATGTTAAGGTTTTTAGCAACTTGCAGCCCCAACAACAAAGCTTCATATTCATAAACATTGTTTGTGGTCTCAAACTCTAGCTTGAAAGAGTGAGGTATCAAGCTACCTTCTAGAAATACTAATAACACACCTGCCCCATTTCCATCCCTAGAATAAGCACCATCAAAATACAATTTCCATACCCTGTCATGCTCCAATGATTTTTTACTCAACTTAGCTGAACATTCCACCTGGGTGTCTCCCATGATTTGATAATCTTTGTCTAATAGAAGACAAAAAGAATCCTTCTCTTTACCATACACCAAAGAATTATTTGAACAATCTGCCTTTGTAACTCCCTTCACAAATCTATATTCTCTGAATAATTGACACTCCTCTTCACCAAACACAAGAATGGTAGCATATGTTAGATCTATTTTAATGGACCCTCTAATTTTCATTCCCCATAACCTGGAAAAAATCATACCAAATCGTGCAAGTATGTTAGCAACTACAATATCCATTACTACACTTTTTACTTGGATTTGAGCCAAATTGAACACGAGATATTTTATCATACCCAGGCACTTCACTCTTTTAGAATCAAAGGAGTATAGATATTTGTATGGTTTTGTTATCTATAGTCTCAACTACTCCATCATAGATAATGGAATTAAGTTATGAGATGCTCTTGAGTCAAGCATACAATTATGTAATAGCAGGTCATGAATCACCAAGGTGAATCAGAATGGGGGCAGTGGAAGAGTCTTTCTCCTCCACATGGGGTCCAAACACAACCATGGGCCTCTCTTCCCGTGGGTTAAGGATGTCTTGTAGTGGGGTAGTGGTGGGTGAACTCATAAACTAAGACACTTGAGCTTTACATCTGGTTTGTTTCAATAATTTAGTCAAAGGAAAAATGTCTTGAGTTTCTCCAACTCTTTTTGAATATTCAAGGAATAGTGATTCTTATCAATTTTAGTAGACTCAACAGGTTCTTTTTTCTCATTGCAGATTAGATTTATTTGTGGGGGAAATTTCTTTGTTTTGGAGGCTCCAGACTCATTTGAAGTAGGATTGGAGGATTCTCTTTTGGTTGGTGAGACAAGGTTGAGTGGTTTCTTCCCTTTATCTATTGGCTTAGGGGAAATTAGATGAAGAGTTTCTTCATTCTGATCTTGCCCTCTGGTCCATTTCCTAGATGACCTAAGATCATATTTCCTGTGCAATTGGGCTTGCATGAAGTCAGCGAATTGTTTGCAATAACTATCTATCTCATCATTTTCCAATGGGACTTCCCAATTATCCCCTTCTCCTTCAAGTGCTTCTACTTCATTTTATCCCTATGACAGATAAGAGAACTGATTTTCTTGAACTTCTATAGTTTCTTCAACCATCTCCTCATGATCATCTTATAAATACAAAGGAGGTTTAATATGATCTTATTGATCCTTTATCTCCCTTTGCAAGAGTTGAAAGGGAAACATCCTATATTGGGGGTTAAAAAATTTCGTTAGGATTTGGTTGATTTTTTCGAGGGTTTTTTTCTCCAACTCCAGTTTTTTAGACAAATTTCTTATCATTTTGTTCATCTCCTCTAAAATTTCTTCTTGAGTTTCCTGTACATTTTCCAAAGAACTAGATTCTTCCTTTCCTCTCCTCTTGTCACCATATTCAACTTTTCCTTTCCACTTTCCAGTGGAGGTGAAATTCACCTCAACTTCCAGGGCATATGTTTGAATTTGGTCCAAAGTACGAGACTTTATTTCTCTGAAGGTAAACCCAAAGTCTAGTTCAAAGCCTTCAGAAAAAACCACTTTAGCGACAACCTGTGGAGGTTTAATTTCAACATGAAGACTATTATATAATTTATCAAACCTATTTATAAATTTTGAAACATCTTCATTATGTTTTTCCTTCATTGCATTAAACTATGTAATAATATACCCATGGTCCCTTTTCTCCCCCCATTTATTCATGAAAGAGTTTTCCATCTCCTCCTAGGGATTAATTGAAGCATTTGGTAGAATCTTGAACCATTTCCTGGCCTCCCCATCTAGAGACTAAAAAATTAGTGTTAGTACTACATCCAGATGTTCTACATTTAGGTTCTCATCAAATGAAAAAAAGGTTTCTATATGCTTTTGAGTTGAAATATCATCCTCTCCAGTGAAGCTTGGTAGGAGTTTAAGTTAATATTACGGCATCCCATTCAGAGGTTGTGGAAAGTTGAGTGGAGCATATTTACTAAGTAGAAAATCAAGGACAACCATGTTTTGCAATAGTGGTGGTATAAGATTTACCACAGGACATTTTTGAGGAGTTGTATGGAGTGTAGCTAACAAGAGATGAAATGGAATGCTAGAAATACTCTGAGTCGCACTATTTATGGGGATATCCTTGATTTGTTCAACGTATGAGAAGGTCGGTAATATGAAATAATGTTTATCGACATAATCTTATTCAGATTTTACTCTTAAGGAAAAAGAGCTAAACAATTGGCAACGCTCTTCTGAATATTCCAATACTTTGGAAGAGGACTCAAAGTAGTTTATTTTAGCCTTCTGAGATCTGGAAGTTGACACTTCAAGGAATGAGATCACAGGGTTTGGAGTAATGGGGGTCCTCCCTTTTCAAATTCTCCTAGATATGATTTTCTTAGGGTCAAATATAGGGGAAGTTTTCTTCCAAGAAATTTCAAAGCGAGTCTGAGGCCTTTTGAAAGCTAGGATGATAAAATAGAGATTTTAAAAAATGGAGTCACTAAAGTGAGAGATATTCAACCCACACCCCCTTTTTCTCAGCTAAATAAGGGGTGTACAGTGTCATACTGAGGGAAAATATGTCGATTCATTCCCAGCAATGACGCTAGAAGATGTTGTAGCTCCTAGATACAACTCCCAGGTTGGAGAGAGGCCAGTGCCTCAGACATCTTATTCTCTCTTGAATATGAATCAATGCTACTCAAGACATGAATGTAAAATTATTTTGGATTTTGGTTCAATTACCCTTCTCAGAGGCAAATTCAATATACACATAAGTAGTATATCATTCCCAAGAATAAATGTTCAGGTCTGGTGGCATACACATAGAAAATGAAACTTTATTTATCGTTGTAATAAATATGGAAAGGATAAATATAAGGAAGGGAACAAGTGCAGGGGTTGGAAAAATGCATAATCCTATGCAATAAATCATAGAAGAAACATGAAAAGGTAAAGGAAATGAAGTGCACAAATTATGGAGCACATTTTAAGGCTTTCAACTCAATATCTCACAGGAAATTTCTACTATATCATAACATAGGTAAATTTTCAATCTCACAAGTACCGTCTATTATTACATAGCATAGATAAATCTGCAATATCATAGGTATCGTCTACTACAACATAACATAATAAAATCTATGATTTAAGAGTGGATCCAGAAGCTACGTATTACATAATTTCTAAAGAAGAAAAACAATGAAGTGACTTACAGAGGGAGAAAACATACTACATATTCCAATGCTTGGAATCACTAGAAATTTCTTCATCAATATTAAAAAATGGGATACATGCTACAGGACTAAACTCGTGAAATCTGCAAAACAAACACAACCTCTAGAATAGAAAAATAGAACTAAAACTTGGAACCTCTCTCTAAAAACAGAATTTGGAACCCCTCTAATGAGTTTGTTCTCCATTTTTATAGGGAGAACCAAAATAAGGACAACTTACAAAATATATCATAATTCTACAGCTGTCTGAACTTCCCATCTATTTGAGCATGTGAATGGCCTAGTTGTCATAATGATTACCTAATAGACTTGATTATTTTCTTGAAAATGTAATATTTAAAAAACATGAAAAATAGGAGGTGTCATGATTGACACAAAAAAAATATCTCCATATCGATTCCTCTAATTTCCTTAGGTGGACTCATGCTCCATTATCTAGGTTAGTGGTGAGTTGAATATATTTCCATGTCTCTTCCATTGTATTCCTCCCACAGTTACCTGTTAGTTGACCTATCGTTTTCTCCCTCTAACTACTTGGATTGTCCCTTTTAGAGTTTGTTGTGGTTTGATGTAGTGGCCTTGGAGGTGTTTTGTAAATTCATTGTCAAACCAGTAATCCCCATAATCTTTGTATTTCCATATTTAATATTTTACACTTCATAAATTTTACTAAAAAAATGCTACGAAACAAAAATATTTTGATTTCCTTTAGCTCCTTATTTCTTAGCCCCTTTCATGTTTCTCTTCCATGGCACTAGGTGTTGTGACCATCATCTTTGTATTTAGATTCTAAAGTATTTATAATCTTGTCGGGGGCCTATCTACCTGTGTATTGTCTCTCCCCCCTTGGTTTTTTTAGTTTCCATGATAAAAAACCAAACTATATTAGAAGCCCCCTCTTATCACATTTTTTTCTCAAAAGGCTTTAATAGTGGAGTTATGATATTTCCATTCTCGATATGTCCCATAGCACTTGGGGGCTTAGCTTGACTTGCGCCCATGTTCATCTAAATCTTTTACGATCGAATGACAATTAACATCAGAAGCTCCATGTTTCGTAACTTATTCAAATCGCAATTAGAACGAAGTTACGAAAACTCTAACCTCAGAAATTCTGACCTCCGAGATGATGTCAAGATAATGTCGTCGTCACCACATGGAGTATCCTTAGTGGTGACACATGTAATACTGATTTTTCCCACTATCCCACCCCAAAATTCTGAAACTGACTACCATGTGTCCTTCGTACTGCCACATGACACTGACGTAATTTTCCTCGTCGGCTTCTCAAGGCCAATCATCTTCTACCATGTGTCCTATCGGAAGAGAGAGAATTGGTCCCCAGCTCTTTGGTTTACAAATGATTTACTTTGTAAATCTCCTCCTTGAAAACTTCAACATTTATAAAATGATTCAATTGTTAAGGAGCTATGAAACTCAGCCTCAGAAATTTTAGGCTCAGATATCAGCCTACTTCGAGCTCCGACCTTCCGATGTTCAGGGTCAAATGTTTAGACTTTATAATATCGAGCTCCAATATTATGAAGCTTTGGATGTTGGGTTTTGATATGTCGCCTACTCCAATATTTACCGATATGCAACGTTCTGATGATCGACTCTCAAAATTTTGGCTCTCTGTTTTCATTTTGGGTCCCAAAATTTCAATTCTCCCTTTTATTTCAGCTCCCGAAATTCGTCTCTCCCTTTAGTCAATCAAGATTGCACTAGTCCCCCTCTATACTAGGGATGAAAAATAGGACCATTTGACACAAATACAAGATGGCATGACAGATACCAAAACTACATAAAAAATTATATCTTTAGTAACTCTAATGCGCATAGAGGTTTTCACTCATGATGCATATAAATACAAATACATAGAGTATGGGGTTCTTAAGGAGGTGTTTTAGTAGCTACATAGCTAGAGTCTTGTAGAAGATGGTAACAACACAACTGAATTTCGATTATAATCCTCATAATGGGTTACTCAGTTAGGTAAATTTAGTGTTCCTAAAGGGGAGAAACTGCAACTTATTAGAGAAGCTCACACTTTTAAGGTTGTAAGGAATTTTGGTGTTTGGAAAATAGTTTCCAACTTACAAAGTTATCTGTACTAGCCAAAAATGCAACAAGATGGAGCATTATAGAATGTATACTTTGTTTTACTAGCAAGCCTAATAATAAGAAGCAATGTCTATACCATCCCTTACTTGTAACCATTATTCCTCGAGAAAAATTTGCCATAGATTTTTTAGGAGGTTTACTAACAACTAGGAAGGAACATGACTTCTCATTTGTGGTATTTGACAGGTTTAGCAATATGTGCATTCTCATTCCTTGTGAAAACCCATCAAAGGAAAAAAAACATCAAACTTTTTCTTTAAATAGGTTTGGGCACACTTTGGGATATGAGGAGCATAATTTTAGATAGGTACATTAGATTTACTAGTGAATTTTGGACTACATTGTGGGATAATTTATATATAAAGTTGAAGAGGTCAAAAACATTGCATCCATAGATTGATGGGGAAAAAAAAGTTAGTCAAAAATATTTTTGTGTAGATTTTGGGGAATTACAACCAGAAGACATTGAAATAATTAGCATAAAAATATGATCTATATACAAAACTCTTACAATATAGAAATCAACTTTTCCACTTGTAACTCACCTATTGAATATTCCTTTAGATATTTGTGATATATTTTCCACCATTACCCCTAGATGTTGTATATCCATAGCAAGGAGGAATAAGGGAGGACATCATACGATATGTACAAGTAGAAAAATTTGTTGAGAAAATTAGGAAAATTCATTTGCATGTACAAGATATGTTGAAGTAATAGAAAAAAATAAGGCCATCCATGATCATCATTGGATAGAGAATTCATTTAGAGTGGGGGACATTGTATGGTTATAAATTTAAGCAAGGAATGAATGAAATATCTTGGTAAGAAGATCAAGGCTCTGAGATATGATCATTTGAATATATTCGAAAATGTGGGAGATAACATCCATGGACTCAGTATACCCCTGTATACGAAAATTTACATAATAATGAATGTGGAGACTATATAAGCCTTCACCATTGGATCAGGAGGAAGGGCAGGTCCTACCTTCCATAGAGAACTTATCACTAGATGATTAAACAGAGTTGGTAGATGACTCAATTTCTTAGAAGAGGTCTACAAATACAAGGGAGGGGCATCATGACCTTCGGAAAATTGGGTTGAAAGGAAAAACTCTAGGGAAAGCTAAATGGTACTTCAACAGTAATATAGAGAAAAAAATTTGTCACCTTATTCACTAACATATTTATGGAAAAAAAATCTCCCTAAATGGAGAGTCGTGATCTAGATTATATAATTATACTATTTTTCATTTATATTGATGATTTCATTGTGGACCATATTTGAGAAATAATCTTGCAAGATTATTTAAATCGGTGCTAGTTTGGAGAACTTGTGTCTAAAACCTTCTAGAGCCATTTTGAGGCATTAAATGATGTTGTTCATGGTTTAAAAACACTTGTTTGCATGAGAAACTCTAGCATTGTCCTATACTCAAAAATATTTCTAACAATATAAGAATTATGTCAAACAAAGTTCACGTGAAAAAATTATGACTCTCTTAAGTTTACCTACCATGTTGACCACCATGGTATGAGAAGATTCCATGTCAGTCTCATTACTCTTGTATATGAGGATAGCCACATGTGGAATTTCAAGAAGAATTTATTAGGTCCAAAATCATAGCTCTAATTTATAGATGAAGAAGTGAAATCTACTGCTAGTTGGTTATCGAGTTGTGTTAAACACTAGGCCACTAGTTGGAGTAGGGGTTCAATTCCATGTTATTTTATTTTGTTCCATGATGAGTTGAGAAATTAGGAGCAGGAAGTTAGAGAGAAGAAAAAGGGAGGTTGAACTTGTATAGCATCCTTATAGGCCAAATGTATCATATAACTCCATAGATAGTACATTTTCTTTTGCACTTGCATATTTTCATACCAGAGAAAACATAGTAAAACAAGATCACCTTCTAGAAAAAAAATTTGTCATAAGGTTTTCTCTAAGAAAAACATATTTCTAGGAATGCATGTGTATATTCCTTCTATATTTATTTTTTATAGTTCATTTATTGAAAAAAAAAATTAACTATTGAAGAATATGAAATAAATTCTTCAATATAAAGGAACAATTAACACACACGATAAATATTATAGAATTTTATAGATCATATGAATACCAAAGCAAGCTTCTTTTGGGTATTTTATGAGAGGTTGTAAAGGATCCCAGAATTGGTTTAAGAAGAACGTCGTATAATACTTGATGAGTATATTTACGATAACTCTAAGGAGCTCACAAAAGAGAGATTTATGAAGTTAGAATTGTGAACCACTAACATCAATAAAATATCAACCTCCTTAACATGGCTTTAGCAAAAAGATCAAACTTTTGAAAAAAGATAGAGGATCTAATGCCAAATTTTTGAAAAAAATATTCATCCTTTACAAAATGGTTTCAAAAATTAACCATTACATCATTAAAAATAAATAAAAAAGGAACACTTTTAAAAACAAAACTTTTAATTCCTTCAAAACTATATATTTATTAAAAATAGTAATACATGTATGCTTAAAAAAACTATATTCAATATAATAATAAAAATAGGTTTCCATTAATTTGAAAGCATTTCTTCACCATACTCAAATATCTACAAGTTTGATATCATATTGCTTTAAGTTACTTAGCTAGAGAAATATATTTTTTAGAGAATGTGCTGGTAGATTGTTGAATGCATATTCATCTTTTCGAGGGACTTATTATTTTTATTGGTAATAGCATGAGTATTGAGCTGCTTTTTCACTAAGTGTATGTTTTATGCTTTATGGAACCTCCTTTATAGCTTGTAAATATATTATAAAGGTGTGGTGTATAGATTACATATGTGTTTTAAAAGGTATATATTTTATTTATTTATTGAAAAAAGTGATATGTTTTTTTTATTTATTAATAGAAAACTAGATTATTATAAAAATTAGAGATATTTAAAAAGAAACATATATATTATTCGAGATATTTTGTCTAGAAAACATATATATATTATATAATTTTAAAAATTAAATAGTAATCAGGTTTATTAGTTTGAATTTTAATAGCTAAAATTAACCAACAATTAACATCTAGATTAGAAATAACAAATTATACAAGTAGAGAACAACTAGGTAACCACATATATAACCACATATATGAAGAAACTCCAATCATTCAAAGAGTTAGGAGGAGGTGAAAATGTCCACTTCAATTGGCACTAGATCCACAAAGTTGATATAAGTATGCCCTTTACCATGGACAATGACAACTTCAATCCTTGCTAAGAAATTTTCCATATCCCTAAAATATAGCAGGAGCACATCCATCATCAACAAGATGTCATATTTTGCGTCATTCCTCTCTAGGAGGGGTTTACACAAGAGATATTTGAGCTACCAATATAGGTTGATCAAGTACAAATATTGATTTTGACACCCTTACATGTGACTAGCATTGGGGAACCTATTAGCCACTACGGAAATGACCTCTGAATCAGAGTAAAAATCACATTTTTTTATGATTTCTTCCTGTGCCACCCTTAGATCTTGTTGAATTTCAAGAGGTTTCTACATGTGAAAGAACCAACCAAATGAATGGACTTGAGATCGTGCACACAAACCTCAATGTGTGCTCAATGTGAGTGTATCCCACCCACTCCTCTTTGAGATTGAGCTCATTGCATTGTAATTTTGTTCACAAACCAAAGCAGAGAAAAAAATACCCTTGACCTTAACCACCCACCAAAATAGAAACTTGAATGATGAAAAACAAGAGTCGATTAAAGATTGGGTTTCAACATGAGACCCACCAAGGTGCAATATTAATCCCGCTAACCATAAAATGAGAATAAGAATGAGAAGATTGGAATTATAATTGAAAGAGGGTGTAAGGACACATGATGGGAGGGGTTGGTCGTTCACCTAGAAAGGAACTGAGAAAAGCACATCTCCACCAAACAACTAACGAACAACACACAAATGGAAACTTTCAAAGGAGAACCTAGGAGAAGCGAGAGAGAAAAGCAGCTTGGTAGGGGCTGGAAATTCATGAACATAATAAATCGAATCGTGGAGAGGACCATCATTATACAACATGAGAGTGTAGTAGGAAACTTCCTCAATCTAGAACCTAGTCTACCAAAACAATCAACGTATGTTAGACATGATCATCCTAAAAATGAATTGATTAACATTTTAATAATCGTCATGCCATCTGCCACATCACAAATATGAGGGAAGTTGGTGGCACATCACCCTCAATTAATACTGAGGTGACTGCGACAATGCCACCCTCCTATCCTCCTTTATTTTGAATCACCACATTCAGGGATGAAAAAACTTTAATTATCAAGGCTTGGCATTCCTACCATAGTCAAGATAGGAGTTCCATTCTATAGTTTGCAAAGATGAAAGTTTGAGATAGAACAACCTACATTTGCTAGATGGTCTGTAACTTTATTTCCATATCTACGAACATGGGATGTACGAACCATCGAAATTTGCAAAAGAAGGGAGGTGATGCAAAAAAGGAAGTTCTCTAACCTCCTCCTATGAGAAACTCTCCCTAGGCAATATCCATGGATCATTTTCTGCTCATAATTTGGAATCCCCTTTGATTAATATCTTGGAAAATTTAAAACGATTAAAAAAGAAAAAATAATTATAAAAAAACAATATAAAATAATTTTAAAAATCTCCACAAAAACCTTTAACATGGTTGGATTTTTTCTCGGAGGGTTTAGAACTAGTGACCTTTACACCATGAAGGAAACTTCTTCACTCTAGAACCTAGTCTACCAAAATAATCATCACATGTTGGATAGGATCATTCTGGAAAATAATTCATTACCATTTTAATAGTTTTCATGCCAACCACCCCATCACAAATATGAGGGAAGTTGGTGGAACATTTCCCTCAATTAATACTAAGGTAATTGTGAAAGTGCCACCCTCTTGTCCTCCTTGGTTCCAAATCACCACATTCATGGATGAAAACTCTTTAATTATCAAGTCTTGGAATTCCTACAATATTTGAATATTAGGAGTGTCATTCCAAAGTCTGCAAAGATGAGAGTTTGGGATAGAACACCCTGCATTTGCTACATGGTCTGCAACTTTATTTCCATATCTACAAACATGAGATGTAAGAACCATCTAGATTTGCAGAAGAAGGGAGCTGATGTAAAAAGGGAAATTTCCCAACCCCGAGCTATGAGAAACTCTCCATAAGCATGATCCATGGATCATTTTTCCACTCTTTATAACCACTATTTTGGAGTCCTCTTTGATTAATATTTTAGAAATATTAAAAAAACTTATATATATATATATATATATATATATATATATATATACATAGTTTGGGTCACACTAACTATTAGAAGGTTGCATTTTTGCCTAAGAGATTTTAAAAGAGTGACCTATACACAACAAAGTGCTTTAGCCAAACACCCTTTCAGTGTTTGCTTTAAATCCCATAGAGTCACAAAATAATTATATTATATCCATATAAATATTCATAAAAAATAATTAAAATAATATTTCCACTTTTGTTTGGTTTTATTTTGTTTTATATATATATATATATATATATATATATATATAATCCTTTTGTTTTGTTATATATATATATATAATCCTTTTAACTTGAAAATAAACTTATTTTTAAAATTAAAAACCACATTATTTTTGCGTAGTGTTTTCCGCAGAGTAACATTTTAGAATAGGGCTTTCTATTAAGAGGATAATCAATCAATCGCAGGAAAATATTTCTTTACCAACTCAAATAGGGAGAAAGGAGTAATGAAGCCGGCCATGTGCAGTGACTGAGATCATGGACTCACCACTTTCAATTTATAAAATAATAATAACACTAAATATTTTATAAATAATAAATAATACTAATCGATAATAATAAACAACACCAATTTCATAATATTTAATATTGATGGAGTATTTCATAAGTCACTTGCGCTTTGGACTCATATCAAACCTCAAAGTCGAGCCATCGATTCACGTGAAACGACCACCATAAAGCTCTTAGTTCATAATATTTAATGAGAATTTCTGAAGTTACTTGGGCGGTGGACAAATCTCAATCCTCAACCAATCAAATTCAATCCACTGGCCAATCTATCTCACATCTGTAAATTCCCATATCCCATATTTGCAGTGGAGCAAGATGTTTTCTGCAATGGATGTGAATACCCAACAGCTCAGTAATGCTATTGAAAAGCTCATGTCCAATGGAATTAACAACCTCAAGGTGCAGGACAAATATATCTGGCCTCCCCATGAACGCCCACAGATGTCTCAGATTTCTTCCTCTCAGAACATTCCTGTGATAGACCTAAAACATCTCAACGGCCCCAACAGAACAACAGTAATCCATGAAATCCGGCGTGCATGTGAAGAGGATGGTTTCTTCCAGGTACACACCTCAATCCCTACCCAGCAATTCTCCCTCCCCTCAAATATTTATACTTTTGGTTGATTTTTTTATCAAAATTGCAGACTAGAGTATATGAATCTCTGTTGCTGTGCCGGTATTGATACAATGAGTGGGTAAAGTTTCATTTCAGACTATATTCTTTTTTCTTTTCTTTTTTTGTATCAGATAGTGAACCATGGGGTGGCAGAGAATGTCATGAAAAGCATGATGGAGATAGCCACAGAGTTCTACGAAATGCCAGTGGAAGACCGAGCATGCCTTTACTCAGAGGACGCAAAGCAGCCAGTCCGGCTTTATACAAGCTTCAATATTGGAAAAGACAAAGTTCTGAACTGGGCGGACTATCTCACGCAGCCTTGTCATCCTCTAGAAAAGTCATTGGCTCTTGGCCTCAAAAACCTGCAGCCTACAGGTAATCAGCAAACCTTTGTCTGTTATAAAATATCTAAGACAGAACACTAGAAAAGATTCATCTTAACCCACTATACAAAATTTTAATTGGTTTGGCTTGAGTTTTGTTACAGAGATATTGCGGGCAAGTACGCTCGTGAGGTGAGAGCACTGATATTAAGGCTGCTGGCTGCAATTTCAGAGGCTCTAGGGCTAGATCCCGATTACTTGAATAAACTTCTTGGAAAACATAGCCAAGTGATGAATATAAATTACTATCCTTCATGCCCAAACCCAGATCTTACTCTTGGTATGCCAAATCATTCAGATGGAAGCGCCCTCACTGTGTTAATGCAAGGCGATGTCAGTGGCCTGCAAGTATTCAAAAAGAGAAAGTGGGTTGCTGTAGAACCCATAGCTAATGGGTTAGTGGTCAATCTGGGAGATCAGCTGCAGGTTAGAAAGAATGAGCAGATCCATATAATTAGTTTTCTCTGTATGCAAGAAATTGATAGTATTAATACTCATTCAATCTGATTAGTGTGTGATATGAATGTATTAGGTTGTGAGCAATGGGAGATTTAGGAGCGTGGAGCATCGAGCAGTAACGAATATGCAGAGTGCACGCATATCAATTCCCACATTCTATGCTCCTGAAAACGATGCTTTTATTGCTCCTGCAACGAGCATGGTGAATGAACGGCAGCCAGCTGTGTATAGAGGATATAAGTTTGAAGAATTTTTGACAGCTTTCTGGGACAAGGGATTAGAGGGAAAGACTGCGCTGGATCGTTTCAAAATAGAATGAACATTGATTTCCGTTGGAGCCTTGAATGAACAATGATGTCTGTTGCAGAGTTATCTTGATCCTTTCTTTTATTGTTTCTTTACCTTATGCGAGGTCAATTCGACATATTGTCTCAGGCCTCATGAGCATTCCGAGTCGAGGGGAAAAAAGCAGAGGATACCTTAATGATTGCTATGGTTATGAGGAAGTGAGAGAGCATGTTGATTTATGGTCCAAATGTCTTTTACTTTATTTAGTTGGTTGTTTTTGTAACCATACATAAATGATAAGTAAAAGATAATGAAAAATAAACCATGTATATACTTTATTCATGTCCTCCACATTCAGAGATAAACCTTCCTGTAATACATTTAATTTATTGAATATTTACGCCGTAGGCGTCTTTATTTGAAATCAACCCTCATGGGTGTCCCAGTGTCATAATCGGAGCCCTTTGATCTGTTGTTAGACGATTGAAACGTCTTCCACCCTTGATCTACCGATTGAACTTTCAACTGATTCCTTGATTCAGTTCGGTTAACGGTATTTTTAACTGTCAGTCTGTAACGACCGCACTGGGCAAAGAATCGAGTGTTTACATTCGATGGAACTACTCAACTTGGTTCCAGGCTTCAGATTTCATCCCACAGACGAGGAGCTGATAATCCATTACCTGAAGAACAAGGTCTCCTGTTCTCCTCTCCCTGCTTCAATTATTGCAGAGATTGATCTGTGTAAGCATGACCCCTGATATTTTCCCGGTGAGTATAATGGGTATCTGTTAATTTTATTATGTTGTTGCATTCTGTTAGATACTTTCTCACTGTATGTATATGTGTTGACTGGATTTCAGCGAAGGTTTGTTTTGAGAGAAAGAGTGGTATTTCTTCAGCCCGAGGGAATGGAAATATCCCAACGGGTCGCGGCCAAACAGATCCGCCGGCTCCGGCTACTGGAAAGCCACGGGAATAGAAAAGCCCATTTTTGTCATGTCGGAAACCATGTCGTCAAAGAAAGTGGGCGTAAGTTTTTTTCGAAGGAAGTTCAAGATTAACTGGATCATGGACGAATATCGATTCCCTGAATCCATGCCAACAAAGAAGAACCAATCTCTGCGCGTAAGAATTGTCTTTTCTGTTGGCTTGACCCATAGGGATTTGAATATTGATCCATATGTATATATAATTCAAGAAAAACTTAATGGGAATTTAAATATATTTCAAGAAAAACTTAATGGGAATTTAAAGAATTGATCATGGCTTGTGTTTTTTCAGTTGGACGATTGAGTGTTGTGCCGCATATACAAGAAAGCGAGACATTCTAACCCGGTGGTTTCGAACCCACAACTGTAGTCCCCGTCACCTGCTGACGTGCAACAACAATCGATTATGCCCAAATTCAGTTCCGTCTCTGAGTCTCGAGAAATTCTTTGCCCATGAAGTACATGAGTCTCCAGAAATTCTTGGAGGTAAAGTAGAGACTTGATCCATTTGGGTTCTTCTCGAGCGAGTGGTCGGATGCTGTGTTGGGCACATGGAAATGGGCCAGAGTTCAGAGATTGAGAGACAAATGTGCCTTTGATGGATTGTGCGTCTGTAAAATAGATCGCCATTGCTCTCCACGGCATGGAGGTTTTTGCAGACCCGGTAAAATTTGGACAAGTGCTCGCGTTTGCAGGCAACAGTGAACAAGAAAAAAAAAATTCCGTGCGAATGTCACAGAATTAGTTAATGTTTTTGTATGTTGTACCTCCCATTATACAATGGCTTATGAACAGTGTTAAAGCATGAGAATAGCTTTTAATTAAATTTTTACAATACCCACATTATAAATATTTGGACCCTTAAATCAAAACAAAGTGGGTACAGGCCCCATGGAAAACCAACCACTCATAGTGGTTTCTGGAAAATACGAGTGGTGATGTCGGCATGAATTCTAGCCATTGATCTCTTTGATGGGCAGTTTGAGAAAACTGCTTCTCGAGACCTCTCCTTGTCTTAACCTTCCCAAGACTTCGTTGACTTATATCAAGTGTAGCACCGATCGTCGATTACTATCGGAAATGCAAGGCTCTTTAATTAAGTGTAGAGTGTCTCCTTTCAAAAATTAACACAGAAATAAGACTTGGATCCATTTGGGTTCTTCTCGAGCGAGTGGTCGGATGCTGTGTTGGGCACATGGAAATGGGCCAGAGTTCAGAGATTGAGAGACAAATGTGCCTTCGATGGATTGTGCGTCTGTAAAATAGATCGCCATTGCTCTCCACAGCATGGAGTTTTTTGCAGACCCGGTAAAATTTGGACAAGTGCTCGCGTTTGCAGGCAACAGTGAACAAGAAAATGTTTTTTTCCGTGCGAATGTCACAGAATTAGTTAATGTTTTTGTATGTTGTACCTCCCATTATACAATGTTCATGCTTATGAACAGTGTTAAAGCATGAGAATAACTTTTAATTAAATTTTTACAATACCCACATTATAAATATTTGGACCCTTAAATCAAAACAAAGTGGGTACAGGCCCCATGGAAAACCAATTTCCGCCCTCGAGACCACTCATAGTGGTTTCTGGAAAATACGAGTGGTGATGTCGGCATGAATTCTAGCCATTTGATCTCTTTGATGGGCAGTTTGAGAAAACTGCTTCTCGGGACCTCTCCTTGTCTTAACCTTTGACAATTTTATGCCACCGAGACTTCGTTGACTTATATCAAGTGTAGCACCGATCCTCGATTACTATCGGAAATACAAGGCCCTTTAATTAAGTGTAGAGTGTCTCCTTTCAAAAATTAACACAGAAATAAGACTTGTAAAAGTTTTCAGTCTCTTATTTCTTTCTTCACACAAATATTAAACTTATGGAAATATGCAATAGTTTAAACTTATGGAAATATGCAATAGTTTGATAAAATTTCTTTGTAGTGTCTCACCTTAGCAAGATTAGTTTTGTGACACTTAAGAGAGGATGAATTTTATGCAGTGATATGATATTCTGCATGTCAGAGTTATGTACAGGCTTATATTCTATAGACATATTTTGGGTCACCTGGTTATTGTGTGCTTATGATTATATCTATGGTTGTGTGTATAAGACTAATTTTGGTTAAGTGCATATTATCAATGTTTTCACTTTTGGTATCCTAGTTTTGACATAGGTGAATTGATTTATACATTGTTTATTATGTTAATAAGATTTCGGAAACATGGTTTAATATGTAAATAAGATTTGGTAAATGGTTTTTCTTTCATTAGTATTTGAAATTTACTGATATAATGTCATTGGCACAATCAACGTTTAATTATTAGATTTTTTTAAATTATTTTTCATACATCAGTTATTTGACATATTTATGTACTTAACAACACATTTCTATTCATTTTACATTACTAAAATTGACCATATCTACAACATATTTCTATTCATTCTAGATTACTAAAGTACTATAGATATCTTTCTTAGCAACTATAGGAGTACTTAACAACACATTTCTATTCATTTTACATTACTAAAATTGACCATATCTACAACATATTTCTATTCATTCTAGATTACTAAAGTACTATAGATATCTTTCTTAGCAACTATAGGATCTCTCTAAAAATCTTACGGCGTTTCCTTTGCAACAATCAGTGATGGTGCAATTGCTAGTTAAATTATTTCATATACTTTTTTCTAAATTCTGTTTTATTGATTATACATAAGTCGAAAGTCTATATCATATGTTTGTAAATATGTTATACACAATTATAATAGCCAGATTATTATAGGTTTTGATTAATAATAAATATGATATAAAAATGTAATATAAAAATATTATTTTATTGACATAATTATGAGATGGATTATTGATATTTTATAAATGATGATGAATTGAATTACTTGTATTTTTTCTGATATATATATATATATATGAAATTTTCAATACTACTCTACTCATTAAAAGCCATTTTATTAAAAAAATCATTTATATAAAGTTAGCACAATGATTAGTTATAAAATTATATAAAATTAATAGTTAGATAAAATGAAACCATAATATGAAACTTTGATATTAACATAGTTCTTTAGATATCTTTAATTTCAAAGACTTTTTTTTAACTTGTTGAGAGCAGTTTCTAGAAGAAACGCAAAGTGAAAGGCTTTTAATTCATTATTCTTTTGAGTTAGCTTATGATCATGAACACATAGTTAACTTTTTATGGAGGTTATAGTGAACCAAGTTTATCTCTCACAATGTTTATTCAATACATCAACTTTAATAAGTGCATATTTATTTTTTCTTAGAATTACTAATTATATAATAAGGAGAATATTTTTAATTATTTAATTATTTTTAAAATATTTTATAAAACGATTAACTTATATATAAAACTTAAACTATAAATTATTTTGTATATACCATATAAAATAAAATGTATCTAAATAACAACAACATAAATCAATTTGATTTTCTTTCTATTGAATTTTAGATTTTAGATTTTTCATTAATAGTAATTGGTTTAAAACTGTCATTTTAGTTTAAAAAACTATGATCTCAAAATATAATCACATAAAAATTGTACTCAGTGGAGAAGGAAATTTATCAATTTAAAACATAACACCCAACATAGTATAGATATGTATAATATAACATCAGCAGTGCATTGAGGCAAACTTCACCTCATATTAGATTCACATTGACTCCTAAAGCCGTGAGTGCAAATTCAAATGCTAAGAAGCATCCTTGAAAATATTTGGAATTTTCGACAATGATTTACAAACTAAATGAAAAGCATAAATATAATATTCAGCCATATCTCTTAAATATTTTTAGTGAATACTTGAAAGTGTTGTACAACAACAATTAAAAATCTAAAGAGGGATGAAATTTAAAATGTTCTTTATCACAGATATGCAGGTTTTGTGTCTCTACTGTTAATTAATTGACTAATCCGAATTTGAATGTTATTTTTGCTGTGCTAATTTCATTTTCAAGTATAAAACTTATTTATTGATCTTATGCTTGATGTGCAGGTTCCCTTGTTTCTTATGTGTGTCAAAACAAGAAATTAAACTCAATTTTATGAGTGAATTTGTAAGCATAAAGCATGAATTTAAAAGGTTGAATAGCAGCAACATAAATAATAGTAGACTATCACAACTGATCCATTAAAACATATTTTTGATGAAGGAGTTCACCCCTCTTGTGCTACATCTCCTTGGTCCAGCTTCCATGGCTCGGACCTTTGTATTAGCTCAAATTGTTGTTTACATGCATCAAATTCTCTTGGAACATACTTCAATGAGTTCAGAATGTCGAAATATATCATAAATGACTATTTATTTACTCAATTTCGCCTTCAGATGCTCTAGGCATGGCCTTCCCTCTTAGTGGCCCTAGGCTTCAAAATTCTTCAAGTCAAAAAAAATCTATGTAAACTTGCTCTTATGCCTCTGCAACAGGTTCCAATGTGTTTATAACATGCCAATTAGTCAATAATGACTCTTTATGAGCTCAATTTGGTCAAAAATTGACTCAGTTATGGAAAAAACAAATTTTCCCCCAATTTCTCCTCCAAATCTAAAAAGGCTCCAGCTAACTCCGACAAATTTGGAAATCCAACCGAAAATGGTAGCGCCCCTAAAAATCCACTAACCTAACTATAGTCTTAAATTAATGGATAAGCGTGATTAGGATAGATAAGTACGCATTAAACGTGCTTAGTGGAAGGCGCTAGGTCATGGTTACATGGTGCAGTCACGTGGAGGAGGGTTGGCCCCCTCTGTTCCTGTCGTCGGAGTGTGCGTACACTCAAATAGAAATTCATGCATAATTTTTCAACGAACTAGGCCCATGGCCCATTGCTAAAGGCACGTAGTGTAGAGGGAGAGGTCATGGGGTTGAGCTCCAACCTCGCCCCTCATAAGCCTTTTGCACCATAATTAATAAGGCCCAAAACCTTTGAATATACACCATTTAAAACCTGTCATCCAAACCTTTGTGATATTTGTTGTATTTGCACTCTAAAATTTAATATGCCATCTAATATATATATATCCACCAACGTTTAATGAAAATACTCAACCATATGTAATATCACTCCTTACCTTGCAGACTTTAGGTTATAATAATATGTGGAGATTAATAATATTAATTAAGTTTTTAATTAATATTAAATATATATATATATATATATATATATATATATATATATATATATAACAACTCAATCTTAATAATAATAAAAATTAATCTCTAGCACATAATATTATCAACCCAAATTCAACCTTAGGAGGTCATTGGACACATTTCACCTTCACAAACCAGACTAGCAAATCCAGCAGTAACACTTGTCATAGTCCCATTGGAGAAGAATTTAAGAATATTACCTAAATGCTGACCGGGCTGCCATGTCATCAACCTGTACCTATTCTGCAATTTTTTTTATAAAAAATTGCATGTTCTGAATGGTGACCATAACTTCCTAATCCGAACTCGGTTTTCGATGAAACGTGTTGCATTGGATTCTTGGTGACGGGCCAGTTGCTATCGTTCTAGTTTCATTCAATTCTGAGTACTTTAATTTTTTTAGCTAAAATACTGAGCCTCTAATCATTGATTAAGGCCATACTTTTTCAATGGGGTCTGTATTTCACCTGCATTTCCATCTTCGCCCATGCTTCGTCTACACAAATTTCCCCACACCAACTTCCTCCACACATCCACCTCCGCATAGATTGTCTCCAATTACTCACTTGTAAAAAGAAAATTGCATGAAGCATAAATCGCCAATTAAAATAATGATGAAGTGAATGAGAGATTGAGTGTGGGATATTATGGGGGAGATCATATCTTTATTTAATGATAATACTTATTTTATATATTATAATAATTACGGCGATAAGTTTTTCTCTATGGGATTGGGCTGGGAAAATCCAAGCAATCATAGAGGCATATTTTTTTCTCATTAATCAAATTATAATATGACACGTGGAAATATGCTATAGCTAAATTTGGAGGGAGAACGTCGTCATTTACAAGTGAAATGGTGGTGGTCCTTAATTTGTTTGGTGGAGGTTATGACAAAGAAGTGCTCTCTTGAATCATCTTCAGCTTTAGCAGAGGCAAAACCCAAGCAATCATGCACCAACACCAATACCGATAGTGACAAATTTGGATAATTATTTGATCTACTACAACAAATAGCTTCGACCAAAAAGAGCAGCCACAATAAGAGTTCCCTGCGAAATGCATCGAGGCTAGGAAGGCTGAAGATGTCAAATCCATTATGTCTCGGGTATTGTGGTGACCTTATTCGAATGGGAGTATTGTTTATCCCATGGGAATCAAACCTGCTACGTCGACTCAAAGGCCGACGAGCGAGACCTGAAGGGGAGAGATCATGCGTAGGAGCAAGTCTCGTCGAAGGAGAGTCTAAACAATGATCGAATCTTGGATTTGAATGTAAGGTCCCTATAAGACTAGTGTATCCCCTTATTTTTATTATCAGTGTATCCCCCTTATTGTTATTTTTGTACCCATGTAGTCCCCATATTATTATTATTTTGCCCCATAAAATCCCATTGTTGATAATTTTGTGCCCTTACATTATTATTGTTATGTCGGCCATGATCATATTATGATCCCTTAGACTCCTATATATTGAAAGTAGGTTTTTCCATTTGAATCATCCAAGAATTATTCATTTATGTAATGTAAAAGAGGTTTCCCCCTCGAAAAGGTTGATTTATAAGTCGATATACATCTTATTTTATTTTGTGAATTGGTTGCATAACATATGGTATCAGAGCTTTAGATTCTAGGGTTTCACTTTTTCAAACAGGTCATCTTGGCATTTTTGCTATAACGCTTTTTCTACGAAGCTTCAGCAGCTGAAATTGAAACCACGTGGAGTTGAAATACTAGTGAACCATGTGTACGAATTTCAGATTTGGTTTGCTATATTTGTGGAGATATGATCTGAGGAAGTTAGGGTTTCTGCAGCCTCCAGAATTTCATCTCAAAGAGGTGACCGAGGGAAAATCGTCATAACTTTCGTTTCATGAATCAAATTTGAATTTTGTAAAAAAATTCTGAAATTGCACAGTGTTTAGTGCTTTGTGTATCAATTTTAGCGCTGAAGATCCAAAAAATGACACATGGAACTCCATACAAATTAAATCTACTCAACCAGTCTATAATCGGGTCATCGTGGTAGATCAAGCATAACTTTGTCTCAAAGAATCCAAATTAGGTATGACATGTGGCATTGGAAAGAAGACTCAAATGGCTACTTCATGACCGAACTTTAGATCTTGGATATCCGAAATAAAAAGGATACAACATTTTCAATATTGAGTTCCTAAAATGCAAGAAAAATGTGTGTATTTTTTTAAATTTTGCAGTTTGAAGTGATTTGACAAGCATATTGAAGCATAGATATCGATATTAGGTTATAAAATGCCTCCCAAAAAGAATTACACACCCATTAATCCCTCAGAAAACTCTACTACGATGCATGAAGAGGAATAATTGCAGCAAGATATATCAAAATTACGAGACCAAGTGCAACAAATTTTTCTCTCACAAAGAGCAACCAAAGTTGAACTAAAAGGGGAAATGGATGGCTTAAAAGAAGACATGGAAGGTTTGAAGGATGGCTTGGAAGCTAAGATGGATGGTTTGAAAGCATACATGGAAGGTTTGAAGGAATTTTTGACAAAGTTGTTGCAAGAAAGGATTCCCAGTGGTGACAAGGAAATCCATGCAAATCATGATGAGGACAAAATGAATATGAATTGTGATTTTAGAAATTACAATGTTGGGTTTAAGAACCACCACATTCCAAATATAGATATGAGGAATTTTGATGGAAAGGATCTGATTACATGGATACTACAAATGGAGCAATATTTTGATCTCCGTGATGTGCAACACTCATAAAAGGTATGCATTGCAACCTTATATTTAGAACGCAATCAATTTGTATGGTATCGATAACTTTGTTCTAGAGTTCTGGTATCGATGACTTGGGAAAATCTACATATCTATTTAGAGTTGTTTTTCTAAGCGTTGACTATGGTCAACCCTTCACTGTTTGACCTCCAAAATTTGCTGAAAATCTGATTTTTGGAGGCCATACAACTAGGCACAAAAATCGAGGAAAATGAGCAGTTTGACCGAAGCCCTAATATGTAGCATTGACTTTATGTTGACCATCCTACGTTGACTTTTATGTGTTGACCAGCATTGAATTTTGATGAGTTGTCTTTCAGGTTTGTGTGTGTGACACTTGGAGGGTTGGCTGATCTAAGAAAGACTTTGTTGGTTGAAGCATCCTGTTGACATTTGTAACACACACTATCTTATATCTTTTTTGGACAAGAAGAATTGTAAAATCTAATATATATTATTGGATTTTCTTCTGTTGATCTATTGTTGTGTTCTATCAGCATTTTACTTTCATGCTTATGTGATTGCTAATTTGAATTGGGCCTAAGAAATATTGAAGTAAATTTTCATTAAGAATAGAACTCTCCATGCCTATCTAAATTTAATAGAAATTCTAGGCAAACCACTGTCAATCCAGAAAATCCTTCATGCCAATGACAAATCATAACCAATAAATCACATGCATATGTCATGCATGCCAAAAATAGCAATAAAATGATACATGCAACTCAGTACTTGCAAGAAAAAACCACTTCTGTTGTTGATCTCGATTTCCTCTTGCGCTTCCCTTCTCTTACTTTTCCTTCTTTCTCCAAATCCCAAGTATGTCACACTCCTATAAGAGTGCTCGAAGAAAACTCTAAGTGTCCAAGAGTATGAGAGAGAGAGAGAGAAAGAGAGATTAGAAGAGAGCTCCAAAACTGAACTAATCGAAAGGCATGAACTAATCCTCAAAATCCTTTTTATTAATGAGGCCTCTATTTTCTTCAATTTTCCATTATTTTCCTTCATTTTCCTCCTTAGAGGCAACCTGTGACCTTTCACCTTCTTATTCTCCTATTTTCCCTTATTTTCATAAATAAAATGCCAATAAATTCCACTTTTCCTTTTCAAACCTTTTCCATTTCCTTTGTCAATTTCTATAGCCATTAATTAATCACAAGTGATCCTTGTCACTATGTTGTTTCCCAACATTCAACTTGGAATATGTGTCCCATGACCAAAGACTTATTTTACCTTTGTTAACTTTATTACATGAATTTTTAACCAGGGTTGCTATATAACTAACCTCTAACTATTGATAGAATCATTTGAAGGTCATTTTTGCAACGGAAAAACATTTTAACTCAGATATATGTCAGTTAACTGATCAATCAACCCAAAATAGCTTGTGCATAAAAGGAATTTGAATTCCTCAATTGAAGTAGAGATGACAAGGAAGTGTAACATCATTTGTATACTATTTTTGAGTGTACAAGTGTTACATGCAATTACTGATCAATCCTTGGGAATTGCACAATCAATTTGGAGGAAATTCCTAAAGAATAGGGGCCAATTTCCTTAGGATTTTTGCAAGGAAATAGGAGACTAGGTGAGCTGATATTTGGCTAAGTGTTGGCCAAATTTTTTCATTAAGTAGAGAGAATAGTTATTCTTTTGTAGATTGAGCTTAGAGATGGAGCTAACAATTGTAATATATTCTTTATTCATGTGATTAATGCAAATATGCTTGAGGGGTTTTTCCCAGTTGGGTCCCTTGGAAATCATTTTGTATTTATGGTTTTTCTTATTACATGTATATGCATGTTGTTCTAAATTTTGAATTTCATTTCTCTTATTAATATATTAGAATTGTGTCTCTTGATTTTAGATTAAGTTTCTTAAGCAGTTGCAATTCTATCAAATTTATACACCCCACCCTTGTGAAATCAACGAGGAGAGGAAAGGGCAGTGACACTCTTAGTTCTGAAACAAAGTTTCACCACCTCAATCTAACGGAAAATGTTTTACTTGAAAATATCCATGGTTCTCATACAATGCAAGGAGCTACTTCCATAACATCACTGGGGAGTTTGAAATCACGGTTCTGCTCCCTCTCCATAACCCTTCTCTTTCATGGAAATTCCACCATAAATTATCGTCAATTTGATTTTTTGAGCTGACACAAATTAAATAAATGGATCCTCCTGCCCATAATACTCACCCTTCTAAATTTTTCAGTCTATGTGATCTTAGCACCTTTGTTACCAAAATTTTCCTGTCATTTCGGTTCTGCAATGTTCCACCCCAACTCTTTTTCTTTTGCAACTAAATCCATTTATATCCAAAAAATTATTATCTAACGTATAACACATCCACTTGAACAAGACTAAGTCAACTCAACCAGTTTGAATCCATTGAGACACCCAATTTTCCACCTTAGTTTTCAAAACGAGGTATTGGACCCACCACAAAGCAGTTTTGGTGCAATTCCTTTGGAACCCGATATCAAATAAGATTATCCCATGTCAACATAGTGGTAGGGACCAACCCACCCATCAAGTTGCTTCACACAGTTAATTTCCCCCCCTATTTTGCACCTTTCCACCGTTGATTTAGACAGTTGGCCATGTGCTAAGCCTTTCATGTAAGATGAATTTTATTTGAATTGTGAGAGAGGAACCATGAGTCCAGATTGCCTATCCTCCCTTCCTTTATGTAAGGGACCATGCGCCCAACTAGCCATCAATCTATGTCGTGAAACCATTGTCGTGGATCCTTGTCGTCAAAGCATTATCATAGACTAAATTATCTACTACAAATTAATCATGACAATCATGATAGCCATTGTTAGAGCCTCTACACCAACCATTCCTTTTTTCTATTTTAAAATTATTTTCCAATGTCTAAAAAATACCAAAATTAAATCGCTCTCCACCAAGAGAATCATGTAACATCAATGCTCCCTTAGCCAAAGGAAAATTCAAAATATATCTTTTAATCTATGAAAAAATGAAATTAGTCACTATTTTATGAAAGCTTTGTTTAAAATTACAAAAACTTTGCAAACTAATGCACGGTCAAAGGTCTCTCACCTTGAAGAAAAAGTTATAGTCCCTGGTGGAGGCAGGGACTAATAATTATATGCAATCTAATAATAATAATAATAATAATTTCATAATTTGAAATAATTTCTCCACCACACTCAAATAGGAAATATCTACAAGTTCTATATCATACGGATCTAAATTACCTTTTTAACAACTAAATTTATAGAAAATGACCTTTTTAACAATTAAATCTATAGAAAATGTGATGGAGGATTGTTGAATATTCAATTTTCATTTAATATATATTATCTTCAAAAATAAAAATATTTTTTTTGATTAATACAAAATAATATATTTGAATTAAATTCTATTAAAAGTAAAAATAAAAATTATTTATTTATTTAAATTAGGTTATTTTTTATTTTTTATTTTTACTATGGTGAATTGGTAACTTGTTGGAGTAATATGGTTGATGTTTAGGATCAAACTTAGCAATTTCCATTGTAAGAGTATATGGAAGAGCTTAGATATACCAGGTATATGACTTAGCAAGAGCCAAGGCTCCATGAGGATGGGGGAGTCTACTCCTTGAGCCTTAATACAACGGGTCAAACAAGGTATTTACTATGCTATTTTCCCATGGTAATAATAAAATAGGTTCTAGAGAGTCGATCAAGCCTTTAAAAGGAGACAGAAACTAGGCATTTCGATCATTTAGAGTTATCTATCCTACTGCCTTTTCTTGAGAACTCTTAGATCAGTCTTTTAACAACATACCATTTGCAAGAGCTCCAATTTTATTTTATTGGCATTTATTTTGTTTTCATCTAATAATATAAATAAAAAAGGTTGCATTTTTAGATTCTGTTTGTGTTCTTGTTCTTAATGAAAATTTGTTTTAAATCAAAACAATAAGATGTTTTAAATGCTGATTGTATGAGTATTTATTTATAAATAAAAGAGTTGCATTTTTAGATTTTGTCTGTGTTCTTGTTTTTGATGAAAATTTGTTTTAAATCAAAAACACTAAAATGTTTTATATCTATCAAATTTTGAATAGTTTGGATTCTTACAATAATATGAAAGTTGTGCATCCGGCTTGCTCTAGAGATTTTTGTTTGCAATATTGTGATAACTTAGATGATTTTTGTTTGCAATATTGTCATAACTTAGATGGGATATCTTCTCACCCTAGTTAGCATTTGCCCATATTCAGTGATACTAGTTGTCACCCTAGATTGGTCGATTATTAATTGATTTTATTTGGGTAATTTGAGATATAAGACTATCATACGAGATTGTCGTTCAAGGTTGAGTTCAATCCCATCACATACTCAGCGGAGATCCGATTTAGTATTTGCATAAACCTTGGTTGTCATATCAAGCAGTCAAGCATCTCCCCAACCATTGGCTTTTCATTATTGTAGGGCCATTGTTTGTAGCCAAGAAGCACCACACAAGTGATAAAATTCTGGTGATCGACGACTCAGACGCCAAACATAGTGGGCCAGGGGACGTCCATCGCATTGGTCATTTCTGAGGGTTAAGGGAATTATTTGCAGAGACCACCATGCGTTGATAATTCTACTAAGGGTTTACAGAGTTTCATTAACCACCAGGTCAAAGCTTAGTGTAGGATAGTTTACTAGAGGAAGGAGGCCAAGAGGCCACAAAATATTGTAGTGGGATTTGCACATGAAAGTGCAAAGAAACCAGTTGTATCATGGCTAGCGCCACAGATCGATTGTGTTGGTCGAAGGATTTTGGTTCGGAAGGAGGGTCGAGCAGCCTTACAGTTGTTGCTTCGTAATAGTATTGGGCGCCATAGCGAAAATCGTGGGCAGTCAGGGTGTGGATGCTGCCACCATGGAGCAGTGGCGTAATAATCACAGGAGGGCATGAATATTGAGGTTCGCTGCATCATCATACTAAGGTAAATCACACAACCTCCAGGGGATCTTCAGCGGAGCCATCACTGACAAGCGTTGAGGGGCCGTATGTTTCAAATTTGAAGCCACCTTACAGGATGAAACCATTCCGAAAGATATCTAAAGGCCGAATTCACTACTTCTTGCACAGAGAACATTAGAACATTTGAATCATTGTATTTTCTACAGAAACCATGTAGGATAGATCTGTTACCTCCTGAATTGATCTGAGTCAACCAGTAACAACATGGATTGAAACACCTGGAAGTTGTTGAGAATTTTCACGAGAAAGAAAGACGGACCATGGTTGCCAACATCTGGTAGAAGATTGCAAAAAAGGGATGAATAGCAAGGTGAGGATAACAACAAAGGGATCCATGACAAGGTGAGGACAACGACACAAGACGAAGAGGAGTCCAGTGGAGGAGGTTCGTTGTATTGGGCTTGTGGGATAGAATCGAGAACGTGTTAGAAATCATAAGCTACAACACTCAGTTGTGAGTGGTGATCCCAACGTGAACCGAATAGGTCGTGTGGCCACATGATGTGGTCACACCAATTGGGCGCATAATGAACAAGAAAGACTGGCAGTAGGAGTATGGTGGGCTGGACAAATGAGATCGCAGGACTAGGCCAAGGAAAGGAGTTGTGGGCGCTAACACGTGGGACATTAGGACGAATTTGCGGGGGCAGTGACCGAGTGGACCAGGTAGGACCACGCTGGGGTCGTAGACATAGTGATCGAGTGGACCGTAACAAATAAAGCCCCACATTAGTTTATAGTAAAATGAAATTAAATTAAATTTTAGAAATGAAATGAAATTTTAAAATCCAGTTGATTAAAAATAGTTTATGGGATAATGAGTTTTTTGTTTTTCTCTTTTTGCCTTTTAATCTTTTTCTTATTCAAATTGATGATGAGCTGGCCCAACCTTCCAACAATCTCATCGCTGAAAAAACAATGCCAAGAAACCAATGAACATATTCTCATAGCTTTCTCTAATGTCTTTCAAAGCATCACATTCCAAAATGAAATGTTTTTCCTATTCCACTGCCCCAAACTTGCAAAATGTACACACTCATTCTTCCCAAACTTCTTTAGGCCTTTTCCACCACCCTGTTTCACACCGAAGATGATGCAAGTTGGTTCTTAATTGAGCAATAAGAACCTTTGCCCTCCGTGGAATGTTAGCTCCAATGTACTCTTTTTGTTGGAGATCATAGGTAGGGTTGAATTCTTCAATGTAGTACTTCTTCTTTCTACCCATTCCTATAGTATGACCGACTATAGGAATTTTCTATCATCTAGAAAAAATATTGTTTTATAAAAAAATAAAAAATAAAAAGGTTTTTGGAACTATTTATTAGGAGTTGGGAGTGGGTTTTTCGTATAATAATAATAAGAGGAGATGAATAAGAGGAAGACAAAATCATTAGCTCCCACTGTGGCTATGGAAGATATGATTGGCATATTGTAGATATAAAGAATTAGTATATTTTTGCATATTTTCTTGCTTTGGTATGGGAGAAGATGCGTCGTCTTGAAGAGACGTTGGAAAACACCTAGAAATCCTTGATGAACTAGTGAATATATATGGTCCTTTATATAGCAATACCACCTTAGAAAAAAATAATGGTCAAAGCAACATGCCTCTCCCGAAAAGAATCTATGACATTCTATAACAGAAGCACCTATGGGAAGTGAAGGAATGACATGGAAGAGGAGCTAATCTCTTCGCACTTGGATCTGAATTGTAATGAAAAAAGTCAGTTATAGAACTTCATAAATTGGAGGAATTATAAACATGTCTCTTTGAGGTGGGACAACCCGAATGGAAGAAACTGGGTTGGGCTCTCAAGCCATCCATGCTTGCATTAATACAACCCAAACTCTGGGAGCATCCTCATGAAGAGGTCGGGCTTATATTTGTTTCTCATCTCAGCAAGATCACAACTTTAACATCGCCACTACTTCCTTACACTAATGATCTCATGAGGGAGATATTGCAGTTGATTGTGGAATCCATTCAAGGGTTGAACAACATGATGCATCCTACTATTCAGAAGCGACGCAGAATATTAGAACTCATGGCAGAGTTTAGATTTGGTACATTCATGTTGAATCTTGGATGTGATGACTTAATATTTCAGGTGTTCTAGAACTTTTACACCAAAATTACATCAGCTCGTCTAGAACGTGTCAAAACAAGCATGCAGAAGATTGTGTCATTGTTTTTACGAGATGTTGACATCTGCAAGATACTAAGATCCAAATTGTTGACCATTTAGATAAAGGAACTAGTAGTATCATTAGTTGCCTATGATCTAGTTGAAAAGTTGGTCATGCAAAAAATAAAGTTTCTTAGAAGAGTGATAACTAGGAAGGAGTTGAAAATGATTGACGGAGAAAGCAAGAACAAAACTTGCAACAAGAACGAACTAGGAAGAGGATTATACCTTATCTGCAAGGGACCTTGGGCCCTTAACCATTCATGTCCATGTGATAAGAAGGAGGCAACAAAGACAAAATAAGAGGAGATTCCTTCAGATCATGGGGAGTCTTCTCTAGGTGGGTCTATTGATCTTCAGGATGATGAGCATTAACGTGATATTATTCAGGGAGACTTTCAGGATGATAAGGAGTTGGAAGTGCATTAGGAAATTCTACCTAATGGTATTGATAAGGTAGAATCCCATACCACTGCGTCCATAGGTATTGAGGGGGTATGTCCATAAAGAATATGAACATTCAAGTATATACAACGGTCCACCAATGCATCTATATTCGAAAATTGGGGAGGATGAACAACATATTGTATTAACAGATGGAGGAGACCCAGGAAATTTGAGTGAAGAACCGGCAATACTGAACTAGCATGATGAGCATGACCATAAGGAGAAACATGAAAAACATAATGTGCAAAATAAACCATTCCCAGATATTCGGTCAAAATCTCAAGTTGAAGTTGTGATCGTTGGGAATTCGATGCAGACACGTGCACAGACATTCATGAGGGCACCAACATTTCTAGTAGAGGACTTTCGGGAAAAGATCATGCATGTTAAGACATATCTTATGATGTTGAAGAAGAGGTCCTGGGAAGTCTGAGACATTGTCTTACAGGAGAATAAGAAAATTTAGGAGCTAATAGGAGTATTTGTCAAATCAATGACCAATATGTCCAGTGTTGAGGAGTGACTCAAGTCCCTCACAAGGAAGCAAGAGTAGTACATTGAAGAGTTCTAGAAGAACCCTTTACAAGAGTACATATATAAGGCTTGCAACACTACCAACCCACCTATATACATCAGGAGATCAGGGTAGAATTATTCAAATGGATCATGTTGAGTGACTGGGTAGACCAACATGATTGGGCCATCAAGCAACATCAACATTGTATATTTGTTCCATGTATTCATCCTTCCCACAACATGGATTGGTGAGAAATTATGATTTGGTACTATATTGATGGGATGATTCTAAACATGAAACTCTTAGCCAAGGGAATATCACAACATGGGCTCTTAGGCCCAATCAATGATTGAGGAATGAGGTGGTATCATAACCCACATGTCCCATGAATAAGATGGCATTGGGATCCATATAAATCTTTTGAGGGCAGGATTGGTCGGAGGATTTTTTGGGATCCAGTATCGAAGGATCCATTCAGGATCATTTAGCATGGAGGCATGGGAGAGTGCACTGGTTTGTAGGGGATCCTGGTATCAATGTATGAATTATTTTGTTGTGGATGGAAGTGGATTGCTTGAGGGAAAGAAATATTTGGGCAGGAGGATTTGTAATATTCCCTTTCTTGATATGGTAAAATTGGACGAGATCTTCCCATGGTATTTATTGTGGTATTTTCCCATGGTATCAACCCATTGTATTTTCCTTTCTTTTTCAAGGGAAAATGATAAAATAAGGTTCAAGAGAGTTGATCAAGCCTTTAAAAGGGGGAAAAAGATAAGCATTTGGATCATTCTAAGTTATCTATCCTATTGTGTTTTCTTGAGAACTTAGCGTGTTCAGTTCCAGTTTTGATCCCAGGACAAAACCCCATGGTGAATTTTTATGGTGGATCCATCAAGGGTCCATGATTGATCTTCAGTGCCTTAGACTAGTCTTTGAACAAGCAATCATGCATGCCATTTGCAGGAGCTCCAGTTTTATTGTATGGGCATGTATTTTGTTTTCAGCTAATAATATAAATAAAAGGGTTGCATTTCTAGATTTTTTCTGTGTTCTTGTTCTTGATGAAAATTTGTATCAGAACGCTAAGATGTTCTAGATATATCAAAATTTTTATCATTTGTAATATTACAATAACATCCCATTGTTTGAACAACTTGGTCGCCCTACAAGGATACCCTTGTATTAGTTTAGAAAATCAAAATTACATTCTTGATATATCAAATTATTTTTAATGGCTTGTCACTAGGGAAACTAAACCAGTAATACAACATAAGTTGTTTTGATAAGTGGATACCATATCTACTTGTCCAAAACATAGTTACATTACAAAATGGGGCAAGTTTCCTTGATAGCCTACTTCTACTATACTGTAAATAAGCATAGGATGAACAATGATAGATATAACCAAAGACAACATAAGTAACAAGCAGATACATCAAGTCATGAATGAACAAAGTTGATGGTGGTTGAATCCACCTGGATGGACTTTGGGTTTCCATCTTCCAACTTGATCTCTCTAAACACAATGTTAACCATATGCTTGACTAGGATGTTGAGTTTTTTGTCAAGCTTGTTCATTTTCCTCTAAATTTCCTCATTCACGACCTGAATATTTTGTTGGCTTATACATTTTTCCTGCATATCCTTTCCCATAACCATCTTCATTTTCCAATAAATGTCAATTGCACGAAGGTATTAAGTCTATTGGTTATGATTGCAACCAATGTGTAGCACCCTATTCTGAATTTTGGTTAGCATCTCCACATCCGACAAATTGTCGTGCTTTAGGTTTTCCGCGTCCCAAGCTCCAACTAATTATCTCTCGATAGCTATCCCAATAGAAGACTTGTACCTACTTATGACTTTCTCCACTACATTCTATGCACGGGAAACTAGGACTGGTGTAATGCACCTCCAGCCACATCCCCCCACCACTTCGACTGGAAACAAATTTCTTTTGACCATGACATCCCCAAGCCATTGTGAGAAACAAGGGTATCGACCAATCCATAAGATAGTATAAATAGAATGAATACCTCCCTAGACTGTTGGGAGCGGAAAAAATTGATATCTCACATACTTGTCTCTAGGTGTCCCTGCCACTAATATTGAATCCATATCCAACTCAGACAAGATAGATGAGGAAGAACCTAGGAAAAATGGGGGAGAACTTAGGATTCTTTGGGTAGTAAAAAAGCACCCGGATGAAGCAAAAAATAATAATTTGATGACGAAGGTCATTTCTAAAAACCAAATACTCACACTTCACTTTGTTATACTATTCTAGTAAGCCCTTTGAGGAGAAGAACATTCTTCCTAATCGAATCTAGACTTCTAAAAAATAATTAGGCTTATGAGCTTCTATAAACTAACCACTATATAATTAGAAATTTTTCAGTGTAGTAGTGACAGAGGGGTCACATATAAACTATTGTGCTAAACTATATACGTCTTGATCCAAATATGAAATAGTGAGTGAAGGAAACTAAAGAAATGGGAGCGGTTGGGTACATGGAGCCCAGTGCTACTTGGAACTTAGCGTTCCTCTGTTGTTAAACAAAAATTCTAAAAAAACCATGCCTCATGAATGAGAGAAGTCTGGTAGCGATGAATATATACCCAACTATATTGCTATTGTTATGATAAAAATAATGATGCTGGTACTCTAATTTATCTAGGGTGTGATCCCCATGATGGCACTACCAAAAATATTGATTATTAGGTTTCTTGTTGTTGGCAAGAGCCATACAACCTCTATTGCAGACCAAGTACCACACAAATCTACTAAGTTCAATGAAACCTTAAATCTCTTACAATAATCACCTTCTTTTTCTAGTTAAAAATGGTTCTGACCACTTATCCCTCTTACATCAACCTAGGGCTCATGAAGGACTCACTAGATATTGGGAAATTTAAAAATATTTTATAATTTTTATTTAAAAAAAAAACATATTAATATAAATTATATTTAGCTTTCCTTTAATTTATTTTATTGATAGTTTATTTTGATAGTTTATTGTTGAAAATATAAATTAAATTGATAGTTTATTGTTGAAAATAAAATTTATTGTTAAAATACCAAAATATATAAAAATAATAATTATTTTATTTTAAAAATATTTTATAATATTTAATTTTTTAATAAAATTAGTAAGGAAATAAATATTAAAATAAATAAATATTTTTATATTAATTTAAAAAGATAGTTTATCTAAATTTATTTAACATATCAAGTTCGACATCTTGTTTTTATTTTTAATGCGCGACTTTGGATAACATTATGCATCATTGATATTTAATAAGGTAGTGATGATCAATGCTCTTGTTTTCTATATTAAAAAAAAATAATAATAATAATAATTAATTAATTAAGATGAGTGTATTATGCAGATATAGATATATGGATAATAAATTCCAAAAATAATATTTTTATTATAGATTTTAAGATGAGTATATTATGCGATGATAAATTCCAAAAATAATATTTTTATAATAGATTTTGATTTTTAAAATAAAAATATAAAAATAAAATTTTTAAAATCTATTTTTAGATACAATTTCAATATAAAAATTAATAATTCTTCTGACTTCAAAATTTATTCTTTTAAATTGAAAACCACGTTATTGTTGCGTGGTGCTTTCGGCACTGCAATTTAAAATGCTGATCAGCAACGTTATAGAGTCACGCCTTTCCTATAAAAAGGAAAACCAAATCCCTGGTAAAAGATTCCGCACTGCAATTTAAAATAGTGATAATAAATTATTACCCATTTCAGAATATTTAATATTTAACGATTATTTCGTGAGTCATTTGGTTTTGGATTCGTCCCCGTCCTCAATCTCAAATTTTATAATCTTAATCCTCAACCAATCAAAATTTAATGGCATTGTCTATCTATCCCACAAATTCCCCAGGATGGCAGTTTTCTGGTAGGAATCTGGTAAAAAAAAATTCAGCACTATTCAGCTAAATCTTGAGCACCCAAAATCTTGTCAAATTTTATCATAATATTGCAAATTTTCATTATTTTACAGGCTAATTTTTTATTTTTATTTTTAAAGATAAAAATAACTTGGATTCACTGCCCGGTCTATCTAAACTCTATAAATTCCCTATCATACATTGGCACATCAACAGTGGAGGAAGATGTCTCCTACAATGGATGTGCAGACCCAAAAGCTCAGTAGAGCTATTGAGAAGCTCATGTCCAATGGGATTAACAACCTGTCTGTGCAGGACAGATATATCGTGCCTCCCCATGAACGCCCACAGATGTGTGAGGCCTCTTACTCTCAGAGCATCCCTGTGATTGACCTAAAAGACCTGGATGGCCCTAACAGAACGACACTAGTCCATGAAATCCGACGTGCATGTGAAGAGGATGGTTTCTTCCAGGTACACACCTCAATCCCTACCCAACAATTCTCCCTCCTCTCATAATTGTTTTATACTATATGGTTGATTTTTGTATCATACTTGCAGACTATTCAGTATTAATATAGTGACTGCGTTAACTTTCATATTTGAGTGACTATCTCATATTTTTTTTTTTGTTGATATCAGATAGTGAACCATGGCGTTCCAGAGAACGTCATGAAAAGCATGATGGGGATAGCCAAAGAGTTTTACGAAATGCCAGTGGAAGACCGAGCATGCCTCTACTCAGAGGACGAAAAGCAGCCAGTCCGGGTTTTTACAAGCTTGAATCTTAGCAAAGACAAGGTTCTGAACTGGGTGGACTATCTCACGCACCCTTGTCATCCTCTGGAAGAAGTCATCGGCTCTTGGCCTCAAAAACCTGCAGCCTACAGGTTATCACCAAAATTTTATCTAAGACATAGAGCACTAGGAATTATTCATCTTAACCTACCATGCAAAAGTTTAACTTGTTTGACTTGAGATTTTGTTACAGAGATATTGCAGGCAAGTATGCTCGTGAGTTGAGAGCACTGATATTAAGGCTGCTGGCTGCAATTTCGGAAGCTCTAGGGCTAGATTCCGATTACCTGAATAAAATTCTTGGAAAGCATAGCCAAGTGATGAATATAAATTACTATCCTTCATGCCCAAACCCAGATCTCACTCTTGGTCTACCAAATCATTCAGATGGATCTGCTCTCACTGTGTTAATGCAAAGCGATGTGAGTGGCCTGCAAGTATTCAGAAATGGAAAATGGGTTGCCGTAGAACCCATAGAAAACGCGTTTGTGGTCAATTTGGGAGATCAGCTGCAGGTTAGAAAGAATGAGGAGATCTATATAGTTATTTTTCTCTGTATGCAAGAATTTAGTAGTATTCATTCAATTTGATTACTATCTGATTTGAATGTATTAGGTTGTGAGCAATGGGAGATTTAGGAGCTTGGAGCATCGAGCAATAACGAATATGCAGAGTGCACGCATATCAATTCCCACTTTCTATTCGCCCTCAGACGATGCTTTTATTGCTCCTGCAACCAGCATGGTGAATGAACAGCAGCCAGCTTTGTATCGAGAATATAAGATGGAAGAGTATTTGGCAACTTTCTGGAAGCATGAATTAAAGGGAAAGAGTCTGCTGGATCGTTTCAAGATCTAATAATTTTCTATGGGAATTTTCTAAGAATTTCAATAATAGTTTGCGTTTGTGGTTGGCATATTTGCCCCACCATAATAATGTGCATTCATCCCATCGATGTAATGTGGAAGTTTGAAATAAATATGGAAATCACATGCCGGATTATCTGCGTTTTAGTGTTTTTCTGATATTTACATGTCTTTCAATTTTATTAAATTTGATATAGGGGTTCGGTGAAATTAGAAATTAAATGGTGAAATTTACTTTACGTGTTAAATTTATTTATGCGTTTAAAATATATTTTAAATGGCATAAAAAAATTATGATGTTATTAAAAAAATTATGTTTTATATTGGACAAAGATTTTTATTAAAAAAATTAATATTGGAATTTAAAAATAATTAATATATGTTATTTATGTTTATGAGGTGTAAAATAAATAGAGATAGGGTATTTTTTAAGAGATTTTATGGTGAAAAAGTCATTGGTTCGATTGTGGACAAAAATCGAATCATGGTAAGGCTTGGTTTGGCACCGAGCCTGTGTGGCTCACGCTAGGTTCCATCCCCCAACATCTCTACTGATTTTGACAGCTTAGATAAGCTTGAGTCTTGAGTTGTGGCTACTCAAACTACATGTTAGGAATGCCAATCATTTGAGGACTCACATTACCTTAAAGAATTGTAAAAATTATAAGCATAATTTTTATTTATACATTTAAAATGCACGAAATTATAATTTCATCTAAAAATTATTAAGAAAAAAATCTAACTAATGTATACTATTTATGTATTATATTTTATTATATCCCCAATGGGGGTGAATGGAGAGAAACCTGTCATGCCCCCACACAAGTGGTGACTCGATTTCCACTTATGAGCGTGTTGCAAACTAACCAACTTTTTCGTTTTACCACTACTATGGTTCTCAGACTACACCTAACCTCAACACTGAGAATTATTTCGTTAAGTGTTCACTTTTTCTTTAAAATACAACAGAAACAATCTTACTTCAAATATGCAGCAGAAATAACATGTAAACACGTTATGCATCAGTTTACTCAAATCATAAAGGGAGTGGAAACTCCCGAATAAGTCTTCCCAGTGCTTATAAAATCTTCAGCAAATATTTTACAAGTTCAAAGTTTACAAAATACAACAGTGCAACAATCTGCCACAATTAACTAGTTGTGCATCCTTCCGTTCAGGCCTACTCGAGTCTATTCGCACCGTGTAGTCTTTCGTGACTCTACCTAGTCCTGCCCTGAACGTTTCCACAATTGAAATTTGCACTATCCACAACTGTGACCCGTTTCGCAGTCGCACTGCCTGCGTGTAGTGTCTGCATTGTTCAACTGTCCACAATTATTTTCTATCCACAATCGTGCCTTCTGCACTGCACCGAATTATGTCTAACAAACACACTGTTCCAACTTTTCCCATTCTTCTCTCCTGAGCAGGCACATGGCCCAACCGCATTGCCTGTTGCACACGACCTATCCACGCCCTACCTTCCAAAACTTTTGAACAACTTCACCCAAGATCTGAACTTCTGCACAAAACTCCCCTCGACTTGTCCACCTTCTCTGCAATATGTGAACTCATTCTGTGATGTTCGGTGATGCCTTTGAACAACTCACCCTTTGTTCTATTTATACACATCTTTTCCCATGTAATTTTACCAAGAGTCGCGTTGTTTCATGTTTTCCCATGTGTCGACCTGTCCACAAACCAGCACATGCCCTTTCATCCACACATGAGCTGACTCGTCACACTTAACCGACCCGTCGTTCCAACTAGTCGCTCCTCCCGACCAACTCATCTGTCCGCTACCTGGTCACCCGACTTGTTTATCCGGGTGATCCACCGACCTATCACACTTGTGTTGCATCCGCACGCCCGTCACGTTGGGTGGCCACCCGCCCGCTACGGCGCGTCCGTTTCCTTTAACCGAACTCACCCAACCCAAGTCTCATTTAACCGAACGCTCCTACCCGAGTCGCCTTTAACCGAATGCTCCTACCCAAGTCGCCTTGAACCAAACACATCTGCTACTACATCTATACGCCCGTCGCACACCATGGGTGCGGTCATATCTGCCACTTTGGTTTTTCGGCTGGTCGTCACAGGTGCTCGTTCAACTTGAGGCCCTAACATCCTCCCCCACTATAAAAGGTTTTATCCCTTGACAATGTCATCTAAGTAACCTCCATTTCTAAGATCAAACATTGCAAAGTGTCACCAGCTCTAACATCAAATTTCCATTCTACCCAACTCTTCACCTCCACATATGGGTAAGGCTCCTCAATCCACGATCATAAGCCACACCTTGTCGCAATGTAATGTCGCAACTCTCGCCATGCTAATCCACCATGTGTCGTCATCATGTGAACTCTTATTGTCATACTCCAACTCAACTCTTCCATGCATCCGTGCATTGTCGACCCCCATGACTCGAACTAGTTGGGTGATTAGTCCAACTGTCATGCTCAACCCATGAGAATTCACATCCTCATGTATTCGTCAGTCATTTCCTTCAACTATTTGTCACAATTCTAACTTGTTAAAAAATTCTTCCCATCTCCATCAAATACTAGATTAGCCATATCCATGTTCATGAATAAGTCTCCATTCCATCTGCGATATGATGTCCATCAATTGTATCGTCCATATTTTTCCATGGTCATAAACCAAAAACCACATCCATCCAAGCATTAGCTCTACTGCGAGGCATCTTCCTAAAAGGCCCCTTTTTCATGGTGGTGCAGTGATCTCCTCCTCATCAAGGCACTGCACCCACCTATCTCCAAAGTTCTAGCATATGGAAAGGGCCAGTAATTTTCCTCCCTAAATCTCATCCACCCATGTGTTGGATTGATTTTTCATACTCAAGTAGTCATGCACAACAACAACCTCTTCCTTCGTACATCCAATCTTCTCAAGTCTCCCTTTCATCAACTAAAAGTCATATATGCCATAGCATATCTGTAATAGTCCACAATACTAATTGAATCTCTACCTACACACTCCTCTTCATTGGTTTCCTTAGAAGAAGTGTTCAGACCTCCCCTCTCGTCAGCAATCTCATGGTAAAGCCTCACGGTAGAATATACATGTCTTCTTCACGACGGTTGGAGCCACTCCTCCACCTCCATCCTTCTTCTCTTTCTTCAAAGCTCATGAAAAAAATTTGAGTATCCTCTTCTCCTTTGTTGTTTAAGTCATACATCTGACCTCCTGTTTCTCTACATAATCATGTTTCACTTTCAGGTCCTTCTCATACAAAATCATTGAATAAATCCATGGAAAATACCCCAAGTGACTCTTCCTTGTCATCGACATGGTCATTTTTTTACCCCAATAGTAATCAAGAGTATGTCACACTACACCATTTGTATGGATTGTGTTGCTACCAAGAAGTCCTGCCCCAAGACCATAATACGATCATCCATCTCAATCACCCTTAAATCCAACTTTCCAAACCACGAACCACCTGTGTATCCTTCAGAATACCAATGACCTTCATGATTGAGTTAATAACTTGCAAAGCACTCAACTCCCTTTCCATTCCATCCTTTAAATTCAAAGATTTTGTTGCCTTCTTTCTAAGGAAACTATATGTAGCTCATGTATCAACCAATGTAGTAAAATTATTTCCACATATGGTCACCTGCATAAAACTCAACCTTAAGGAATTTACATCCTCCATAGGCTTTGTCTTGCTTCTTTCCTCTGCAAAATTCTTCAAAAATTCCACCTCTGATTTGTCTTTCATCATATGTCTTGACCTTACTATCCTCTTGAGGTATGCTACTTCCTCTTTCAGTGTTTTTGAGAAATTCGAACCTAGTTCAGCTTCAAGCCTGTCCTCCTTCACACGCTGCTCAACTACACCTACTTAGCACACATCGACCTCTTCCACCCGGAGTGCTCCCACCATTCGCAAATCATCCTTCATTTCCCCACATTAAGCCCCAAGTTTGTCAATGTACTCGATATCATGTTCCTCCATAACAACGGGTTCATGATCAAGAATGTCCCTCTTGATACCTTCCTGATTCTCCCTGACTTTGTCCTACAACTTGGCTTGTTCCTCCCTTAACCGAACTCATCCATCCATGAGTTCTTGGAGTCTATGGTTTCCTTATTGTAGCTTCTCATCAAGTTCCTCAAGTTCAACATACTTTCCATGGAAAGTGTTCAAGGTCCTCTGCACATCCACTATCTCATCTCCTATGCAGTTCAAATGCTCCCACTCCTACACAACTTCCTCATAGTGTTTATGCCTCTTGTCATCCCAAAATTCTACCATTTGTTCAAGTTTTCAAACAATCCCTATGACTACCATAACTTTTTTCATCTCAGCCCTGACTTGCTTCCTTTCCCGTGCTAAACTTCCACTTCAATACCAACTACGCATGATGCGGTTGTATTCCTGCTTCAACTTCAAATCAAATTAGTCTGCCCTGAACCAAGATTTGGTACCACCTATCACACCCCCACACTAATGGTGACTCGATTTCCACTTATGGGAGGGGTGTGGCACCAGCCAAACTCTTTGTTTTAACACTACTACAGTTCTCGGACTATGCCTAACCTCAACACTTAGAATTATTTCGTTAAGTGTTCACTTCTTCTTAAAATGCAGTGGAAACAATCTTAATTCAATTATCATTTATCTTCAATTACGCGGAAGAAACAACATGTAAACATGATATGCAATAGTTTAATAAAATCATAAATGGAGGGGAAACTCCCAAACAAGTCTTCCCAACACATAAAATATTCAAAAAAAAATTACAAGTTCAAAGTTTACAAAATAAAACAGTGCAGCAATCTGCCCTTGTTAACTAGTCGTGCAGTTTGTTGTTCAGGCATGCGCGAGTCTGTCTACACTATGCACTCTTCCATGACTCTGCCCAATCCTACCCTGAATTTTTCTATAATTGGCCTATGAACTATATGTAGTTGTGACATGTTCCACTATCGCAATGCTTGTGTGCAATGTCCACATTATTCAATCGTCTGCAGTTTTGTTCTATCTATAGTATTTTCATAGGCGTTCCTTTCGCACTGCACTGGAAACCCCAAATTCTATTTAACAAACACACCATTCAAAATCTTCCCATTCTTCCAACCTAGGTGGGTACATGGCCGAGTCACGCTGCCTGCTGCACGGAGCCTACCCACGCCCTACCTTCTACACACCCCCAACGACTCTGCCCAAGTTCTGAACTTCCACAATGAACTCCCCTTCATTTTTCTGTTAGGGTCCTATGATTCATATGAGAAAATGGTGATTGAACACTTTCTTTTAGTTTATTTCAAGTTGTAAATAATATTGCATTCTGCAAATGATTTCCAAAAAAAAATATTAAAACATTAATGAAAAGAGGGTATATATAAAAAAAAATGGAATAAATGAATAAAAATAAAAAATGAGAAAACCCCATGACAAGAAAATAAGTATAAAAGTGAGCAATTTTGAAAGCCACTAGAAATAAAAAACAATTTTTACATTGAAGAATAAATTAGGGTTTTTGTGTGTAGCTTGTTTAAATGCCACAATCAAAGACCCTTGTTTGAAACATACAGTTTAATCATGATCAAGAAAATTTGAATTTATGTCTCTTAGGTTAGTGAATAGCTTAACCAAATAGTTTAATATTGGTTAAGAATTAGATAGGTAAGTGAAAGGATTAATCAAAATGTCTAAGTTTGATTAATTCATTAAAATAGAAGGTTGGAGTAGTAATTAGCAAGATGTCTCTTTGAACAATAAAATGGGTTTGCAAGACAAAATGTGCCCTTAAGCTTAATTAGATATACTTATGGATAGATTGATCATGCTTATAATAATTAATTGTGTCATTAAACACGATTAAAAATTTGTAATATAGTGTTTAGCATTAAATTTCAGGTCTTACGATAACGTTGAAAAACGACAAAGTGGTTTGTCGGCTTATGATATGGTGAGCGCATATTCCAAAGGTCACGATTGTCCCTGCCCAAATTAACGCCGAGGGATTGATTTTGCACCCCCCTCTCCCATTTCTTGTTAACGGCCGGGGGGGTGGGGTGTCCGAAAATCAGTATTGATTTACCTGAGCCCCACGCTATGTGGAGGGCGCTCATCACTTCGCACCCCCTACCCCCCGCTCAAAACCACATAACACTACCCCCCCCTCTGAAAACCACCTCTCTCTCCTCCATTCCCATCAACTCACCACATCAACTCCCACGTTGGATCCTCAGCCAACCGCATTCTGCCACATGTCCCTCCCTTATCGACCTGTTACACACTCACTCGTTGCAATATTCCCATTTTCAATTAATTTTTTTACCATTAATTTCTCCAAAGCCCGTTCTGTAACAGATTTAACTGCAATGGTAACCAATCCAATTGTTATAAAGTAACTCAGTATTATCTTGCGTGACCCTCCTGTTGGGAAAAATACTGAGAGGGGGGGGGGGGGGGGGAGTATTTACAGCATATTCAAACTTTTTACTTTTTCATGCTTCAAAACCCATACGAAAATTTTCTGAAGCAGACTAGCGTATATACGCGTATACCCTTCACAAACTCGTATTATGTAGAGACTTAACATGCAAATTTAATTCCATTACTTAGATCCTTGCATTTATTCATTCATCATATGTTTATATAGCAACAGAAATGTGCAGTAATAACAGAGTAAATCATCACACATAAGCATCACACATGAACACCAGGATTTTAGGTGGAAACCCAAGTCGGGAGAAAACCACCGCTGTCGTTGTCTCGGCCTTCAATATTTTATTATAGAGAAAACTTCTTACAACATATGTGCTGGCGCAGCCTCCTACCAGCACACAGGCACCCACCTGCGCTCGTTTACCAGCCTCTCCTGGAAGGGAGCTACGACCCCCTGCTCTCATTTACTAGCCTCTCCTGGAAGGGAGCTACGACCCCCTGATCTCGTTTACCAGACTCACCTGGAAGGGAGCTACAACCCCCTGACTAAAGGCTACAAACCTCAACACCGCCATGGACCACGTTTCATCAATTTTCACACTGGATCCAAAGCTTCCTTTAGAACACAACTTGTAGGCCACGTTTCATCATATTTTCAGACTAGACCCACTCCATACATTTGAGCTCAATCATACATCATCAATAGATAACAGTAACACAGCAAAACAGATCAGACATTTGATACTTCATACTTCAGCAAACCCTAATCTTCATACGCGCTTTCCTTTCACTGATCCTGTGTATATACGCGCCTTCGACCATACAAACCCGTGTATACTTCTGTACAAATTACAGAGCTAATTTTACTGCCCATACACGCTTTCTCTTCATCAAACCCGCGTATATACGCGCTTACTCTGCGGCGAACTAGCGTATAGTTCTTCAGACATTTAGGTCATTGCAATTCTTCAAAACAGATACATCACTCATATTTTACCCTTTACTTTAGACAGATGTTCCCCTCATCTCAGATCTAATCATTCCATAAACAGATCTAGCAGATACAAATACATTCCAGATCTAGATTCCCTTCTTCATCATTTCTTCATTGGTGCATCATGCATTCAGATCTTTCATTCAACCGTAACCCTTTCCATTCAGATATGCTTCAGAGAGAAGTATTCATTCAAGCTTAGACTGTTTTTCCCACTTTGCACAATGATTTTCATCTCCTTATATAGGTTTTCCCTTTTTCAATACCATGAGCCAAAACCACACTACTTCCGATGGTATTCTTGGACGGGATCAAATAAATAACCCAGCGCTCAATACAATGGGTCAATACCATGGTAGTTACCCCTGGTTTTACAAATTTAGAGCGCTTTTTCCATACGTGACTTGGCACGTTATTTCTCGCGTGCATATGCTACTTCGTCTAGACAAATCCGCGTATGCCTTGAGACATATTCTTTTCACATACTAACATTCCTTCCATCATTACCTTCTGTACTCATTGTAGATACATCAGATTTACATCATTTAACAAGTTCATCAAGACACATTCCATCAAGGACAACTTCATCAAGTAGGTTGCATCATCTTCATCAAGTGGGTTGCCATCAAGGACAACACTTTGCATCATATTGCCAACAATCTCCCCCTTTGGACTTGATGGAAACCACGATGGTGTTTGATCATCATAACAGATAGATACATTAAGCACAACCATTATTCATGATATTCTCCCTTGATTCAAACACCATGTCACTCTCCCCCTTTGACATCAAGGGAAAAGGGCGGACCAAAACCAACTCAAGGTTTTTTCTCCTCTTGTAGAAGTAAGAGCTCTGCAGATCTGAAGTGTACTGAAGTTACCATGCTCCCCCTGAGTTCATGTTGAATCTTCAAACATATTTTTTAATGAATTACATGACTCTATGACCTTCCTATCACCAAGGACTCATACTTACATCAAAGATCCAACCAAGTGGATTTACATATGAAACTCAAATACCCAACCAAGTGGGTTTACACATTTCAACTCAACTACCCAACCAAGTGGGTTTACAAATTTGACTCAGCTACCCAACCAAGTGGGTTTACAAATTTTTACAAGTCCTTACATGACTGAATATTACAATTTTACATCATGGGTCTCAACAAGACCTTTTTATCAAATTACAAGTATGAATTTTTATGACCAATACCAGAAAGACCTCAAGAGAGAGATCATATTTCAAAATCATCATAATGCCAACAATGCATTATACTCAGCAAGACTAGTGCTCCCCCTGAAAATGTGCATCCAAACATCCTTTCCATATGTCCAAGGCTCCTCCTTAGCTTGTGAAATCTGAATACTTTTAACAGCAAGTCATCAGCAACAATCTCTGCATGATCTGTCTGGATCTCCGAATCATAAGACTTCCATCATATCCAAGAGATATTCTTCATCAAATAAGAAATCCGGGCTCATCCATAATCTTCAACATAAGAAACCATGTATCATTTCATTAGCATGAGTATAACCATAATAATGCTAACAGTACAATCATTAGCAGTCAGACTGATGCTCCCCCTGAACCTCTGCTCCTGATCTTCAGCTGCCATCCCATTTCTCTTATCATCAATGCATACACGACTGTGTCTGCTGGAACTCGCATGTATACGCGGCTTTAGTTCACTTAACCCGCGTATGGAAGTGAATTATAGAAAATTTCACATTCCTCCATCTCCCCCTGAATTTTTCCTTCCTGTACCTGTCTTCTTCATGTCAGATGCTCTGTCGGCAATAATCATAACCAGATTTTCCAAATCAACCATGAGAATCATCATACATCGCTCCCCCTGTGACGATACATTACTAAGCTCCATAATGTATCTCACATCACTTCTGCAGTCATTAAGAGAAGTAAGCTTCAGAAGCGGATGACTGCAATAGGGTCAATATTTCCTACGTTTCTAACCGGTCTTCCTTCATTTTCCATATTTTCTTGAAGTTTCTTATTGTGTGCTGGAATTTGTTCAAATTCTCAGATTTGTTCATCCTGCATTCTTTTTCCACATGCCCATACTTGTTACAAGCATAACATCTTATATGACCAGAGAAGTAAGCATAAGGATCATAGTGTGTTTCTTTGTTCTTCCTTCTATTGCAATCAGCTGCTTTATGACCATACTTGTTGCATGAAAAACAATATCCCTTGAAGCAACCAGAGTACCTTTCTGAATAGAATCTGTTTGATTATGACTGAAATGATCTGCTTCTGCAATTTGCTGCAACATGCCCATAATTATGACATTTAAAGCATTCAATATTAGTGAATGATTTCCTTTGAGTGTTCATGTTTGTTGGTTGACCTTTTGTCTCTTTCACCACTTCTGGTTTTGCTTTGTCATCCTTTGAATTCTTATCACTTCCTTGTAAACTAGATTCTCCTTTGACCGTTTCATGAAAGCCAAGACCAAGTTTAATAGCTGGAGACCTTTGATTACTAAGAATATTGTCCAGAATCTTAGTACTATCTTGAAACCTCAAGAGTTTATCCTTTTCTTCTAATTTACCTTTAAGAATGTTTACCTAAACCTCCAATTTTTGGCATTGCGTCTTCATGCTTTCTTCGACCCTTTTTCCTTCTTCTACTTGATCATTCAATTTTATCATTTCTTCCTTCAACCAATTTTCTTGTTCTTCACATGTTTGTAGCAGTTCTTCATTCTTCTTATTTTATTTTTCCAGATCTTCTTTGAGCGAGATGATTTCTGCTTCACGTCCTTCCTTTTCAAATGATTGTAGAAATTCTTCATTCTTCTTATTTGATGTTTCCGGGTCTTCTTTGAGAGAGATGACTTCTGCTGCATTCTTCTTATTTGATTTTTCCAGATCTTCTTTGAGAGAGATGATTTCAGCTTCAAGTCTTTCATTCTTCTTGTTTGATTTTTCGAGATCTGCATTTAGATCGTTTATTTCTGCTTCTAGTCTTTTAATTCGATTGGATGCATAAGCATGAAACCTTTGATACTTGTCTGTCTGTCCATTCAGTATTTCTATCTGTTCTTTCATTTGATAGATCATCTCATCATAGATAGATTCTTGTCTTTTAGATGCTCTTTTTTATTCTTCAATTTTAATCTTGAGAGCTTCTTTTAGATCCATGACATTACTTTCACTATTTTCACCATTGCATGCACAAGAAAGTGAGTCACAAGAACAATTATCAATACCTGTTTTATCTTCTTCATTTTCTGCTGCACATGTTTTTTGAGATATCTCCTTTTCAGTATCCTTCTTCTTTTGCTTCCTTCCCATCGAGACGGATCTCCTTCAAGCGATCAAGCTTCTGCAGAAGGACCTGCTCTGATACCAATTGTTGGGAAAAATACTGAGAGGGGGGTTGAATCAGTATTTAGGGCATACTCAAATATTTTTACTTTTTCATGCTCTAAAACCCATACGCTACTTTACTTTATCAGACTCGCGTATATACACGGATACCCTTCACAAAACTCGCGTATATGCAGAGATCTTAATATGCAATTAATTCATTACTTAGATCCTTGCATTTATTCATTCATCATATGTTTATATAGAAACAGACATGTGCAGTAATAACAGAGTAAATCATCACACATAAGCATCACACATGAACACCAGGATTTTAGGTGGAAACCCAAGTCGGGAGAAAACCACCGCTGTCGTTGTCTCAGCCTTCAATATTTTATTATAGAGAAAACTTCTTACAACATATGTGCTGGCGCAACCTCCTACCAGCACGCAGGCACCCACCTGCGCTCGTTTACCAGCCTCTCCTGGAAGGGAGCTACGACCCCCTGCTCTCGTTTACCAGCCTCTCTTGGAAGGGAGCTACGACCCCCTGATCTCGTTTACCAGACTCACCTGGAAGGGAGCTACAACCCCCTGACTAAAGGCTACAACCCTCAACACCACCATGGACCACGTTTCATCAATTTTCACACTGGATCCAAAGCTTCCTTTAGAACACAACTTGTAGGCCACGTTTCATCATATTTTCAGATTGGACCCACTCCATACATTTGAGCTCAATCATACATCATCAACAGATAGCAGTAACACAGCAGAACAGATCAGACATTTGATACTTCATACTTCAGCAAACCCTAATCTTCATACGCGCTTTCCTTTCACTGATCCTGCGTATATACGCGCCTTCGACCATACAAACCCGTGTATACTTCTATACAAATTACAGAGCTAATTTTACTGCCCATATGCACTTTCTCTTCATCAAACCCGCGTATATACGTGCTTACTCTGCGGTGAACTAGCGTATAGTTCTTCAAACATTTAGGTCATTGCAATTCTTCAGAACAGATACATCACTCAGATTTTACCCTTTACTTCAGACAGATGTTCGCCTCATCTCAGATCTAATCATTCCATAAACAGATCTAGCAGATACAAATACATTCCAGATCTAGATTCCCTTCTTCATCATTTCTTCATTGGTGCATCATGCATTAAGATCTTTCATTCAACTGTAACCCTTTCCATTTAGATATGCTTCAGAGAGAAGTATTCATTCAAGCTCAGACTTTTTTGCCCACTTTGCACAATGATTTTCATCTCCTTATATAGGTTTTCCCTTTTTCAATACCATGAGCCAAAACCACACTACTTCCGATGGTATTCCTGGACGGGATCAAATAGACAACCCAGCGCTCAATACAATGGGTCAATACCATGGTAGTTACCCCTGGTTTTACAAATTTAGAGCGCTTTTTCCCATACGCGACTTGGCACGTTATTTCCCACGTGCATACGCTACTTCGTCTAGACAAATCCGCGTATGCCTTGAGACATATTCTTTTCATCAGGTTCTTGCACATACTGACATTCCTTCCATCATTACCTTCTGTACTCATTGTAGATACATCAGATTTACATCAAGACACATTCCATCAAGGACAACTTCATCAAGTAGGTTGCCATCATCTTCATCAAGTGGGTTGCCATCAAGGACAACACTTTGCATCATATTGTACTACATAGTTATTGATTTTGATTATGGGTATCGATCTCAGCTCTCGCGATACCATACTACGAAAAACGCCTATCATCCCCATCAAATTCAATGCCAAATTATTATTGGCAGGTATCCAATTGTCCACCCAGGTACCATCCACATCAAGTCTCTATCACTTTCTATTTTTCAGACATGGGTCCAAAGAGAAAGGGAAAATCCACCAATGGAAAACCAGACAATGATGATAACCCTAAGGCTTCTGCCACCCCAGACCTTGACCATGTGCCCCTATAAGATCAGTATTACAATATTTCTGATATCGAGCGTGAATTCGATTTGTTCGAATTACATCATTTGTTAAAGAAAACTTATCTAGACCAAGTGTATGAGATCGACCTTTGGGAATACTTGTCATATATGTTTGCATTTCCACATACTCACCATTTCCCTCACTTCGTCATGTGGTGTCAAGCTAGATATAATCCAGCACAAAGAACCATTTGTGGCCCCAAATGGAGAAACCTCGTCAAAATTTCACTAGAAACCATAAATCAAATGTTACTAATCTCTGAAAATGAGTCCCTCGACCATTTTTTTGTAGCTTCCCTGATGGATTTGTACCATCATCTCAAATTCCCTCAGAGAGCCTAGATTTTCGATATTTTTCTCCCAGAAGATGCTCAAATCCTCAAGAAAAGTCCCCCTTATCTAGTTTCCATGTTCCCAAAAAAGGCTAAGCAAATTATTTCCTTACTATCTTTCCTTCTAGGGTACCAGTCATACCAATGGGTGGATGAGCCTATTCTAAGCTTTCTGTCCATTTTTTACAAAGAGCATAAGCCAACATTCATGTTTAATTTTAGTCATTTTTGGGCTAATAATATGCATGAAAAAATTATGAAGATCACTACAAAAGGCATGTTTAAATATGCATCTGTATTAATCTACATGTTTCTTTTTCAGCAGGGTGACAGTTTTCCCATAACACTGCACAAAAAATATGATCAAGGAAACAACCAATCAGTGATACAGTGGACCTCAGTGGTAAGAAGAAATTCAATTGAGTTTAATTTTGCAGACTTCATAGACAAATTTATCCATATAGTTGCAGGGCTTCTCAACAGTCAAAGTGAACCAAGAATTAGTTCAGAGATCAAAATAATTTTACATTTAAGTTAACATACCAAGACTGGAGACTGGTATTTATACCATAATTATACAGATATAAGAGTGTATGGGTGTGAACTGGATCCTTAAAAGATGCCCAAATATGTTCCAATGAGGATTTTTTCTCTGGAATATATAAGGCAGATGATTAATATGGATTACATACACGTTGTTTCAGGTAAAAGGAAGTCACAGTTTAAAATTAAGACACAAGTGGGATCTTTCATATGCAATACCAAAGAAGTAGGGAATGAGGCAAATTTAGTCCTAAAACAGATGAAATTCCATCCAAATTTCACTTGGCCATATGACCCATTCAATATATTCTCTAATTTAAGGGTGGAGCACAAAACCACACCTTATAATCATACTCCTAGACCAGAGATCGAGAAATTTATGAATCAAGACCAATGGGAGGAGAATACATTACAGGAAGTAGAGGAGTAGATTCTATCAACAACCACCTCCCAAACTTCAGTTCCCTAAGAGAAGTAGAACAAAATACCAAGAGAAGAAACATCTTCAGAAGTTACAAAAATTAGTGCCAAATAATTCATCATTTTTTAGAAAAGGGAGAAGACAGACCCTAAAGAAGCCATCATTCAGAATGGAGAATGACAGGACACAATTTTCATGGTTGGTTCACAGGTTTCGACAGGGTCTAAGGATATTTTCCCTAATACTCCATCCTCCTCAACCTCGCATGATCCTTAAGAAATAGTGCAGTCAACAGAATTGGGTGACAATGAAGATGAGCCCAACATCTTCAATAACTTTTTGGAAATTAAACATAAAAATGAAGCACTCAAGGTCAACACATATGCACAATTCTGGAAGCATGCATCTACTTCCCAGCATATATTATTAACAACATTTGACAGTGAGAAAGGAAGAATGCAGATGGAATTCTTATATGCTCAAGTTCCATTTCCAAAAACCCCTTTAGATTACAAGAAAATTATTTTCTCATTTGATGCAAATAAAATACATCCTATAGATGAAATGGATATGCATAGACAGTCTGGAGAAATTCTTTTCTCCACCATCACCAACACTGCTATGGTAGCTTCAAAACTAAAGACATCGCCTAGTAATGTCCAGGCATAATTAAAGTTGGAGAAAATCTCCTCATTGGAAAAGGTCAACAAAATTAAATCATTAGAAGACTTAACGATCAAACTAGGATATGATCCCAGTGATGTCAAAGGAGTTGAAGAAATTCTAAAGAGAAATAATGCAGAGATAGCAACACTTAGGAAACAGATTAAGTTACCATCTACAGAGGATCCACAAGCAAATGAAATAGAAGAAAATGAACTGCAAAAAGAAGACATGATCAAACTGATTACTGAGCAAAATGTACAGATCAAGGAGATTGAGAACAAAATAGAAAAATTACTGATGGAAAAAGAACAAGTTGCACAATCAATCCTATCTCTAGTGAAATCCATACCAATTTCAATTGTAGGGACAATCGAGGATTCGACATCAGCATCAAATGATTTGAGAAAAGTTATATAGGATATGTCTCTTCAAAGACAAGAGAATGACAAACTATAGAATAAGCTAAATAATTTGGAAGGACATAAGATAAAAAATGACACCCTCTATGTAGATGAGATGCAGAAGTCTCACCAACTTGCCAAGAAAGTTGAACAACTGGAAAATGAGTCACTGGTCACTCGGACTTTGGCACAAGCCAAGGAGAATGTTTGGTTGGAAACCAATCAGGCCATAACAAAATTTGGCCATCCATTTAGATCATTTTTTAGCAAGAAGAGTTAATTGACAGGTGCAAGACAACAATAGAACAAGTTAGAACAACACTGGGAAAAAAACCAGGGGAGGCCTTAGCCATGATTAAAGTATTGAATTTGAAGACCATATCAGAATTAGAACAGATCCAGATTGCAGATAGGATAAAGACTATCTTATATATTAAAAAGGTATTGCAAAAGAGAAATGTTATGACCCAATTGGAAACAAAGTGTCAGACTCTAGAAACTGTTGTCGAGAGATTTAATATCAAGTTCAATTTGTTGAACCAGAAAGGATTGTCAGGGTTAGTAGCACTAAATGACAGATTAATCAACGTAGAATATTACTGTCATAAGCTCTACACTATTGTGACAAAAAAAATCCAAAATTGTAGGCATCAAAGGGCATATCACAGGGAAAGATTTCTTAGAAAATTTAGAGTTTGATTTAACTATCAAACATGAAATTAAACACATTTTCATCAACAAGCTAGATTTTGAAAAATATATTGAAGTAGACAAAGTCTATATAAAGTTAATAAATCTTTCTATACCTAGTGATGAAAAATGGGATCAATTGTGTGACACCATTAAGTAAAATTTTTTCATCTCCAACAAACAGACATTAAGGAAACACATTTTGGGGCCAAATCATCAACAATTTTCCTTGAAGTCAGTGCCAGCAGTCAGAACATTTTAGCATTCCTATATTTGTGTATTAATTGATGTAATTAGTTGTTAGAGATTTCTAAACTTTATCTTGATATTTTAGATCAGGATATTTTGTACAAAACTTATAAATACTTCTTAGTTAGAAGTAGTAGAGATTGGTTTTTTGCATCAAGGAATACTATTGTAAAGTTGTTCCACCAAGTTCTAGTGGAAATTTCAGTAATAAATAAATCTCTTTCACAGGATTTTTGTTTCAAGTTACTGGTGAAGTGATTCTCTTTTGTGTTTATGTGTTTCTAAATTTATTCAACGCTTTTTTCTATTATGTTTTATTAAAAAGAAAGTTAAGACTTAGAATTTGTTTGAATACATTATATTTCTATCTTTTGAATAATTTCAATGTTTTCAACTGAAGTTAAGTAATGAATTATTAATTGCTCTTTACTTAATTAATTCTCTAAATCTTCTTCTTTTACATCTCAGTTAGACTACACAACCCAATCAAGTTGGCTACCTTGCCCTATGAAATCTATCTTTAAAGAATGAAACAGATCCATATTTAAGTAATTGACTCCATAGCCCAATGGTAAATTATGGCATTAATCAACCAAACAATCTCAAAACAAAAAAAAGAATGAAATATATAGCTAGCCTAATATCTTAAACAAACAAAGCTAAATCATAAGGAGATACCCCTATCTAAAACTAGAAGGGCTAGATTCCCAGTTTCCAAAGTGGTTATGTGGTTACCTATGTGATTTTTCCTGCAACCTCAAAAATTACAGATTGATAACATTCTGACAACCATACTGGGGAACGAACAACACTTGATTTAAAACAAAAAATCCTTGGTTCAAAACTTTATTTCAAAAAAAATAAATATTTAAATGTTTATAAATAAATGTTTAGAGGTTGTAAACTTTGTACATAGTTAAAATGTGTATTTAATACTATTTAGATTTGGCTCCTAAAATAATTCACTCTAGATCACATCCAGATCCATAACCTCCTAAGATCTTATATGACCTTGAGAATTTGATAAGGAGGAAAATTTTGTCAAAAAGCCAAGGGAGTAGTAGTCATCCACCAAGATCAAATTCCTTTCCTGAGAGCTTTGTTACCATAGAGAACATTCAGTTTGATCTACCATTTGAAAATAGTTTGTGTAGGTCCAAATCTGAAAGCTTTGTAGGTGAAACAGTCTTTGATCAAATTTTCTTAAGCCCTTACCTATCTGAACATCAATCAGTATATCCTGACCTTGATACCCAAGCTCTTCAACAGTTGGAAAAATTAGAAGATCTAGTGATAGATCTAGACCAAGTTGTCCATAAAGAATACGTCCAACAATCTGTTTAATTTTCATCTCTATCTCATCTCCCATCTCAATATCTATACACCATGTTTCCACTTCATGGAAAATTTTAGGGGCTAATATTTGCAAGTGGGCTAATTTTCCATGATTTTTCCAAAAAGAAGATTCACCAATTTCCCTTTTTTTCTAAAAATGATTCACCCAAATTTTAAAATATAAAATTATTTTACCTTAAAAATCACCAACATTATATAGATACTATATATAAAATCATTATAAATTTGAATAATTTTACAAATATATCAATACATATTTTATAATTTACATATTAGGGACTAGTGAGATTCGTCAATGTTTTAAATTTCAAGATAATTTTCCATCCTTAAAATTTTCCCTGTTCCACTTCTTTCATTTCCTCAAAAATTTCCATTACTTCCCCCTCAACATCACATTCCATAATTCAAACTCTTTTAGTCCCTTCCACATCTACACCTCCTATAAGTTCATATTTCATTCATCCCCACATACCAATCATGGTAGCCAAGTATGCCCCTCTGTTTTTACCTTCACCATTACATAATATGCCTCAAGACTAGCAGATTAGAATTCCTCAATTTGACGGCACTGGACCAGTCACTGCACAACAACACATAGACAAAATGAATGACTATTTTTATCTTCAAGAAGTAGATGAAGAAGATGTGAAGATGCGGATTTTTTTCCAAATCCTTAATCGATAGGTAAGGAAGTGGTTTAAATATTTACCAGCAGCTACCATAAATGACCTTACTTCCTTCCATTAATCATTTTTCAATAGATGGGAAATCAAGAAAATTCCTCTTTAGATTTTAGCAGAGTATGAAAATGTTAAGAGAGCTCGTGGGGAAAGTGTGCAAGATTATTTACTATATTTAACAACATTTATAATGTTATCCCAGCAACCATTAAGCCTCCTCAGGGATTAGCCTTGATTAAGTTTCAAGATGGTTTTGATGTCGACATGTCTTATCAGCTTAGGGAAAGGAACCCTACTACCTTGGAAGAAATGCAGAGAGATGTTGTGAGTGTGGAAGCCAATCTGTTAGCTAAAAGAGCTAGACTTAGATATGAAAGGAGAGTAACCATAAAAGAACCTTTTAATAGTGGACCAATCCAGGGATAGGGAGTTTCCCTATGGCTGCCATAACTTTGTTCATATCCGTAATTTTTGTGGTTACCTCTGTGACTTTTTCTGCAACCTCAAAAATTACGGAGTGAACCTCTTGTGTTTATCAAGTATGTAATAGTGGACCAGTTCATGGATAGGGAGTTTCCCACTCTTCGAATAGAGAATGTGTGGTTTTTATACCTAGTTATAACCATATTCAGTTATCAGTCTCACAAATTGATGCCTAGTAAGTTAAATGGGGGTAATTGGGGTCCCGTCCAGAGACCGAAACACTTACAATTGTCAATGCATAATTTAAATGATATGTGTTTACGTCATCCAATAGTAACAATTGATATCAACTAGGGAAAATAATATTTAAGTGAAACTGAATTGTTATTTACCGGCGGTGGAAATAAGGTCTATTATACTTGGGCAGAGAGGTAAAGGGCGAGGTTTGGGAGAATAATACAGTGGACAAAATTTTAGAAAAATAAAACATGGCCCGGTTGGGTGCTCACTCACACCACGATATGGGGCATAGAGGTCACAGACAAGGCCATGGAAGAGGATGTCATAGGGGGCATGACCGAGATCATGAGGGTGAATTGAGATATCAGGTGGCCACTTTGTCCAAGGAAACAAATGTATTGGAACACTTGGAGATCGTCACAAGAAGAGAAATAAGACCACAACATGATGTAGACATGTTGAGAGAATTTGGATACCTGGTGGCGGACCCAAGACATATCAAAGGCAGAAGGACAGTATTATACAGACACTATGTATTTAATGAAAGATTAAGAATTTGTTATCAAGGCTTTTGGTTGAGAATTCGCTTGATGCTCAAGGAATCACTAATGATCATGTTAAGATAAGGTGGGAGCAAAAACTCCTGCGGCTCCAAATGATTTGATTGGACAACATAATGAATTAGATAGAGAAACATATTCCTTGTATTGCTCCATCAATTCCCCTGGGTTCTAGCACCAAGGAACCTGCCCCAATTGACTCCTCAAAAGAATAGTCAATTTACTGTTTGGTTTGTAGTCCTAGTTTATAGGTCTAGTAATGATATATGGATGGATGTACATTTTTATTCTCTAGTCATTTTGATACTTTTGAAAAATCTTAAATTTTCGACGGGTTACTCAGTTAACAGGTGATCAACATACATGGTTTCCCAATGGGCAGTTTGAGACCACCTAAATTATTAATTGTCGCCCATTTATAAGTTTGTTCTGATTAATGGAAGGAAACACTGCCCAATTCACAAAAAAAAGAATGATATTTTATTATATATTTTTAAACTTTTTAAAACAATTTTGTATGTATAAATTTAAAAGATAACTTTATTTGTAAATAGAAAATCAAAAATTTAAAATATATTTAGGTCGATAGGCCTTCTCTTTTGAATGAGATCACTTCTTTTTTTGTCAACATATGTTTTGTGCAGACGACACCTGTTACGAATTCAATAAATGACAAGTGTGATTATGTTGTTCATTGTGGATAATGGAACCTGTTAGGAATTTAAGTCTAGTTATGTTGTTCATCCTATATCTACAAAATTATACTATTTAACTTTATCCAGCACGTTATACTATTTAATAGCATTAAATAATGGATGGGTTCCACTCTCCACTCCACTCCAACATTGACGGCTAGTATAGCGCTTACATGCAGGGACCTTGAATTAATTCTGTGCTGTGAGCCATGACCCAACCATTCCAATTTTCCTGGCACCTGTAGCTGGAGACCACAGGCTTCTGCTCAATGACATTGGCTTCGCCCATCAAACAACACATACCTCAGTTTCTTGTCGAGCTTTTTCCTATGCAACTAAAGCTTCTCTAACATTTGTGTGTGCCTTCTGTAAAAATAATCGAAATGCTTGAAGAAATATCCATAGAATGGGCTACGGACAGATATGATAATCAAATATTGGGCTAAAATGATTCAAAATTATTCTTTGTATAAGCGTGTAGCAATGATTTTCTAGAAATGTAAATCTGCGAAAAATGTGTGGGTTGTTACACATGAAACATGGGTGTATAAAATCTGGTAGGTTATGAAATTTTAGGACTCATTTTCGATCCAATCCTGTGCAGTTACTAAATCAGGCAGTACAGGCGCACCATATTCCCTCCAACTAGTAGCATGAGGTGCCTTGAATCTATCCAAAAGTAATGCTTTCATGCCAATGTTTCTAGCTGGCAAGTAGTCTTTACGCATGCTATCACCAATGTGCAAAACTTCATTTGTAGGAATGTTTCCAGCTTTCTGCAGGGCCATTTCATAAATTTTAGGATTAGGCTTTTCCACTCCTTCAATACTGGAGAAGACCCCGAAGTCCCACTCTGACCCCTACCACCACAAGATAAAAAAATACCACACTGTCATAGAGTGAGCTTGCAACGTTATTTTACTTGAACAAAAGGGATTCCATTATTTGAACCTAAGAAATTACCTTATGTATACCCAATGCAGGCAAGATAACATCTTGATAACGATATTCTAAATTGCTTACAATCTCCACGAGAAACCCCTTGTTACGGGCCCATCTCAAGAAAGGCACTAAATCCTGGAAAACAATGTATGGTGCAGAAAAACCAAATGTAGAATAAATGCATCCAAAAATCTTCTCAAAAATTTCTTCGTCATAGGAACAGCCAGCCTATTTAAAAAGAGATATTATTTTTCACCAACATGAACTGCAAATTTCATGACGGCCAACTATACCTGAGAATTACATCAAAGTTAAGGTTCATACTCTGCAAATCTGCAGAGTCATTAACTGACTTCAAATTTATGACTTTTCCATCTACTAATTTTTAATCTCAACTGGCAGTAATGGTAACCTTGTCCCTTCAAGAATATTAAGGGGATTGAGGTTGTTAGTTGAAAGCACTGGTGAATACCTTAAATAGTCCACATTTTTTAAAATACCCAGGGCCACCAAGCAGGAATTGCAAAATTTGCTTTCAGTAAATTCAATTTTAAAAAGCTCATTCCCTTTTGCTCAGATTTGAACTCCATCTTGGACAATCTGTTTGAAGCTGTCAATGGCCCATTTATCCATGCTTCATGGCTAAGTTGAGGTTCCCAATGAGGGTTATAACTTATTACATGCATGTAACACACATCTTAAATAGTTGCAAAATATTCTGGAAGACCGAAATTGCAGAAGTTGCTAGGGCCAAAATTGTAGAAGTTGTTGGCAGCCGAAGTTGCAGTAGTTGATGTAAATTTAAATAAAAATCACATGTCTTCCATGAAAAACCATTGCAAAACAAACGGGAATTGTTAGGTATGGAAAAAGTGTCATCAATTTCTATGGAACATTGGAGCAGTGCAATCTCTAGAACCTTGCATCTCCTCCACCTCCAAAGTGAGCTGGAAAATAGAAAATTTGATAAATATTGACCACCCAATTTTTTTGAAAAAAGAGGCAATGAGGAACAATCTACAATTCCAGATTTTACTTTATTAATGATACGGACTTTGTTGAATGATGTTTTTCATAAGTCTATTTTTGGGCAGTTTTAAAGTTGCATCTTCAGTTTCTTTCACTATCTCATAGTTCTTGTTTGTGGCATCATTTCAGGGCTTATATAAGCTCAAGATGAAGCTTATTGATGCTGATAACAACCAATTGACTTGTGTTAATATGAGCTTCAAAATTTTTCGTGGTAGCATAATTGACCAAATCTGAGGCACAACAACTGCGGGACTGCTAGGGGCAATTTGATTGGTTATTGCTAAATTCTGATCATAAATCTTAGATCAGTTTTGGATGTATTGGTTCGTTATTTGACTTGTATGCATATCTATGTGTTAGGCTATATGTTTTCCCACAACATCATTATAATTAGAATTTATCCTTTGGTTTGTGTTACATATTCGTGGAGAACTGATTGGCAATATTTCGACTAGGGTTGTTATGCCTTTGGAACCTCCCTTCATGTGTTGATCCTCTTTTTTATGTATGGTACAACTTGTAAATAAAAACATGTTACAATTTTCTTTGTAAATTAACTCATTTATATCAATGCTCTTTGTTTTTGAGTAATTGGACGGAAGCATTTAGCTTAAATATGATTAACAAGTTGGGAACCATAACAGTGTTGGATGATAGTTTTTCAACTCATGTCATTTCATGTAGTGCTTCTATATCATATTTTTGTTGATCATAAAGTATTGCAATTATGAAATATCAAATATAATAATTCATTTAAATTTTAACCCCTTAATGTATGCTTTAAGAGTACACTATGATTTTCCTGAAGATGCTGGAAATCTGTATTAAATAGGGAATTATTGGAAAACCAAATATTTGAAATTTATACCTTTGCAATTTTCCCCAAGTTTATGAACTGCAATTTTGTAGATTCAAGGTTTTTGGACTCTGTTTCTTAATATGTAGTCCATGAATCTATCTTTGATGTCTTGATCATGGATTTGTTGAAAAATTCCCTTGTTCCAAGTGAAGGCTGACAGTGCTTTGTGCACATATTCACAGAAAGACAACCTTTTTGTCTCATACAGCCACAATATCAAAAATCACTCAAAACACTCATTCTTTTCCCCCCTCTTCAACTGTAGTGCAGCACTAATCATTATTCCAGTGCTATGAGTTTCTCAAAGTTAAGATAATGCCTTTTCCTAGATTACCTGGCTAAAAATGGGCCCAAAATTCAACTTTTAAGCTCAGTTAATCATTAGTCCAGTGCTATGAGTTTCTCAAAGTTAAGATAATGCCTTTTCCTACATTACCTGGATAAAAATGGACCCAAAATTCAACTTTTAAGCTTATTTTCTGACCTTCAAAACCACTTTAGGACTGCCTTAATCATTTCCAGCAACAAATCACTGCACTAATCATTAAACCAATCACATAGTTTTCTCAAACTATAGAGATTGGTTATTTTTCTAGGTTTTTCAAATTTGCTTTCAAAACGGAATTTCTTTTCATTGACTAAATAACAACTTAAATTATCATTGACTTGCTTCATGTCAAAAACTACAATTACTTCAAGTTAATACTTCAAGACAATACACCTATCGGCCTCTCTTTTCACCTTTTAGGGCAACTACTAGTTGTATTAGTTAATAGAGAAACGAAAATTCACCACCAAAATATTAAAAATAAAAATAGTAATAATAATATATGTTATCTACGTATTAAATATTATATTGTATTTTTTATCTTTTTAAAAGAATTTTGTGTATGGAAACTTAAAAGATAATTACGATAATAGGTATTTTTATTTCAAGATCAGTTTTCTAAAAAAATAATTTAATTATTAGTAATTATTAAATGGATGATAGAGATTTAACTTCCATAAAATATGTCAAAATATTCATATTAGAATTCATAAATCAAGGGTTAATATTTATCTCCAAGTTAATTATGCTCTTTTAATGAATTTATCTCAAATTAATTAATTAAAAAAACATTATATCAACGCATGTCATATCAGCCATGTGGTATTGATAAGCCATAGTATTGGTCCATGGCATTATACCAAATTTTATTTGTGAGATAAAAAAATCCAAAATGTAAAAGATGGTTTCATTGGTAAATAGAGAAAAAATGAGTAATTTTACACACACACACACACATATAAACTTTGGGTTTATCACATGTCAAAGGAACTTAGCTCAAGTGGTATGGTTAACAATATGTGTCCCAAGTAGTATGAGTTTGAGTCTCTGGAGACATGTTGGCCCTTGTTCCATTTATGAATATTGGTTCTACTAGGTTGAGTAATGGTTTTTCTACAAAGTTATTGATTGTGCCTAGTGGAATGTACTCATTGATATTAAAAAAAAAACTTTGGGTTTATGAGGTTTTGAGAGAGATCAAAGTCTTAAGATACAAACCTATTTTTGTGTGCAAAAATTGAAAAAATATTTTCACCTCCAGAGATTTGATTGCCCTCGGCTCTTGATAGATCCATAGTTAAGATGGATATATGCTACTTATTAATTTAATATTATTTTGTTAAGAGGAACATTATAGCCCAGTATGCGAGAGATGTTACAATGTTTGTAAAATATAAAACTATATAAAATAATAATAATAAGAAAAATATATCAATAAAGTGAACTATAATGGCTTTTCCTGGCTCTGTGCCCTCCACTCTTCAACCCTACACATACCCATGATTGCTTCTCTGCGCACCCTTTTATAATGCTCCCCCTTATTCTCAGAAAACTCTTACATTCTCGCCTGAGCATGCCCCGTGGAATGGCATCCCCATGAGGAAGGGCTTTAGGCCCCTCCAACCAATCTATAACCTAAACCCTACCTACAATCTAGGACCCATGAAAAAACAAGAATGTTGACAACATCCCGTGTGACGAAACAGATGCTATAGACAAGAATCACTAGGCTTCCTCAACTCAAAAGGATACCAATACATGCATAGCCAAAACTTCTGAAATTCCAATAATTCACATCCTCCTTTCCATATTGAATGGAAACATCTAATTCATGAAATACCATTCTCTAATATGAAAGTTCATTGGAATTTAGGCGACGAAAAAAGCCCTGTTAGAAACCCAATGCTCACTATGAAGTGAAATTAGGCTCCAAGGGTTTCTTCACGGTGATATCTTCTTGTCTAGCAGACCAGAAGGCGGTCATGGATGGAGGATCGCACTTCTTCAACTCTGCTAGGATGTATATGCGACAATGGGTAGAGTGCTTTAACCCAGATAAGGGAGAATTCTTTTGGACCCATGTATGGATTTACATGTACTCCCTGCCATGTGAATATCGGGATCTAGAAACCTTGCAAGATATTGGAAATAATCTTAGAAAATTCATATGCCTCTCAAAATAAAACAAGCATGGCTTCTATATATCATATCCAAGGATTTGTGTCTACATAAACATATCAGATTCACTCCCTGGACCCATTGATTTGAAATTGGAAGATAGATATTGGTAGCAAAATTTGGACTACAAGCACATCCCATTCAGTTGCAGAAAATGACACAAGCATGGACATATCTACTGTGACATCCCCCTCCATGAATGAAATAAGGATCCAAAATATTTAGAAATAATGGATGAAGATGGATTCACAAAAATTTCCTCTAAGAAGCGCCACGATAAGAAGTCTACAACCATAGCCACTCCTAAAAGATAGGAATTGGAAACAACTTTGAAGTTTTAGGTGATTTATCAGAAGAACCCAATAATATAGAGTAGGAGAAAATTTTAGAAAACTCCCTAAACGCATTGTAAAAGAAAGCTATGGAAGATCATAGGCATGGAAAAACTGAATCCACCCCAAGTGAGGCTAAAATGCAACCAGATCCACAACAACTAGAGGAAACCCACATGACATAGGAGGATGAGTTCATTAACATAGAAGGATTAGATATAATGACAATAGAGGATGCATGTTGATGCAATGAACTGGAAACCATCCCCCCCAAGAAAATCAATCTACTAGTTGTAGTGCTACAAAAAGAAAAATCCTCACAATAGTTAGGTGTTCAAGCCATCATTGCGAAAGAAGGGAAAAAAAGTGGCAAAGAATTCAAGAAAAGAGGCATAAAATCATCCCTCCAACGCATAGACACCTTGGGAAAGAAGTTGGTTGATTCGAGACAATACACGTAGATCTCATAGATCTACACTGACCAAAGCAACATCTCGTCATGAAGGTAATTTCCTAGAACAAAAGGGGTCTAAAAAACCCCTCTAAACATCGTGTTCTTCGTCGGAAGATCCAGTAGGATTTTTCAACAATATTGATTATTTAAGAAACCAAATCCTATAGCTTTTTTTTCTAATCTAACATTTCTTTATTATGGAAAAAGTATACAACCACAGTAGTATATGCAGAAGAAGCATCGAGAGGCCAAGTTATTTCCTAGGATCTGAATCAGATCAACATGGAAATCCCATCTCAGGAAAATTTAGTTCTTATTATTTATTTTCACTTGTTGGGAATGGACTTGAATGTCTATCTCTCTAATGTGTATGGGCCTCAAACCCCTGCAGGGAAACAAGAAATTCTCAATCATCTTTATTCCCTCCAATCACAAGTGGATTCCCACAAATGGACAATTTGCGGGGACTTTCATTAGGGGAATTTTGAGGTCTAAAACGGGCCTCCTAAGGAAATTATAAAATAATAGTGGAAAAAATCAAATAAGATTTTATGACATCATCAAATTTTAGAGGAAAAAATGGAAAAACTACTTTTTCAACTCATATTTTCAACTTATCTCCAGACAATTTTCGAAGATGGAGTAATCGTTGGATGCGAACTGTTCCCCATTCATAGACACTTCATAATAAAATACTGATGTGGTCCTACCAGATGAAAATGAGAAATACATGAAAAGCGTGATTGCAATCACATTTTTCATGTATTTCTCATTTTTCGTGTAGTAGAGTTCACTCAAAAGTATGCAACATGGGTACTCGTATGGGGAAATAAATTTCGTGATCCAACTAGTCATGCCCGCCGAAATTTGAGTAAAATTTTGGGAGATAAGTTGAAAATACGAGTTGAAAAAGTAGTTTTATTATTTTATTATTATTTTTTAATATTTTTACCCTTTTATTTAAAAAATGGTGAATCATCCCCCATGGTTGACATCATCATCTTGAATCCTATTGGTTCTTATAAAGTTTATTTTTGTTGTACATTTTTCTTATGAGGCCCATTTTAGACCTCAAAATTCCCCTAATGAATATGATCACTTCTTTGAGTGAAAAGAAAGGAGGAAGACAACACTTGGAGCCTAAAAGTGAGGATCTATGAAATTTAGAGGAAGCATGCATGGTGGACATGAGGACCACCAATGGGCTCTTCACATGGAACGACATATGGGGTGGGTTGGCACAAATCTCCTCTATGTTGGATCATTTCATGGTGTTGAATCAATTTCTCACCTGTGGCAATGAATTATCAATGAAAATATTCCCCTCTGAAGGTTCTCACCATTGGCCTATCTACCTCTCATGGAGAACATTTAGAAAACCCCTCAAATGCCAATTCAAATTTGAGCAATTTTGGCTTGCAAATCCTAGTCTCATCAGAAATATTTAGGATTGGTGGCAAGGCATGCCCCGTGTAAAAGGATAAAAAATGTACATAATTTAGTAACATCTCAAACAAATCAAAATCATCCTTAAACAATGGAACAAGGAGGAACTTGGAAACATATTCTAGGAGAAACATGCTCTAGAAAAAGAAATGGATTTTCTCCAATAGGAAATCATATCCAACATTCGAACGAAGGAAATCAAGAACCCAAAATCTTGTCTCACTAGGAAAGTGGAGCATCTTTATAAGCAAAAGGAAATGTATTGGAAACAAAAATCAAGGATTGTCTAGCTTAAGGAGGGGGACCGAAACTCCTATTTTTTCACCACTCTAGTATGCTACATTTCTCACACAATTGAATCACATCGCTTCACACTGAGAATGGATAAATTCTATACAAACAATAGGATCTAGAAGCTACTATTCGGATCTACTTTACAACCCACAACCTCTCCATAGGGAAGCCATCAATAAGATCACAACTCACATTCCCAAGCTGTTCATTGAAATTCACCATTCGAATCTTATCAAACCCATCAATATCAATGAGTTCAATGAAGCAATCAATCGAATGGCTTATGGTAAATCCCCAAGACCTGATGGATTCATGGTCTCCTTATTCAAGAACTACTAGTAATTTCTCCAAACCAATATCCTTGAAATATCATAGAAGACTCAAGAGAAAATAGATGCATCCTCCTATATTTTAATTCCAAATTTTTAGCTTTGGTTCCAAAGAAGGAAAATGTGGCTTCCCTAGGTAAGTTCTGACCTATTTCAGTTTGCAATGTCATTTGAAAACTTATTTCCAAAGTGATTTCCAATCGTCTTATATCCATTCTCCCCATCGTCATATCCCTAGAGAAAATTAGTTAGCTTGAAGGAAGTAAGATCCTATATGGAATCATCCTATCTCATGAATCAATTCACTCCATAAAAACCCTAAACATACCTATCATACAACTCAAGTTGGACCTCTCCAAAGCCTTTGAAAAAATAAACTAGAACTACATGGAAATTATCCTATTATCCTTTGGTTTCAGGGCCCATTGGACTCGATGGGTCATGTCTCTAGACTTAATGGATCATGTCTCTTGTATCCATGACCTTCTTCTCTATTATTTTAAATGGATCCCCTTAGAAAAATTTCAAACTCTCTTAAGGAATCATGAAAAGTGATCCTCTCTCTCCTTTTCTTTTCATCATCATGGCAGAAGGATTGGGTTGATATGTCAAGGTAGCTATTCAGCAGGGAAATTTATAAGGCCTTACTGTTCATGATGAAATAACCATCATGTAGCAACAATTTTTATATTACACCCTTCTCTTGAACCATCCATCAATCAAGGAAACCGAAAAATTCAAGGATATCCTAGACCTTTTATTTGAAACTTCTGGAACCTCAATAAACATGGAAAATTCCCAAATGTTATTCTTTAGAACCCCCCTATTACCGAAAGAAAAAATTAAATAATTAATGGCTTCTCCTATTCTCCCTTCCCTCCAAATACTTAGGAGCTCCCCTAACTTACTATTCCATCAAGCATTCTTCTGAAGAAAACTTAACAATTGGACCTTTTTCTCTTTGAACATAGTTAGACATCTTATTCTCCTAAATTATGTCCTCCAATCAATGCCCTCTTATCTGTTTTATGTTATAGCATCCCCTAAGTGGGTCCTAAAAAATATAAGGAATCTCCAAATAACTTTCATGTGGGGAGGTTCTTATCTCAAGAAAAAATTGTCTCTCGTTAAATGGGACACCATGTTTCTCTCCAAAAAATATGGAGTAATGAGTCTACATGATCCAGAAAAGGCCAAAAAGGTGTTGGGAGTGAAAATTTGGATGAAATGGGTCAATAATACATCAAAGCCTTTGGTACACCTCTGGCATAAAAAATATGCGGCCAAGGAAACCAACATGAAAGCTTTAATTTTCCTATCCCCACAAGTTCAAGGATTCATAATCTAGAACCTAGAAAGCCTCAACAAATCATTGGTTCAGAGGCACAACTTATGGGAAGTCATATATGGGAAATAAACAAGACTATGGGATGTCTCTTGGAAACAATTGCATAGCCCTAGCAACACCTTCCAATTTTCTCAAAGTCAAGACCTTGCTCAAAGATCTAGACAAATTCAAGTATATCAACTAGACAGAGCATGAAAACTCAAAAATGTGTAAATTGAATCCAATGATGTTATGCGAGGAAGAATCATAGGTCAACAGGCTAGCCCTGGAACAAGAACTCAACAAATTTATTATAAGTAAGAAAAATGGCCCTAACATATTATGTTGGGGCTATAAAAGAATTGGAACCTTTACAATCAAAGAAGCATTTTATCTCTTAGTTACAACCCCTCTAACCACCACAGATACATTCTGGAAATAGATTTGGACTCTGACTCTCTACCTAAAATTATCCACGTTCACTTGGCTTCCTTCCAAGCTTTGTATTTTCACGTGGGAGAACTTGCACAAAAGGGTATTTTATGGACCCTCTTAGTGTTGCAGGTGTAAAAATCAACAAGAATTAAGCAATCACCTGCTATATTCGTGTTATGTAGCTAATAGTCTCTAGAAAAATCTAGCCCAAGGATTCCAACACACAAATAGGGTTGAAGGAAACATTGTCCAAACAATCAAAACCTGGGAAAAAAATCCCATCCAAAGTTCAATCTTGAATCGACTCTAGAATATGGCACCAAGATTCCTTTCTTGGGAAATCTGGAAGGAAAGAAATCAAATATTTTTCAATGATAAGTGACAAAACCCCAGATAGCTTCTGGTTTCTCCTTCACAAACATCTAGAGGAAGCCATGTTCCTCTCCATATGTGAGGATAAGGACTTTCATCCCCACCCTAATGAAAAGGCTATCCTAGCTTGCTAGAAGCTTAATGTCCCCCACCCCCAAGGGAACACCACTCATTCTGAGGCTAAAAATCGAATTCAGGACAACTGGACTCCCACATAAAAGATGTACTATAAGCTAATTTTTTATGGAGCCTCCATAGGAAATCCAAAGGAAGTATGAATAGGTGGAGTAATCATAAATCACAAAGGGGAAATCATCGGAATATACATGGGATACATCAGATAGGAAATCAGTAATGCTTCTTAATTTGAATCCTTAATTCAAGGTATCCTCATTGTCAGAAATAATTCTCTCCACCCAATCAAAGTCGAGGAAAATTCCGAAATTATAATTTAATCCACCCAAAAACCCCTCAATGGATCACCATGCTCAAAATTATCAATAAGCTAAACAATGGATCACAACATTCAACACTTGTATCACATTCTCAAGTATCAAGAAGCAATAATATTCTCCCATGTCTGGCGCAAGGCCAATTCAATGGAATATTTCCTCGCCAACAAGGGGGTAGGAGAATGAGCTCAATGTGAGGACATGACCTTGGCATCCCCCAAAATTGAAGCCTGGGCTTCCCTCTGTCAAGACATAGTAATTAAATATGATCCATATTTATGAATGAATGAAATGAAATACAGATTTGAACATTAAAAAGAGATACATTGAAAGAATATTACTTCAATTAATTAATAACAGGTACTTAGAATTGTTTACATGCAGATTGGAACAAACTATCTCGGGAAATGGTAGCTTATCTCTGAGGAGAAATGTGACGGCCACATGCCTTCTAAAATGTGTTACAATAAGGCTTAGAGTCATTTTTATCGTAAATAAGAAGTGTGAAACCCTAATCCTATGAGATGAAGTGTCAATGGGCTTTTGCCACATTGGGGTAAATTGGATGCCAACTTCCTTGGGTCATAACTTTGGCATGTGATCTCCCTTTGGATATCATAATACCTTGTTTCGAATATCTCCATGAGGAGTCAAAAAATAATGTGTGAAAAAAATTCTGGCACTTTTCTGGTCTCTTTGTTTTCCCATAAAACGTCTTTTAGGACCTCAAAATGACTCTGAAAGTTTATAAAATGTAACTGCCTCCTCCCACATTTACCCACTTCCACCGGCTTTCCTGGGGTAAACATGAGTTGAGTGCCACTATAATAATACTCAAAATCCTAAGTGACCTTAAGGAAACAAAGTTGACAACTTAAGACCTTACTGACTTCCCTCAGGTGCCACAAGACCTCCAGGAGTAACCCAACCCCTCCAAGTGTCCAAACCTTGAGACAACTCACTTTTTCCCTAACCTAGAGCCCCAGTAATTCCCTTTCCAAGGCCTCCATTCAATTATGGGTTCCTAATCATACTCATTGTTGATTTTTTTGGGTAGCATAAGATGTGATCTAGATCCTAAATTTTGTGGAGGGGCTATAACACATGATATCTCCAAGACCCATAAATCGTTTGGAGAAATTCCACCCAGAGCTTAATTTATTCAAATAATTAATTATTTTAATGGAGACCCTAAGTCTAACTTTTATGGAAATTAAATAATTAAAGTGAATTAATTTCACATGTGGGTGAGAGTGTTCTCAGTGATGAGGATCAAGTATTTTCTAATCTTAGTCGTCGATTAAAGATTAGATCACAGTCGTTGATTGATCAACGGAAAAGTATTAAAGGAAAGATTAGGGTCAATTGGAGAACACACACATAGCAAAAACACTTGAGCTAAGTCAAAATTATGGGGGCGATTTGCTGAGAATTTTCGAGTGAGCTTGTAGTGCAGTGAGGGGTAGTTCGGTAGTGGGATTTTTTATCCAAGGTCGATAATACAATAACAAAGAGGCAGATCAACACCAGAGGAGTAGCACAGGCCCAACCAGGCTCACACATGCCTAGAAGGGTGACACGGGCCTAGAGGAGCTAACGTAGAGCCGGAAGGGGAAGCGATGGAGTTTCAGTGGGCCAGATGAGGCTCGTATTAAGCAGATCGAAAAGGGTGATGTAGTCTCAACATATATCTTGTTGGGTATTGTGTAGCCACCTATGGGGTTCTTCATTCTGAGTTGAATCAACAATAATATTTGTCTCCAAAAATAAAGGTACTTCTATTGGGATTTTCTCTGTTTGGTGAGCCACTACTGGCACCCTATTTTGCATTCAGCAATCTGCATAATAATAAAAACCCTCAAGAGTTGTTGCACTAGTTTTCCCACATTGGGTATTTCTGAGTACATTTTTCTAAAATATATTGTGTGTCCTTTGTCGAATGTGCTTATTTCATCAGTACTTGATTTGTATATTTGTGTAGGTAGTAGGGTATTTACTTCGATGTTTTTCATGTATTATTCATAAAAATAACTTGTTAAGTTAATAAAACAAGTAGAAGAAGTAAATCAGGTTACTGCTGTAGGATTTCTGTTTAGTAAATTCAGAAATTTTCACATGGTATCAGAGCTATAATAGATCAGGGAGAGCTAAAGCCATCAACAAAGAGACGATTTTTTTTCTGCAGGAAGGCGGTTGTTCCAAGTGACAACGCAGATCCAAGAAGAGGGAACATAGCACCAAAGGGACAACGTAGGCCTAGGAGGGGTGACGCAGAGCCAGTCTAGCTCACAAAGAGCTGGCGCAAAGGCTCACGTAGACCCATAAGGGTGATGCAATCTGAGAGGAAGTGATGCAGAGCCAATGCAGAGGGTTTGAGTCTTCGTCCTTCCAGTTGTCGTGGCTGGAAGTGCAGTTTGTTCTTCAGAATTTGTTGGTGGGGCATTGTTTCTGTCGATGCAGAATAATGTCTAATAGAGTGTGACAAACTAAGGGGAAGCAGCTCCTCAACATAATTTCTCACCAATAAGTCTGAGATATGATCATCGGAATGATTGGAGAGGGCCAATTCGATAAAATTAGGTGAAAGATTTGCAGGAAGGAAATAACTTGTCAGAAGAAGCATATTATCTAAAAGGTTTCTAGTGTTAAGAAACCCAAATCTAGGTATTTTGCTGAGGGCAGTAGTATAATAAGGGATAATAGTATACGCTTCGACATATTTTAAGTAGAGATGACCACACATGGATTGAGGGATCAGGACAAGTTGGAGGGAGCATCCAACCTCGTCGTATGTAAGGTCAGAATCCTGTCAGTTCTTGATGAATATCACATCAAATATCATGTTGAGAAGGTTGTAGTTGCTCCTATTGACGTTGATCCATTGAAGAAGTATGAGGAAGCGCAAGAAAGGGCCAAGCGCTTGATTATGGACGGGATCAAGGATCATGTGGTCCCACACATTGCTGAAAATAACATAGCAAATGAGATGTGGATGACGTTGACCACATTGTATCAAGGGACTTATGTCCAGAGGAGAATGCTTCTGGAGAATCAGCTTCGGTTATTTTAGATGCATAAGGGAAAGGAAATAGACCCCTTCCTCATTAGATTGAAGGTGATTCGTGATCAGCTGGTTGTTATGGGAGCCACTCCTGATGAGGTTCTAATGGTCAGGACTACCTTGAATGTAGTGTTTGAAGAGTGGGAGACCTTTTTCCAAGGAATTTTGGGCAGAGTAACACTTCTAAATTGGGAAGACATGTGGGCATCTCTTTGACAAGAAGAGATCAGGAGGATGACCAAGGTAGGCATTAGCAGTGGAGGAATCAAGATCAAGAAGGAGGAGGAGGAAGATGCGGCTCTCTCATCTAAGGGACAACAGGGGTAGCATTGGAAGAAGAAGAAATACCTTTCTAAGGTTAGATGCTTCAGGTGTGGTGAACTAGGACATTTCACCACAACTTGTCCTATGAAAAACAAGTGCAAGGAAGATTTTGATTCAAAGGTTGCAACAAATAAGGGTGATGATGGGAGTGATGACGATGTGGCTATGAGTGCTCATGTGCCTCGAGAGAAGAGGTGGGGTAAAAAATTCTCCAGTGTTAAATATTACAGACACAAACAAAGAGTTTGTAGTGTGTACAGATGCTTGCAAGAGATGGCTTGGTAGAGTCCTTATGCAGGAGGGACAGGTAGTATGCTACGAGTCACAGAAACTGAATTAGCACGAGCAGAACTATCTGACACATGATATTGAGTTAGGGTGATCATTCATACGTTGAAGATGTGGAGGAAATATCTTCTTGGTAGGAGTTTTGTATTGATGAGTGATCACAATGGGTTGAGATAATTTTTTGACCATCCAAATCTGAATGTCAGGAAAGCTATATGGTTGGCCAAGATCAGTGAATCTGATTTTGAGATCAGGTACATCAAGGAAAAAGAGGACATGGTTGCAGATGATCTTAGCAGGAAGATACAGGTAAATCACACTGCAACTATGAGTTCCTATGGGACAGACTTACAAGATCGGAGTTTACGGGTAGGTTAGCATATTGACAGGTATAAAGGGCTCATGCACAAGTTACAACAGGGTACAAGTACAGGTAGTGGTATAGGTACAGGCACAGGTGCTCAGGATGTGGATTATCACCTCTCATCAGATGGCTTGATCAGATTTAGGGACAGGATGTATGTGCCAGACAATAGTGAGTTCAAGAATATTATCTTGAGGGAGTTTCATGTGAAAGTGTATTCAGGTCACCCAGGCTACCAGAAGACACTAACAACAATAAATAAGTTTTATTATTGGTTGAATCTAAAGAAGGATGTGGCAGAGCTTGTGGCTAGATGTTTAGATTTTCAACAGGTAAAGGTAGAGTGTAGGAATCCAGGTGGACTACTACAACCGATTGTGATTCCAGAGTGGAAATGGGATGTCATTTCCATGGATTTCATTACAAGTTTTCCAAGGACATCTAGACAACATGATTCCATCATGGTTGTGGTGGACAAGTTGACTAAGGTAGCACACTTCATTCCATGAATACTATGTATTCATCTAATGATGTGGCATAGGTGTTCATCAAAGATGTGATCAGATTTCATGGTGTTCCAAAGAAGATTGTGTCAGACAAGGATGAAAAGTTCACTTCCATTTTTTAGAAGGATTTGTTTGCAAGTTTAGGTATAGAGTTTGCCTTCAATAAAACTTATCATCTGCAGACAGATGGACAAACTGATAGGGTCAACACAATGTTGGAGGACATGTTGAGGATGTATGTGATGCATCAGTAGAGGAGATGGAAGGAGTACCTTCCGTTGGTTGAGTTCACCTACAACAATGGTTACCAGGAACCACTGAGGATAATTCTATTTGAGGCATTATATGTGCGGAGTTTTAATACTCCCATTAGTTAAAGTGATCCAGTGAACTAGGTATTGATTGGACCAAACATGTTAGCAGAAATGGAACAAGAAATGCAGGTGATCAAGAAGAATCTAAATAAAGGACATGACAAGAAAAAAAATTATGCAGATCGGAACATGTTGTTTAAGGAGTTTCGGGTTGGGGAACATAACATTGTTACCGATGAAATAGGTAACTGCACTGGTACCTACTTTCTGACGTAGCAATAAAAACACCCGATTTTGAAAAGTGGTGATGCATAATCAATTTTTTTTTTTAGCATGTTTTTGGAACCTTCTTTTTTTTTCTTTTTCTTTTTTCTGTGATGCTTTTTATGTCGACTTTGAATAGTGGTGGCATATCATCACCAAAAAAATTTTAGAGGATTGATTTTGACACTATACATTTTCTAATGTCTTCTTCTTCTGTGAGATGTTTATTTTTAAGTGCATTTATGTACATGTGTTTTAAAAAGAAATTTTTTTTTTTTTTTTTAAATAAAAATTTGTAATGATATCTTCACTTTTTCACATAGATAAAAAATGAAAAGAGGGTCAATATTATAAAGTTTATATTTTCTACAAGTTTATGTATTGCTAATTAATTTTTCAATGCACATAAAATAATTGCCGTTAAAAAACCAATATTTTGAATGATATAACAAACAAATACAAATTTTCAATACAAATAGAATGCAAAAAATACACTTTTAGAGAATTTTTGTTAAAAAAAGCATGTTAAATAAACTAATTTTTGGGAAAATCTTAACAATAAAAACTTAAGAAAATAGCATTTTTATTGAATTTATGTCAAAAAATAATAGTAATCAAATGTTTTTTGCAAAAAAAATAAGGATTCTTCTCATAAAATATCAAAGTCTAAACATTACAAGTAAAATTGATTAATAGATGTCAAAAATGAGCTTTGTTTGCAATCATAACTCAAAGATCATCAACAATATCAACTAATACATGTTCAACATCATCTAGAACATCATTGATGGCTTCTTTCGCAACATTTTCTGCTTCATTTTGGTCATTGTCATCTTCTAATGGATCTTTCATGTCTGCAAATCTTCCAAAGTTTCCCTTTCTAATCATTCCATATAATGGTGGTTGAGGTTCCTTTGCTTTTTTTGCCACACGTGATTCATTAAAATCCCCTTTCCTCAATCCAACTTCATGCTTCGCATCTGGAAGGAATTCAAGAGCGTTAATTCTTTGTTGAATAAATTTGCATTGCACTGGGTCTTTCTCAATGGCAATGCAATTTTTTCCTTTTGGTAGGAAACATGCTAGTGTTGTACCTAATCATCAAGTACAAAAGAAATAAGTAAGAAAATTAGTACAAAGACATAAAAACTAAAAACTAAAATTTTTAAATTTAAATTTGTATGATAAAACTTACCTGAACCTGAGAATAGATCCAAAACCCAATATCATTTATTTGACGATGCCACCCAGCCTGCCTTCGGCCCCCAGCTAAGCAGAGGGCGATTCCGAGAATCACCCTCTGCCCAGCTAAGGGCCAGAGGCAAGCTGGGCAACCCTCGATGGTGCCACATGGCCGGCCTCCACCCAGCCGAGGGCGATTCGTGGAATTTCCCTCCGCCCAACCAGGAGAGATTCTCGGAATTGCCCTCCGCCCAGCCGGGGGTGATTCTCGAAATCACCCTCCGCCCAGTCAGGGGCTTGAGGCAGGCTGCGCAGCCCTCGACAGCGTCACTGAGCCTACCTCCAGCCCCCGGCTGAGTGAAGGGCAATTCCGAGAATCAACCCCGGTTGGGCAGTGGGAAATTCCGAGAATCACCCCCAGCTGGGCAAAGGGTGATTCTCGGAATCACATTCCGCCCAGCCGAGTGCGATTCTCGGAATCGCCCTCAGCCCAGCCGGGGGCTAGAGGGAGGTCGGGCGACGCTGTCAAGGGCTGCCTAGCCAGGGGCTAGAGGGAGGTCAGGCGACACTGTCGAGGGTTGCCTAGCCTGCCTTCGGCCCCTGGCTGGGCGAACGGTGATTTCGAGAATCATCCTCTGCCCAGCCAGGGGTCAGAGGTAGGTTGGGCAACCCTCGATGGCGCCAGCCGGCCGCCCTTTGGCCCCTAGCTAGGTAGAGGGAGATTCTCGGAATCACCCTCTGCCCAGCCGGACGACACCATTGAGGGTTGTCCAGCCTGCCTCCAGCCCCTAGCTGGGCAGCCCTTGATGGCGCCACCCAGCCTGCCTCCGGCCCCCAACTGGGCAGAGGGCGATTCCGAGAATCGCCCCTGGCTTGGTCGAGGGAAATTCTTGGAATCGCCCTCCGCCCAGCCGGGGGTGATTCTCGGAATCACCCTTCGTCTAGCCGAGGGCCGGAGGCAGGCCGGGCGGCATCGTCGAGGGCTACCCAGCCTGCCTCTGGCCCCCAGCTGGGAGGACGACGATTCTGAGAATCGCCCCCAGATGGGCGAAGGGCGATTCTCAGAATCACCCTCCACCTAACCGAGGGCGATTCTCGGAATCACCCTCCGCCCAGCCGAGGGTGATTCTCAGAATTTCCCTCTGCCCAACCGGGGGACGGAGGCAGGCCGAGCAGTGCCATCGAGAGCGACCCAACCTGCCTCTGGCCCCTGGCTGGGCGGAGGGCAGTTCCCCCTGGATGGGCGGAGAGCGATTCTCGGAATCACCCTTTGCCCAGCCGGGGGAGATTCTCGGAATCGCCCTCTACCTAACCGGGGAACGGAGGCAGGCCAGGCGGTGCCGTCGAGGGTTGCTCAGCCTACATCTGGCCTCTAGCTGGGTGGAAGGCGATTCCCTCCGCCCAGCCGGGGCCAAAGGAAGGCTGGGCATCCCTCGATGGCGCCACCCGACCGGCCTCCGACCCCCAGCTGGATGGAGGGAGATTCTCGGAATCACCCTCCACCCAGCCGGGGACTGGAGGCCAGCCGGCCAGCCGGGCGGCACCATCGAGGGCTGCCCAGCATGCCTCCGGCCCCCGGCTGGGCGGAGAGCGATTCTGAGAATCACCCTCCACCGAGTCGCTAGTCGGAGGCAGGTTGGGCAACCCTCAACAGCACCGCCTGACCTACCTCCGACCCCCGGCTGGGCAGAGGGAGATTCTGAGAATCACCCCTAGCTGGGTAGAGGGCGATTCCGAGAATTGCCCCCGGCTGGGCAGCCCTCGATGGTGCCACCTGGCCGGGCAGTGTCGTCGAGCACTGCCCAACCTGCCTCTGACTCGCGACTTGGTGGAGGGTGATTCTCGGAATCACCCTCTGCCCAGCCAGGGGCCAGAGGCAGGCTGGGTAGCCCTCGACGGGGCCGCCCGACCGGCCTCCGGCTCCCAGCAGGGCAGAGGGCGATTCTCGGAATCGCCCTACGCCCAGCTGGGGGCCAGAGGTCATTCACGCAGCCCTGTCGAGGGCTGCCCAGCCTGCCTCTGGCCCCCGACAGGTGGAAAATTATTTTATTTTTCATTTTATTTTTTTCAAACACAAACTATATAAAAAAATTATTTATTTTTTTAAACAAAAACTATTATAATATTTTTTAAAAAAAAAAAAAAATTGTTCAATTAAAATTTTAAAATATATAAAAACAAATTAAAAAATAAACAAACAAAATTTTTTTTTTTTAAAATTAAAACAATTATTATTTAAAATATAAAATAAATAAATATGTTTTAAAATATAAACAAACATATATAAGAAGATTTTAATTTTAATTTTTTATTTTCTTCAAACTAAAACAACTATAATTTAAAATATAGAAAAACAATAAAAAATAAGTTTTAATATATAAACAAACAAATATATGAATAATAAATTTTTCATTTATTGTTCATTTTTAAAAATTGTTTAAGTCATATAATTTCTCCATAATTTCATGGTTCAAGTATCTTGAAAACTTAAGATTTAAAAATTTGAGATTTACAACTTGTCATTAAGGTTTTTATGTGCTATGAAATTTTATCTTTAATGTTATGGTTGAAAATAATTACAATTTTATGGTTGTTTAGAGTCTAGATATTTTATGTTTAACAACATGGATAAAAATTGTTCGAAACGATAAGCCCTTCAAACATAATTTTGTTTATATTTAACATCATCTATCAAAAAATTTAGAATTTTATGATTTTTTAATGTCTTAATATGTTGTCTTTAATTCCATTGTTACAATGTGTCAAAAGTGTTACACAGTGTTTTTTTTTTGTTATTCCATCATCAACTCGTTTTGTTTTGAGGGTGTTTTTTCGATCCTTTTTTCAAGAAACAATTTCATTTTTAGCATAATTTTATAAAAAGGTGAAATTTGACCTTGAGAAAAAAAACAAATGCGTTCTGGAATACACACTTTTTGTTTTTGGAACGTTTTTTCATGTTTTTTGAGTCTTTTTGAGCTAGAGTTCTCGTTTTGAGGTAATAGTTCTCGTTTCATTGGTAACAGTGTTACATGTGTCCTTGAGCATCAAGCCAAAGAAATGTTCATTGCAAATTGGATCATATGCCAAGCTGGAACCTCAGTTTTATGGACCTTTCAAGGTTATTGAAAGGATTGGGCCAATAGCCTATCGACTTGTACTTCCTCTGATAGTGAAAGTCCATGATGTTTTCCATTTGTCATTGCTTAAAAAGTATGTTAAAGATGTTGATCATGTGATTGACTGGTATGTATTGCAGGTGGAGCCAAATGGAGAATTCCAGTCGGAACCTCATTGTATATTGAAAATAAATGTGCTTATGCTTAGGAATCGAGCAATCGAGCATGTTAAAGTGCAATGTAAGCATTTTGGGCCCGATGAAGCTACATGTGAGATGGCAGATCAAATGTGGGCTATGTATCCTTCTTTATTCACTGTTTGAATAAATTTCCTTGATAGATGTTTTGGTATATGTTTGATGTGATTTTTTGGTATATGTACATATGTATATGGATGTAAATACCACCATGAGTTGTGTTATAAATCTACAATTAGCGGTATGAGTGTCATGTCATTTTGGTTTTCATGTTGTTATGTTGTCATGTTGGTTTTCTTCTCAGTCGGTTGATCATTGTAAATAATGCAACGAGCTAAGTTATAAAGCTCCATGGGAAGTATGTTTTTCTTTCAGTAGTCTTGTTGGATATAGTTATCATTAAACACCGAGGACGATGTTCCCCCAAGGGGGAAGGTTCTGTAAGAGCCCTGGAGAAAATTCCATGTAATAAAAGTTAATAAAGGAAAAATAATAACCACGATTATGGGACACTTATTATATGTTGAATGTTGGGGAAAACATCCTAGTGTGGGTTTCCATTTGGTTTATTATGGCTAAGGTAATTGACAAAGGCAATGGCAAAGACTTTGGAAAGGAAAAATGACATTTCTGGAAATTTATTTATGAAAATAATGAAAATTAGGAGAAAATGAAGGTGAAAGGTCATAGGTTGCATATGAGGAGGAAAATGAAGGAAAATAGTTGAAAATGAAGAAAATATAGGCCTAATTGATAAAAAGGCTTATGAGGACCAGTTGGTACCTTTTGTCTATTCAGTTTTGGAGCTCATTCTTTATTCTCTCTCTCTTTGTCTCTCGCTCTTGAACACTTATATTTTTCTTGGATCACTTCAGCATTGAATCAAGAAACAAAAAGAAGGAAAATATGAAGCAAAGATGAAGCAAGGAAGAGTGGGATCAAACAGCTACAGTGGGTTTACTTGCAGATATCGATTTGCATGTGTGACTTCCTTGCTAGATTTGGCATGCATGGTTATGCATGTGTGTTCTTGGTTCTCTTGTTGTCATTGGCATGGAGTTTTCCAAGTGTGACAGTGTTCTTCAGCCTTTCCTTTCCGTTTTTGGATAACCATGGTGTGATGGGATTCTCATGTCTTGGTTGAGTTGTATTTTCGGATGGATTTGAAACTGAGTGAGTTGGATCTCTGAATGAAAGACCACATGGCCAAGTGATACCTGAACTAGACTGTGGATTTCGGTAAAGCCACTGGCCTAGTAACCCCTAAACTAGACTGTGGGTTGCGGTAAAGCTAGGTATTGTGTGTCTCGGTGGGCCTAGGAATCCTCGACCGGTAAATCCTAGATATGGTTGCCCTTAATTAGCCCTAGGAATCCTTGTTAGTGAATAGCGGGATATACGGTAAATATTGGAGGGTGGTGTCTCGATTATGGTCTAGTGATCCCTGGATCGGACTATGGATTGCGGTATAGCCTAGAGACTAAGAGACAAGGAAATTTCTCACGGTTTAGGTGGAGAAATCCGGTGGCATCCATGCTTGTTTATGGCCTAGTGATCAAGTGAGGTTTATGGTAAATCCTGATTCTATTGATGTGGGTGAGGTGGTTTAGCTTCGAAAAGCCCTGGATGGTTTATTTTTGTTTGATTCCCACATTTATGTTTGGAATATGGCACGGGGGTGATTGGATGAATAGAGATTTGGCTCAACCAATCTATGGTCGGGTGGAACATGGTAGTCCCACATTGGGTTGGATTTTGCATTTATTAATAAGAGGTTCTTTCCTTGGTATCTTAAGTGTAAATGGATTCGATTATATGTGGAATTTATGGTTGTTGTATTCTCATTATTTATGTTGTTTACATGTTGGTTATGCCTGTGTTTTGTGACAGTGGAAATGTATGGTTCTCATCATGTCTTGATTTGTAAATGAATGAGAAATGAATAGATGACCTAATAGATGATAATGCATATAATGTGATAAGGCATCAATGCTTCTTATCTATTATCAGATAAGTATAATACCCTTATGCTTGGATCTATTATTATTACCTATAGAATGTATATTTGTGACATATTTAACGAAATTCCTGTCATGGCTAGTCAGGGTTTGGTCAAGTATCTGTTCAATAATCTGCATTGGAAGCATTGTCTCTATGTTTCCTTCCATTTCTGTCAATTTCCTGAAGTTTTGGGTAGTGACTGGGTTCTAGCTCTGGAATTCAGCTTTAAATCTCATAGTCGATTGCATAACATTGATATAAAAAGGCTGCAGTCGTACTCAAGCAGGCTCATGGGAGTGACTGGGACTCTCAGTCTAGGGAGTGACTGAGGCTCTAGGAACTTGAATTGTTGAGTTTCCTCAGGGGTTGATCACCTGGAGAGGTGGGGTAGCTCTTGGAGGTTCTGCTAGTTGTGTGGATGACCAATTTGGTTTAGTTTTTTCAGTTCTAATTCCTTAAGGTGACCTAGGAGGCTGAATTAGATCATAGTACCCTCTCGTCACATGTTTACCCCAATAGGCTGGTAACTTGGGTAAATGTGGGAGGAGGGTGTTACATTGAGGAAAAATCTTAGGTTCATCTATTTCACTAATCCTATGTGTAATTACTTGGCAAAAGTAAATGAATCTATTCTAGTTTATTTTCATCATGTTGTAGTCATGTACCAGTTATGTATGTAAATTTCCGAGCTTATATAAATTAGTCTGATGATGCAACAAGGCTGCAAATTTTCAGAATATATGCGGAACCTGCAGTTTATGGGCCCACACAAATCGGTGACCAATCATGGCGGATCAAAACTTTAATAACTTACTTCCCCACAGCTTCAAAACTTTACAAACTTACTGTTGAGTCTCAAAAGTGTCTTCCATATTCATACATATTTCCATTATGTCATAACCATTTAGCTCTTATTTCATAGCCATTTGACTTAAAACCCTACATCAAGTAACCATTTTCATAAATATATGGGTTAGGATCCTTGTTTTCCAAAGTTATTTATTTTATGTATTTTAAGTGAATTTATGAATAGAAACTAGAAAATCAACATAGTTTCATATATCTATATATGTGTTATGAGTTTTGTGACATGTGTAGGTCAAAAGGAGACTTCTAGAAGACCCTTATGTGGCACTCTAAGGCCAAATTCGAATTTGGTTGGAGAAGATTATGGGATCAAGAGGATATGTGTCTTACTTCTTTGTTGTATTGAAACTCTAAGAGGATATGTGTCTCACTTCCTTGTTGTATTGAAACTCTAAGAGGATATGTGTCTCATTCCTCAAGTTGTGTTGAAACTCTAGAAAGACATGTGTCTTATCATTTCCTATTTTGATTGTAACTTTAGAGATGGAGGGAGAGATTCATGGACTCCCATTAATGAGATGACTCATCATATTTTGTATAAATAGGAGAAGCTTTCTCCTATCATAAGTAATGAAGAAGTAATGAGAAAGTAATGAAAAAGTAGTAGAGAAGTCTTTTGTAACAAAGTTCAAGATGGAATGGGATGTAGATTTGTGAGTTCTTTTTAATAGAGAAATTCAGTTCTTTGATGCTGTTTTGATTACAACTTTAAGGAGTTGAAGGACTTCACCAAATTGGTAGCAGAGGGCCCCTGCTATCCAAGGAGGCTTTTACATGTTTTCTAGATAAGTTTCTTTCAATTCTGTTTTGTCATATTTCCTTACTTAGATTGCTTTTTGAAATCATAGCTTTTAGCATAATTTTTCATGGCAGCCCGGGCATTTGCATATCTTTTGACTAATGACATGGAATCAATATTGTTTTGCTGTTAATTTATTTTTCTTAGTTTTTGTTTAATTCCGGTATTGCTTTGTTTATTTCAGTCTTGCACATTTGCTTCAGTAGTTAGATTTAGATATATTAAATTTCTCATGTCATTTTCAGTTACTTCCGAAAGCCACAGCTGGACTGATGGTGAGGGATTGTATTATGAAATGTGTAGTTTGATATTAGTTTCCTTTCTGCAAATTTAGATATATTAAACTGCTCATAACATCTTCAATTGCCTCCGAAAGCCACAGCTGGACTGATGGTGAGGGATTGTATTATGAAATGTGTAGTTTGGTATTAGTTTCCTTTCTGCAAGTTAGAAATATTAAATTGTGCATAACATCTTCAGTTACCTCCGAAAGCCACAGCTGGACTGATGGTGAGGGATTGAATTATGAATGTGTGGTTTGATATTAGTTTACTTTCTGCAAGTTAGATATCAGTTACTCAAGTTGTTTATGGTTACTTCCGAAAATCATAGCCGGACTAATGATGAGGGATCAGAAGACAAGTTGATGTAATTTGATTTAGATTTACTTTATTGCAACTTTTGGATTTCTTTCAGCATAGTTTCTTTTGTGTTTAGACAGCAGCAAGAATAGTTTGGTTTCATACTCACTAGTTCACTGTTTTGATTTATTAGATTAGCAGCACCTTTTTCATTTCAATAGCACATTTTCATTTCCTTTCAAGTTTTGTCATTGTATGTTTCAAATTCCTTTTTAAGTTTGAAGTTTGGTAAATCATTATAAAGGACATCATTGCCTTGAATATTCATAACCATATTTGTCTTTTAGAATTTCCATCTCACATTAAGAAACCAATCAAGATCAATAAAAATCCAAAAACGACAAAAAGTAAGAGATAGGTTATCTTGCACATATAGTGCGCCACACTTCGTCAGCTTACGAATCCCTGGTTGATAATTTATGTTAGCAATTTAGGACACACTAAATTGACCAAACATTTTGGCGCCGTTGCCAGGGAAGTGTAACTAGGTAGCCTTATTTCTTACATCTAAAAAAAATTAATAATTCTTGAGTATGCTCTCCTCCTGCACTTTGTGTGATCTGGAGGATCAGAAAAAGAATTGTTATGTAAAAAAATTAATAATTCTTGAGTATGCTCTCCTCCTGCACTTTGTGTGATCTGGAGGATCAGAAAAAGAATTGTTATGTGAAAAAAAAAAAAGAGGAGACAAAATAAAACTTCATCATTTCAATTGATTCAACAATTTAAAAAAAAAAAAAATTGTTTTCATGAAAAACTTTGATTTCAATAAAATTGTTTTGTTTAATAAATATATATGTGTATTTTTAAATTTTTGAAAATATAACATACATAATTTTATTAAACAAATCAATTAAAAAAAATGAAAAAAAAAAAAAATTAAAAAAAAAAAATTAAATTGTTTTGTTACTAAGATATATATGTATATTTTTAAAATTTTTGAAAATATATATATAATTTTAATAACAAATCATTTAAAAAAAAGAAAAGAAAAATTCAATATATTGTTTTGTTTAGTAAATTACATATGTATATTTTTAATTTTTCAAAATTTAACATGTGTAATTTTATTAACAAAAAAAAAAAAAAAAAAATCATTTTGCTTAATAAAATATGTGTATTTTTAATTTTTAAAAATATAACATATAGTTTTATTAACAAAACAAATAAATTTAAAAAAAAAAAAAAAAACAAACAAACAAACAAAACAATAACAATAACAAATCAATAAACAAAAATGAAATGGCCATGGCATTTTGAAAAATGAATTACTCTCAACAGAAAACATAAAAATTCAACCATTTACAATGCTTGCAGCTGTATTATGGCTCGGAAACATCAGATTTTCTTTGCTTCTGATAATGAAAATCACGTAGAAGTTGAAAATGATGGTGTTAGAGATGCTGCAAGGCTGCTAGGTTGCAGTGTTTCAGAGCTTATGACAGCATTATCAACCTGTAGGATTCGAGCTAGAAACATCATCAAATTCCCCAAATCCTTGAAAGAATTTGTGAGGCCTTCATGCAATTTCTCGCCATTCAAACCTGTCAAGTTCCCAAATGCCAATTCTTTTTATTATACCAGGCCTGTTAGCCTTGCCAATGTCGCCTGCCATCACCAAACGCTCCTTCAGATTCATAAGATGGCATGTAAGAGAACAAGACATTGAAATTGACAAAATTTTCAAAGAGGAAAAAAAAAGCGTGCCTTAACTGAACTAAAGAATGCTCAGGATAACAACACTCTTTACATATGGCAATCAGCAAACCATAAGTTGTATTTCATTCTCAGAAAAACGCAATTTTGAACCACGTTCTGAAGAAAACGATTTTTGTTGCTGTGGCAGAACCCAGGAAAACGCAAACTGTTTTTGACACGTCAATTTGAAACGCATTTTTTGAACGATTGAGGAATAATTTTGAAAATCCACGACATGGGTTTTTTCGCCAACGTGGTCAGTTACATAACCCAGAAATCGTTTTACGCAATTCGTGGCGGTCTGGGAGAATTTCTCGGTTCTTTGAAGGTCATTTTCGTTTGCCGCGTGAGGAAAAACGATTTTTTTTTAGTGAAGAATTTGAAAACGGCACTCTACATTGATAATTCGGTTTCCTGATTTCTAGGAAGAAGAATCCAAGTTGAAATCAAATTCTTAACATGGCATTTAATCCACATTCCACTTATTTTTGAATTCAAATTGACTTCGTCTACTTTCTGAATGTTGGATTTCATTAATTCTTCTTCCTTGCATTATCTGAACGGCGGACACTTCTGACTTTAGAAAATCAATCTCTCAAGAAGCGTATCACTGGTTTTTGGTCTAGAGCAGTTTATTGGCAGGTGGTGGTTAACATTGGAGTTCGTTTTTTATTTTATTTTTTTTAATAAATTGTTTTGTTTAAATTATATATGTATATATATTTTTTTTTAAATGTAACATATATAATATTTAAATAAATAAATAAACAAACAAACAAACAAACAAACAATAACAATAACAATAACAAATCAATAAACAAAAATGAAATGGCCATGGCATTTTGAAAAATGAATTACTCTCAACAGAAAACATAAAAATTCAACCATTTACGATGCTTGCCGCTGTATTATGGCTCGGAAACATCAGATTTTCTTTGCTTCTGATAATGAAAATCACGTAGAAGTTGAAAATGATGGTGTTAGAGATGCTGCAAGGCTGCTAGGTTGCAGTGTTTCAGAGCTTATGACAGCATTATCGACCTGTAGGATTCGAGCTAGAAACATCATCAAATTCCCTAAATCCTTGAAAGAATTTGTGAGGCCTTTATGCAATTTCTCGCCATTCAAACCTGTCAAGTTCCCAAATGCCAATTCCTTTTATTATACCAGGCCTGTTAGCCTTGCCAATGTCGCCTGCCATCACCAAACGCTCCTTCCGATTCATAAGATGGCATGTAAGAGAACAAGACATTGAAATTGACAAAATTTTCAAAGAGGAAAAAAAAAACGTGCCTTAACTGAACTGAAGAATGCTCAGGATAACAACACTCTTTACACATGGCAATCAGCAAACCATAAGTTGTATTTCATTCTCAGAAAAACGCAGTTTTGAACCACGTTCTGAAGAAAACGATTTTTGTTGCTGTGGCAGAACCCAGGAAACGCAAACTGTTTTTGACACGTCAATTTGAAACGAATTTTTTGAACGATTGAGGAAGAATTTTGAAAATCCACGACATGGGTTTTTTCGCCAACGTGGTCAATTACATAACCCAGAAATCGTTTTACGCAATTCGTGGCGGTCTGGGAGAATTTCTCGGTTCTTTGAAGGTCATTTTCGTCTGCCGCGTGAGGAAAACGATTTTTTTTTAGTGAAGAATTTGAAAACGGCACTCTACATTGATAATTCGGTTTCCTGATTTCTAGGAAGAAGAATCCAAGTTGAAATCAAATTCTTAACATGGCATTTAATCCACATTCCACTTATTTTTGAATTCAAATTGACTTCGTCTACTTTCTGAATGTTGGATTTCATTAATTCTTCTTCCTTGCATTATCTGAACGGCGGACACTTCTGACTTTAGAAAATCAATCTCTCAAGAAGCGTATCACTGGTTTTTAGTCTAGAGCAGTTTATTGGCAGGTGGTGGTTTACATTGGAGTTCGTTTTTTATTTTATTTTTTTTAATAAATTGTTTTGTTTAAATTATATATGTATATATATATTTTTTTAAATGTAACATATATAATATTTAAATAAAAAATAATAATAATAATAATAATAATAATAATAATAAATTTGCAGTTCTCTTTTTCAATTCTGTTTTGATTATTTAAAAAAAAAATTGCATTTCTCTTTTGTTGTTTAAAAAAAAAAAAAAAACAATAATTTTGAATCAATGAAATGAATAAGTTATTTGCTCATTTTTCTGAAGGTATTGATTAATTTTGGATTGATGATGAAAGATGAATGGCTAATTTTTTATTTAAGATTTTTAGCTACAGAAACCGTTGACATTCTGCAGCTAAAGTCCAATTCCGCAGCTGAAGTCCAATTCCGCAGATGTTCTTCAATTCCGCAGCTGAAGTCCAATTCCGCAGCTGAAGTCCAATTCCACAGCTGTTCTCCAATTCTGCAGCTGAAAAACCTCACTATTCAAATCAGCATAACTTTCTCATACAAAATCAGATTTTGATGATTTAACTATCGTTGGAAAGGTCTCAACAAGATCTACACAATGAGAAATCCATCATTAGAGTTTGAAATGGTAAATAATGAAATAAATTGCTGAAAAGAAGCTACATTCAACTTGAGGCACTAATTCCAAAACAGGTATAAATTCTTTTGATTTTTCCTTTGAAAACTTGTTTCATTAATACAAATTCTTAGTTTTGTGTGTAAATATCATAACTAGAGATATTGATCACCTCTCTTCCTTTGATAATTTTACATTCCATTGCAGAAGAAGTATTAGTTTTTTTGCAGGTTCCAGGAGGAAAGACAAATAACTACAAGAGAATGGTGTCTCTCTAAAAGACCAATTTGTTTCATAAGAGGATGATCAGCAACAAAGAGGAGGAAATATGCTGATGCAAAATCAGATCCAAACACTTGAAAAATTTTCAGATACCATTGTCTCCATCACATCCATGCCTCATAATAAACCATTCACCTCATTTCACTTCATATTTTCCATTTACATTCACATCCACTTTACATTTCTTTTTGTCCATTCATAACCCATAAATAAAAGCAAGAGGCTCATTCACATGCTTATTGCCCATTTCCATTTTCATCTTCCATTTCTTGTCATTTTCATTCCGCAAATAAGCCCTGCTTCAATGCAAATTATTGAGTCCATAGTCCTTTGAGTCTAAGTTCTTTGTAAAAAAACCTTGAGGCTTGCATGCCTTAATGGCAAGTTCTCATGCTGACAAACAATGGGAATACATTAATGTCTCTTGTTCGTCAGATCTTCTAGGTGACTCGACATCAGCAAAATCATTCGTACCTTGCAAGATGTGTTTGGGCATCTTGACTCTCATTGTCATCAATGGTGAGAGTTCTCGTGTTGACTAGTGGCATCCATTAATGGCCACTAAGTCAACAATTTCCTACTATGTTCGACATCAGAACATATTTTCACATAGTAGAAATTGTGCCAATGAGTTTTGAAGACATGAAGACTATTATTTTCAGCATTTTGAAGCAGATTCAGCAAGTTTTAGTAGAAGCAATAAAAAGTCATCTCATCTCTTTATCCATGACTCCTCTTGTTCAGCCACTTGAAGAAGAATATGATCAAAATTTTGCAGCCACCACACATACACAACTCATCCACATTTAAGGTAAGTGAAGGTATGTTGTTTTCTAATTTTTAGTCATGTAATTCATTAGAATGCTAAAATTGTAACTTTGGAAAAATTTCTCTCCCTTTTCCACATTGTCATATCTTTAGTTGGGGAGGGGAAGGGACATCATTTCATATCCACATGTCATACATTATCACACATTTTCATTTCCACCCACATATACTTCCCAACCAACTATTGTTGCAACATGATCCAAAAGATTATATGCCTTGCAAATGATCAATTCATTGATGAAGTAATTGATTATAAATGTTTTCATGAACTTTGATGCAACAAAGAAAATAAAGCATTGTTACACAAGAACCAATGCTTCAAAAAAAAAAAAAAAAATGGTTGTCACACAAGAACCAACCATTGAAAAAAATAAAAAAAAAATAAAAATGTTGCAATCAAATGTATTATACTTTGCCAAAAAGGAAAATATCAAGAAGCAAAGTTTGGAATGAATCTATATGAGTCAAAACGCATAAAAGATCAACTCATAGACAAATGAATCATTGCAATAGTTGCATGAAGACATGCAACAACTTCAGTTGGGGGGTATGTTGAGTCTCAAAAGTGTCTTCCATATTCATACATATTTCCATTATGTCATAACCATTTAGCTCTTATTTCATAGCCATTTGATTTAAAACCCTACATCAAGTAACCATTTTCATAAATATATGGGTTAGGATCCTTGTTTTCCAAAGTTATTTATTTTATGTATTTTAAGTGAATTTATGAATAGAAACTAGAAAATCAACATAGTTTCATATATCTATATATGTGTTATGAGTTTTGTGACATGTGTAGGTCAAAAGGAGACTTCTAGAAGACCCTTATGTGGCACTCTAAGACCAAATTCGAATTTGGTTGGAGAAAATTATGGGATCAAGAGGATATGTGTCTCACTTCCTTGTTGTATTGAAACTCTAAGAGGATATGTGTCTCACTTCCTTATTGTATTGAAACTCTAAGAGGATATGTGTCTCATTCCTCAAGTTGTGTTGAAACTCTAGAAAGACATGTGTCTTATCATTTCCTATTTTGATTGTAACTCTAGAGATGGAGGGAGAGATTCATGGACTCCCATTAATGAGATGACTCCTCATATTTTGTATAAATAGGAGAAGCTTTCTCCTATCATAGGTAATGAGAAAGTAATGAAGTAATGAGAAAGTAATGAGGAAGTAATGAAAAAGTAGTAGAGAAGTCTTTTGTAACAAAGTTCAAGATGGAATGGGATGTAGATTTGTGAGTTCTTTTTAATAAAGAAATTCAGTTCTTTGATGCTGTTTTGATTACAACTTTAAGGAGCTGAAGGACTTCACCAAATTGGTAGCAGAGGGCCCCTGCTATCCAAGGAGGCTTTTACATGTTTTCTAGATAAGTTGCTTTCAATTCCGTTTTGTCATATTTCCTTACTTAGATTGCTTTCTGAAATCATAGCTTTTAGCATAATTTTTCATGGCAGCCCGGGCATTTGCATATCTTTTGACTAATGACATGGAATCAATATTGTTCTGCTGCTAATTTATTTTTCTTAGTTTTTGTTTAATTCCAATACTGCTTTGTTTATTTCAGTCTTGCACATTTGTTTCAGTAGTTAGATTTAGATATATTAAATTGCTCATGTCATTTTCAGTTACCTCCGAAAGCCACAGCTGGACTGATGGTGAGGGATTGAAGTATGAGTGTGTAGTTTGATATTAGTTTCCTTTATGCAAGTTAGATATATTAAATTGCTCATAACATCTTCAGTTGCCTCAGAAAGCCACAGCTGGACTGATGGTGAGGGATTGAATATGGATGTGTAGTTTGATATTAGTTTCCTTTCTGCAAGTTAGAAATATTAAATTGTGCATGACATCTTCAGTTACCTCCGAAAGCCACAGCTGGACTGATGGTGAGGGATTGAATTATGAATGTGTTGTTTGATATTAGTTTACTTTCTGCAAGTTAGATATCAGTTACTCAAGTTGTTTATGGTTACTTCCGAAAATCATCACTGGACTAATGATGAGGGATCAGAAGACAAGTTGATGTAATTTGATTTAGATTTACTTTATTACAACTTTTAGATTTCTTTCAGCATAGTTTCTTTTGTGTTTAGACAGCAGCAAGAATAGTTTGGTTTCATGCTCACTAGTTCACTGTTTTGATTTATTAGATTAGCAGCACCTTTTTCATTTCAGTAGCACATTTTCATTTCCTTTCAAGTTTTGTCATTGTATGTTTCAAATTCCTTTTTAAGTTTGAAGTTTGGTAAATCATTATAAAGGACATCATTGCCTTGAATATTCATAACCATACTTGTCTTTTAGAATTTCTATCTCACATTAGGAAACCAACCAAGATCAATAAAAATCCAAAAACGACAAAAAGTAAGAGATAGGTTATCTTGCACATATAGTGCGCCACACTTCGTCAGCTTACGAATCCCTGGTTGATAATTTATGTTAGCAATTTAGAACACACTAAATTGACCAAACACTTACCTTCTCCGTAGCTTCGCAACTTTGAATATTTCGCAATATTTGCGATCTTGCGATTTCACAATTCGCAGCGAAAACCTTATCACACGTTGCACCTTTTAATGTTTAGCCATAACAGGTTATCCTTATCCTATGCGATATGTGATCTCCACTATACCTTATTGCATGTGATATGCGATACACTTCGCATTGCATCGCCACCTCCCGTCTTTATTGCATCGCAACTTAAACCACTTACCGTGCGATGTCTTAACATGTAACGATAAAAATCGCCGATGTACGATATTTCACTAGTTGTGATTTAATATCCACCGTCGATCGATGCCAAATCTAACGGTCCTATTGTGTCTTTGTTATTCGCACTACCAATCGGCCCTTCTTTGGATGCACTATGTGATCAATGCCAAAACAGTTGTGAACATCTGTATTGCAACTTCGCAAGATTGATTCGAATTTCACATAAACATATTAAATGGAAACCCCATTGTGTGCGATGTGATATCCAAACTCAACAGAGAAATAAAAAGTGACAGTTTTAAGCCAGACAACCGAATTAAAATACAAAGATACTTAGAATTAACAGAATTAAAATACACAAAGTCTTGCCTTGATCGCTGGATTATTACATTGTTTCTCTGTTCTGTTCACTCTTTCTGTTCACACCTCTCTCACACCTATTCCACACCTCACTCTCACATCTATATCACACCTCACATATATTTTCTTATATATAACCGGAAGTGGTTCTCTTGTCTTTTATTAGCTCTCCGTTGAACCACTCTAACAACCTAATCCTATTTTAAAACTAACAAACTCAATCTTCAGATTCTATTATAACACTATATTAAATACATAATAAACAACATTAAAAAGACAATCTTTAAGAGGTCCAACCCTCTTTAGTAAATGATGATTGACCTGTTTGGTCAGAAAATGTAATCTCAGTTGATGCTGTTGCATCAGACTCCCAGGGAAGAGAAGATTGATCCATCAATGTTTTCAGATCTACATTAAGCTTTTGCAACTCAACTATTGTCACCCAACTAGCATCTTCCACTGGTTTTCCCTTCCATTTGACTAGATACTGATAATAGGGTTGTTCTCTGTTCTTCTTTGTTTCTTTTTTCTCCAGAATGGCTTCCACTTCTTTCTTTGTTGTTTTTGGCATCTGTTCCTTCCAATTCAAAGTTTGATCCTCCTCTTTTGTAGGTTCTTCTTGTAGTTATTCCTCCATTCCTTTTTATGGGTGCAAATCTGCAACATTAAAGATGGGTGATATCCCAACTCCCACTGGTAACTAAATCTCATATGCATCTGAGGAAAACTTCCTCAAAATTCTACATGGCCATATCTTTTTCATTTTCAGTTTGTTATAGGTCCCAACTGGAAACATTTCCTTCCTCAGATAAACCATGAATAAATCATCTACTTGAAACTCCCTTTCGGTCTTCTTCATATCAGCCCTTTGTTTATACTTTTGGGTGTTTTTCTGTAATCTTTGCTTGACATCTTCCTGCAAATTATGTATTTGTTCCACAAATTCTTCAGCCTTTCCAGTCCTGGTCTCTTGTTTTCTCAAATATCTAAGTTCATACACACCTCTTGGATGCATCCCAAAAACAATCTGAAACGGACTCATCTTAGTACCCCAATTAGGAGTATCATTATAGGAAAATTCAGCTTAAGAAAGTGATAAGTCCCATTGCTTTGGATTTTTGTAAACCAAACTCCTTAATATGTTTGCCAAGCTCCTATTAACCACTTCAGTTTGTCCACTCATCTGAGGATGATAAGCTGAACTGAAACTGAGGTTTGTACCTAGATTCCTCCATAGAGTCCTCCAGAAGTGTCCTACGAACTTTGTATTCCTGTCTGAAACAATACTCACAGGCAGTCCATGTAATCTTATAACTTCAAAGAAAAAAAAATTAGCAATGTGAGTTGCATCACTATTTTTCTTACAAAAAATAAAATGAGCCATTTTAGAAAACCTATCTACGACAACATAGATAGAATCATGTCCTCTTTGAGTCTTTGGCAAAACCAAAACAAAATCCATGCTTAAAGTATCCCAAGGTCTATTGGGTATTGGCAATGGATGATATAACTGAGTGTTTTGGCTTCTTTCTTTGGCATGTTGACAAATCCTGCACTTCTCAACAAAATTTTTGATATCAGCTTGAATTTTTGGACAATAATAAAAATAACTTACTTGAGAAAATGTTTTATCCTATCCAAAGTGTCCAAATAGTCCTCCACTATGTTTTTCTTTAATCATATTTTCCCTCATGGAGCACTTAGGAATACACAGTTTATTGTTCTTGAACAACAATCCTCCTTGAATCAGGTAGTCCAACCACTGCCTTGTATTATGAATCACAGGTTTTTTAACAACTACATATAATTCTTTAAAATTTGTGTCTTCCTTATACATATCAATCATATCTTCAAACCCCAAAATGCCAATCTTCAATTCCTACATAACCAGATTTACTCTGCTCAAAGCATCAACAACTTTGTTTGACTTACCACTTGTGTGTTTGATTACAAAGGTAAAACTCTACAAAAACTCCACCCACTTAGCATAATTTTAGTTCAACTTCAGCTGATTATTTATGAATTGTAGTGCGTGGTTATCAGAATACAACAAAAATTCTTTGGGCAACAAATAATGCATCCATTTCTTCAAATATTGCACAATAGCATAGAACTCCTTATCATAGGATGAATACTTCCTCTTGGCCTCATTTAAATTTTCACTTAAATAAGCTATCGGTCTCTGCTCTTGACTCAAGATAGCTCCAATTGAATCCCACTAGCATCAGTCTAAACTTGGAATATTTTTTCAAAATTTGGCAAGGCCAATACAGGTTTTGTAGTAATATTCTTTTTTAACAACTTGAAGTTCTGATCCGCTGCTTTTGTCCACTTAAATGGTTGGTTTCTCTCCTTTATTGTTTCAATTATTGGTGCAGATCTGACTAAAACCTCTTATAAACTTTCTGTAAAAACTTGCAAGACCGTGAAAACTCCTTACCTCAAATACACTTCTCAGAGTTGGCCAATCCAGTATTACCTGGATCTTTTCTAGGTCCATCTTCAAGCCTTCTTCTGAGATTATAAATCCCAAGTAAATGAGCCCCTTCTTCATAAAACTACACTTCTTCAAATTTATAAGCAGCTTCTCCTTTTGTAAATTATTTAACACCAACTTGACATGCTCCAAATTATCTTCCTTACTCTGACTGAAAATCAGAATGTCATCAAGATATACTATCAAAAAATTTCTTGCATAATCTTTCAAGACCTCGTTCATTAGTCTCATAAATGTACTTGGTGCATTAGTGAGCCCAAAACGCATCACTAACCACTCATACAACCCACTATTGGCCTTAATTGCAGTCTTCCATTCATCTCCCTCTCTAATCCTTATTTGATGGTATCCACTCTTCAGATCTATTTTAGTAAAATAATTTGACCCACTTAAACAATCCATCAAATCATCTATGTGTGGCAATGGAAATCTATACCTGATAGTGATCTTGTTTATGGCTTTGGAATCAGTACACATACGCCACTCACCTCCTTTCTTTGGACTAAGCACGACCGGTACTACACATGGGCTAAGGCTTTCTTTGATCAATCCTTTATCTAATAACTCTTGTACATGTCTTCCAACTTCCTCATTATCTCGAGGGGTCATTCTATATGTTGCTTTGTTTGGTAAACTTGCACCAGGTATTAAATCTATGTGATGAATGATACTTCTGATTGGTGGAAATTCACTTGGTAATTCATCAAAATTATGTCAGCATAATCATCTATCATATTTTTAATTTCCACAGGCAGATTGTCTAAATTAGTAGAAGTCCGAATTACCTTAGGTTTACCCAAAACATCAAAATCCATTTCTTTCTCCTTCTTGACTTCTTGTAGCAATTCCTTTCCACTAATCAACATAACATTATTTCCAATTGCTCCTTTGTCTGCTTCATCCTTCAAAGGTAGCAATGTGTGCTTCTTTCCATCCTTATTTATGGTATAAGTATTCCTTCTGCCATCATGAATGGATTTTCTGTCAAATTTCCAAGGCCTTCCTAGCAATACATGGCACACGTCCATTGGCATCACATCACACAATATGACATCCTTATATGTACCGATCTGTATCTCTACTTTGCACTGCTCTGTCACTAAAATCTAATTTCCCTTCTATAGCCACAACAGTCTGTAGGGAGTATGGTGTACCACCTTAATCAACCCCAGTTTCTCAACCATCTCTATGGAAACAAGATTATCAGTGCTTCCACTATCAATCACAACTTTTTAGCATTTTGATTTTGATTTTCACACAGTCCTAAATAAGCTCTTCCTTTGCGCTGGCTCATTTACTTCCTTCTCTGCCTTAAGCAATACTCTTTTTAATAATAGATACTCTCCTACCTCAAGTGGCTCTTCTTTTTTTGTGACTTGAGGATTTTCTTCCTTTGCCTCAGCTACATTCACATTCTGTTGATTTGTTGGTTTGTTATGAGGACAGTCCCATGATCCGTGTCCCCATTCTCCACATGTGTAACACTGAATTTCTCTTCCTCATCCTATACCTCTGGGTGCAAATCTCCCTCTGCCAAAGTCTCTTCTCTGTGGCGTTCTACTACTCGAACCTCCTACTTTATTTTGAGAGTGCTGCAATCTTGATCTGAAGGTCCTCTTCCTCTTGTTGGACCTTTACCTCTATTCTTCTGACTTTGTTTCCTCAACATTTTCTCCTCTGCCTTCAAAGCTGCTTGGTAGGTATTAAGCTACATTTTTTTCCATGTTTTTATGATTTGTATCAGATAATTTTGTGATTGTACATAATGTTTTAATCTGTTTTATCTTATTAAGTTGATGATTAGAGGCAATTATAATTAAATTATAAATTCTTGTTATTAATTAATTTAAAGGGTGTTTTGTGTAATATTTTCGTTAATAAATACCTTCTTGGTGGCAGGTGATGGCAATGCAAAACCGCATTTAAGTACAGATTCATGCACAAGGGCATAAACATACTTGAGTATGGATTCACCTTAATCATAGAAATAGTTGCATGGGCATTATCTATAGGACCTTCAACAATTAATAAAAGCATCAGACCATCGCCACAATCCTGGAGGACTAGAAAATAACTGGGATATAAATTTTAATTACATTAGTGGACAACCTGCACCTGAATCTATCACTGAAAAGATATATGGCAACACTTTGTCTATTTCAAAAATCAAGATGGCAAACATATCAGATGTGGATTTGTCTAGATTGGGATTTACCAAGTTTGGCAGTTTTACTATAGAAGTCGTTGATACTGTTTCTGATTATATTGAGCTACTACAGAGTGTCTTTGATTTTGAACTTATAAAGACCTTCATAGCATAGCCAGATTTCAGGTTCAAAGTTGATGCTATGCATGCCATAATCGGTGCCTTTACAAAGCCTATATTTGGGGATTAGTTTGGAGAAAATGCAAATTCTATATCCAATGGAATTCCTTCAGAGTATTTTGGGAATGGAAATCCAGAACCCAACATAACATATGCTAAGGATTTGGTAACTATTATGTATAGTGTATATGCACCAGATTTTGGAGTTGCTAGTGATGGAAGCATGGTTGCAAATATCAAGCTTTGAAGGAACACATTTGATCACTCGACAATGATCACACCCACATTCCTTTTCAAAGAATTTTATGGTGAATCCCATCGTTCTGTCTACCTTTCTCTATACAAAGAGGGACCAAAGAGGTGATAAGATTTCATCGTGGATTGAAGGAATATATGCGTCCACATCTGAATCAGCAATGGACAACTCCGTTGTCAATTAGAGGAACTCACCGTTTAATAATAGGGCCAATGTTGCGAAGGAAACTATTCAAATTTTATTCAAATAGTGATCTTACTGGTTTTGTCTCTATTTATTGACAATTAAAAGTAATGAATTATTGATTTTCCTGTCCATTCTTAGGTGTGGGGTGTTGTAAAGGCCTTATTATATAATTGAGTGGACAGGAGAGGGTTGTGGTTGGAGAGGAATTGGAATAGCGTGGAATTATTTTCCAAGTTCTGCTAATTGTGGGCAACCCAAGATGATACAACTTATGTTGGAAATTAAGGTGGATAATCTCGTTGATTTTCAACCTTAGAGTGATTGTGATGATCCTGAATTCTCCTACTACTTAAAGTTTAAATGCGGAAATTGCGGAGAAATAAGCCAGACATAGTCGTGTGTCACACTGTCAGAAATGGTGGACCTCACGAAAGGTAGAGGCTCAGCTCATCCTCTACAGAAGTGTAAGTTCTGTGGTAGGGATGGAAACATATCGATGATTCCAGGCCGAGGGCGTGCGTACACTATTGAAGATAGTGAATCTCAGGAGTTTTATTCCTTAAAGCTCTTTGATT